>CAUYWW010000236.1:0-383000 GCA_963576845.1 Megachile leachella | reverse complement strand
TAGAACTGTAATAAATATATTTATTACTTTTATTATTATCAATATAACATGCACTATTTGCCATATTTTACTATTATTATCGCCAGAACTATAATAATTATACTTATTACTCCCGATGTTATCAATATAACATGCCTTATTACGCATATAATGCAGTTATTATCGCTAGAACTGTAATAAATATACTTACTACTTTCATTATCATCAATATAACATGCATTATTACCCATATTATGCAGTTATTATCGATAGAACTGTAATAAATATACTTATTACTTATATTATTAGCAATATAACATGCATTATTACCCATATTATGCAGTTATTATCTCTAGAACCATAATAAATATACTTATTACTCCCAATATTATCAATATAACATGCATTTTTACCCATATAATGCAGTTATTATCGCCAGAACTGTAATAATTATACTTATTACTTATATTGTTAGCAATATAACGTGCATTATTACCCATATAATGCAGTTATTATCGCTAGAACTGTAATAATCATACTTATTACTTATGTTATTATCAATATAACATGCATTATTACCCATATTATGCAGTTATTATCGCTAGAACTATAATAAATATACGTATTACTTTTATTATCATCAATATAACATGCATTATTACCCATATTATGCAGTTATTATCGATAGAACTGTAATAAATATACTTACTACTTTTATTATTATCAATATAACATGCACTATTTGCCATATTTTACTATTATTATCGCTAGAACTATAATAATTATACTTATTACTCCCTATATTATCAATATAACATGCATTATTACCCATATAATGCAGTTATTATCGCTAGAACTGTAATAATTATACTTATTACTTATATTATTATCAATATAACATGCATTATTACCTATATAATGCAGTTATTATCGCTAGAACTGTAATAATTGTACTCATTACTTATATTATTAGCAATATAACGTGCATTATTACCCATATTATGCAGTTATTATCGATAGAACTGTAATAAATATACTTATTACTTTTATTATTATCAATATAACATGCACTATTTGCCATATTTTACTATTATTATCGCTAGAACTATAATAATTATACTTATTACTCCGATATTATCAATATAACATGCATTATTACCCATATTATGCAGTTATTATCGCTAGAACTGTAATAATTATACTTATTACTTATATTATTAGCAATATAACGTGCATTATTACCCATATAATGCAGTTATTATCGCTAGAACTGTAATAATTATACTTATTACTTATACTATTATCAATATAACATGCATTATTACCCATATTATGCAGTTATTATCGCTAGAACTATAATAAATATACTTATTACTCCCAATATTATCAATATAACATGCATTATTACCCATATAATGCAGTTATTATCGCTAGAACTGTAATAATTATACTTATTACTTATATTATTATCAATATAACATGCATTATTACCCATATAATGGAGGTATTATTGCTAGAACTGTAATAATTATACTTATTACTTATACTATTAGCAATATAACATGCATTGTTACCCATATAATCCAGTTATTATCGCCAGAACTGTAATAATTATACTTATTACTTATATTATTCTCAATATAACATGCATTATTACCCATATTATGCAGTTATTATCGCAAGAACTATAATAAATATACGTATTACTTTTATTATCATCAATATAACATGCATTATTACCCATATTATGCAGTTATTATCGATAGAACTGTAATAAATATATTTATTACTTTTATTATTATCAATATAACATGCACTATTTGCCATATTTTACTATTATTATCGCCAGAACTATAATAATTATACTTATTACTCCCGATGTTATCAATATAACATGCCTTATTACGCATATAATGCAGTTATTATCGCTAGAACTGTAATAAATATACTTGCTACTTTCATTATCATCAATATAACATGCATTATTACCCATATTATGCAGTTATTATCGATAGAACTGTAATAAATATACTTATTACTTTTACTATTATCAATATATCATGCACTATTAGCCATATTTTACTATTATTATCGCTAGAACTATAATAATTATACTTATTACTCCCGATGTTATCAATATAACATGCCTTATTACGCATATAATGCAATTATTATCGCTAGAACTGTAATAAATATACTTACTACTTTCATTATCATCAATATAACATGCATTATTACCCATATTATGCAGTTATTATCGATAGAACTGTAATAAATATACTTATTACTTTTACTATTATCAATATATCGTGCACTATTAGCCATATTATGCAGTTATTATCGCTAGAACTGTAATAATTATACTTATTACTTATATCATAATCAATATAACATGCATTATTACCCATATAATGGAGGTATTATCGCTAGAACTGTAATAATTATACTTATTACTTATACTATTAGCAATATAACGTGCATTATTACCCATATAATGCAGTTATTATCGCCAGAACTGTAATAATTATACTTATTACTTATACTATTAGCAATATAACGTGCATTATTACCCATATAATGCAGTTATTATCGCCAGAACTGTAATAATTATACTTATTACTTATACTATTCTCAATATAACATGCATTATTACCCATATTATGCAGTTATTATCGCTAGAACTATAATAAATATACGTATTACTTTTATTATCATCAATATAACATGCATTATTACCCATCTTATGCAGTTATTATCGATAGAACTGTAATAAATATACTTATTACTTTTATTATTATCAATATAACATGCACTATTTGCCATATTTTACTATTATTATCGCTAGAACTATAATAATTATACTTATTACTCCCTATATTATCAATATAACATGCATTATTACCCATATAATGCAGTTATTATCGCTAGAACTGTAATAATTATACTTATTACTTATATTATTATCAATATAACATGCATTATTACCTATATAATGCAGTTATTATCGCTAGAACTGTAATAATTGTACTCATTACTTAAATTATTAGCAATATAACGTGCATTATTACCCATATTATGCAGTTATTATCGATAGAACTGTAATAAATATACTTATTACTTTTATTATTATCAATATAACATGCACTATTTGCCATATTTTACTATTATTATCGCTAGAACTATAATAATTATACTTATTACTCCGATATTATCAATATAACATGCATTATTACCCATATTATGCAGTTATTATCGCTAGAACTGTAATAATTATACTTATTACTTATATTATTAGCAATATAACGTGCATTATTACTCATATAATGCAGTTATTATCGCTAGAACTGTAATAATTATACTTATTACTTATACTATTATCAATATAACATGCATTATTACCCATATTATGCAGTTATTATCGCTAGAACTATAATAAATATACTTATTACTCCCAATATTATCAATATAACATGCATTATTACTCATATAATGCAGTTATTATCGCTAGAACTGTAATAATTATACTTATTACTTATATTATTATCAATATAACATGCATTATTACCCATATAATGGAGGTATTATTGCTAGAACTGTAATAATTATACTTATTACTTATACTATTAGCAATATAACATGCATTGTTACCCATATAATGCAGTTATTATCGCCAGAACTGTAATAATTATACTTATTACTTATATTATTCTCAATATAACATGCATTATTACCCATATTATGCAGTTATTATCGCAAGAACTATAATAAATATACGTATTACTTTGATTTTCATCAATATAACATGCATTATTACCCATATTATGCAGTTATTATCGATAGAACTGTAATAAATATATTTATTACTTTTATTATTATCAATATAACATGCACTATTAGCCATATTTTACTATTATTATCGCTAGAACTGTAATAATTATACTTATTCCTCCCGATGTTATCAATATAACATGCCTTATTACGCATATAATGCAATTATTATCGCTAGAACTGTAATAAATATACTTACTACTTTCATTATCATCAATATAACATGCATTATTACCCATATTATGCAGTTATTATCGATAGAACTGTAATAAATATACTTATTACTTTTACTATTATCAATATATCGTGCACTATTAGCCATATTTTACTATTATTATCGCTAGAACTATAATAAATATACTTATTACTCCCAATATTATCAATATAACATGCATTTTTACCCATATAATGCAGTTATTATCGCTAGAACTGTAATAATTATACTTATTACTTATATTGTTAGCAATATAACGTGCATTATTACCCATATAATGCAGTTATTATCGCTAGAACTGTAATAATTATACTTATTACTTATGTTATTATCAATATAACATGCATTATTACCCATATTATGCAGTTATTATCGCTAGAACTATAATAAATATACGTATTACTTTTATTATCATCAATATAACATGCATTATTACCCATATTATGCAGTTATTATCGATAGAACTGTAATAAATATACTTACTACTTTTATTATTATCAATATAACATGCACTATTTGCCATATTTTACTATTATTATCGCTAGAACTATAATAATTATACTTATTACTCCGATATTATCAATATAACATGCATTATTACCCATATTATGCAGTTATTATCGCTAGAACTGTAATAATTATACTTATTACTTATATCATTATCAATATAACATGCATTATTACCCATATAATGGAGGTATTATCGCTAGAACTGTAATAATTATACTTATTACTTATACTATTGGCAATATAACGTGCATTATTACCCATATAATGCAGTTATTATCGCTAGAACTGTAATAATTATACTTATTACTTATACTATAATCAATATAACATGCATTATTACCCATATTATGCAGTTATTATCGCTAGAACTATAATAAATATACTTATTACTCCCAATATTACCAATATAACATGCATTATTACCCATATAATGGAGGTATTATTGCTAGAACTGCAATAATTATACTTATTGCTTATACGATTAGCAATATAACGTGCATTGTTACCCATATAATGCAGTTATTATCGCTAGAACTGTAATAATTATACTTATTACTTATATTATTCTCAATATAACATGCATTATTACCCATATTATGCAGTTGTTATCTCTAGAACCATAATAAATATACTTATTACTCCCAATATTATCAATATAACATGCATTATTACCCATATAATGCAGTTATTATCGCTAGAACTGTAATAATTATACTTATTACTTATATTGTTAGCAATATAACGTGCATTATTACCCATATAATGCAGTTATTATCGCTAGAACTGTAATAATTATACTTATTACTTATATTATTATCAATATAACATGCATTATTACCCATATTATGCAGTTATTATCGCTAGAACTATAATAAATATACGTATTACTTTTATTATCATCCATATAACATGCATTATTACCCATATTATGCAGTTATTATCGCTAGAACTATAATAAATATACGTATTACTTTCATTATCATCAATATAACATGCATTATTACCCATATAATGGTGGTATTATCGCTAGAACTGTAATAATTATACTTATTACTTATATTATTATCAATATAACATGCATTATTACCCATATTATGCAGTTATTATCTCTAGAACCATAATAAATATACTTATTACTCCCAATATTATCAATATAACATGCATTTTTACCCATATAATGCAGTTATTATCGCTAGAACTGTAATAATTATACTTATTACTTATATTGTTAGCAATATAACGTGCATTATTACCCATATAATGCAGTTATTATCGCTAGAACTGTAATAATTATACTTATTACTTAGATTATTATCAATATAACATGCATTATTACCCATATTACGCAGTTATTATCGCTAGAACTATAATAAATATACGTATTACTTTTATTATCATCAATATAACATGCATTATTACCCATATTATGCAGTTATTATCGATAGAACTGTAATAAATATACTTATTACTTTTATTATTATCAATATAACATGCACTATTTGCCATATTTTACTATTATTATCGCTAGAACTATAATAATTATACTTATTACTCCCGATATTATCAATATAACATGCATTATTACCCATATAATGCAGTTATTATCGCTAGAACTGTAATAATTGTACTCATTACTTATATTATTAGCAATATAACGTGCATTATTACCCATATTATGCAGTTATTATCGATAGAACTGTAATAAATATACTTATTACTTTTATTATTATCAATATAACATGCACTATTTGCCATATTTTACTATTATTATCGCTAGAACTATAATAATTATACTTATTACTCCGATATTATCAATATAACATGCATTATTACCCATATTATGCAGTTATTATCGCTAGAACTGTAATAATTATACTTATTACTTATATCATTATCAATATAACATGCATTATTACCCATATAATGGAGGTATTATCGCTAGAACTGTAATAATTATACTTATTACTTATACTATTAGCAATATAACGTGCATTATTACCCATATAATGCAGTTATTATCGCTAGAACTGTAATAATTATACTTATTACTTATACTATAATCAATATAACATGCATTATTACCCATATTATGCAGTTATTATCGCTAGAACTATAATAAATATACTTATTACTCCCAATATTACCAATATAACATGCATTATTACTCATATAATGGAGGTATTATTGCTAGTACTGTAATAATTATACTTATTGCTTATACAATTAGCAATATAACGTGCATTGTTACCCATATAATGCAGTTATTATCGCCAGAACTGTAATAATTATACTTATTACTTATATTATTCTCAATATAACATGCATTATTACCCATATTATGCAGTTATTATCGCTAGAACTATAATAAATATACGTATTACTTTCATTATCATCAATATAACATGCATTATTACCCATATAATGCAGTTATTATCGCTAGAACGGTAATAATTATACTTATTACTTATATTGTTAGCAATATAACGTGCATTATTACCCATATAATGCAGTTATTATCGCTAGAACTGTAATAATTATACTTATTACTTAGATTATTATCAATATAACATGCATTATTACCCATATTATGCAGTTATTATCGCTAGAACTATAATAAATATACGTATTACTTTTATTATCATCAATATAACATGCATTATTACCCATATTATGCAGTTATTATCGATAGAACTGTAATAAATATATTTATTACTTTTATTATTATCAATATAACATGCACTATTTGCCATATTTTACTATTATTATCGCTAGAACTATAATAATTATACTTATTACTCCAGATATTATCAATATAACATGCATTATTACCAATATAATGCAGTTATTATCGCTAGAACTGTAATAGTTATACTTATTACTTATATTATTCTCAATATAACATGCATTATTACCCATATTATGCAGTTATTATCGCTAGAACTATAATAAATATACGTATTACTTTCATTATCATCAATATAACATGCATTATTACCCATATAATGGAGGTATTATCGCTAGAACTGTAATAATTATACTTATTACTCCCAATATTATCAATATAACATGCATTATTACCCATATAATGCAGTTATTATCGCTAGAACTGTAATAATTATACTTATTACTTATATTATTATCAATATAACATGCATTATTGCCCATATTATGCAGTTATTATCGCTAGAACTATAATAAATATACGTATTACTTTTATTATCATCAATATAACATGCATTATTACCCATATTATGCAGTTATTATCGCTAGAACTATAATAAATATACGTATTACTTTCATTATCATCAATATAACATGCATTATTACCCATATAATGGAGGTATTATCGCTAGAACTGTAATAATTATACTTATTACTTATATTATTATCAATATAACATGCATTATTACCCATATTATGCAGTTATTATCTCTAGAACCATGATAAATATACTTATTACTCCCAATATTATCAATATAACATGCATTTTTACCCATATAATGCAGTTATTATCGCTAGAACAGTAATAATTATACTTATTACTTATACTATTAGCAATATAACATGCACTATTTGCCATATTTTACTATTATTATCGCTAGAACTATAATAATTATACTTATTACTCCCGATATTATCAATATAACATGCATCATTACCCATATAATGCAGTTATTATCGCTAGAACTGTAATAATTATACTTATTACTTATATTGTTAGCAATATAACATGCATTATTACCCATATTAGGCAGTTATTATCGCCAGAACTGTAATAATTATACTTATTACTTATATTGTTCTCAATATAACATGCATTATTACCCATATTATGCAGTTATTATCGCTAGAACTATAATAAATATACGTATTACTTTCATTATCATCAATATAACATGCATTATTACCCATATAATGCAGTTATTATCGCTAGAACTATAATAAATATACGTATTACTTTCATTATCATCAATATAACATGCATTATTACCCATATAATGGAGGTATTATCGCTAGAACTGTAATAATTATACTTATTACTTATATTATTATCAATATAACATGCATTATTACCCATATTATGCAGTTATTATCGCTAGAACTATAATAAATATACGTATTACTTTCATTATCATCAATATAACATGCATTATTACCCATATTATGCAGTTATTATCGCTAGAACTATAATAAATATACGTATTACTTTCATTATCATCAATATAACATGCATTATTACCCATATAATGGAGGTATTATCGCTAGAACTGTAATAATTATACTTATTACTTATATTATTATCAATATAACATGCATTATTACCCATATTATGCAGTTATTATCGCTAGAACAGTAATAATTATACTTATTACTTATACTATTAGCAATATAACATGCACTATTTGCCATATTTTACTATTATTATCGCTAGAACTATAATAATTATACTTATTACTCCCGATATTATCAATATAACATGCATCATTACCCATATAATGCAGTTATTATCGCTAGAACTGTAATAATTATACTTATTACTTATATTGTTAGCAATATAACATGCATTATTACCCATATTATGCAGTTATTATCGCCAGAACTGTAATAATTATACTTATTACTTATATTGTTCTCAATATAACATGCATTATTACCCATATTATGCAGTTATTATCGCTAGAACTATAATAAATATACGTATTACTTTCATTATCATCAATATAACATGCATTATTACCCATATAATGGAGGTATTATCGCTAGAACTGTAATAATTATACTTATTACTTATATTATTATCAATATAACATGCATTATTACCCATATTATGCAGTTATTATCGCTAGAACTGTAATAATTATACTTATTACTTATATCATTATCAATATAACATGCATTATTACCCATATAATGGAGGTATTATCGCTAGAACTGTAATAATTATACTTATTACTTATACTATTAGCAATATAACGTGCATTATTACCCATATAATGCAGTTATTATCGCTAGAACTGTAATAATTATACTTATTACTTATACTATAATCAATATAACATGCATTATTACCCATATTATGCAGTTATTATCGCTAGAACTATAATAAATATACTTATTACTCCCAATATTGCCAATATAACATGCATTATTACTCATATAATGGAGGTATTATTGCTAGTACTGTAATAATTATACTTATTGCTTATACAATTAGCAATATAACGTGCATTGTTACCCATATAATGCAGTTATTATCGCCAGAACTGTAATAATTATACTTATTACTTATATTATTCTCAATATAACATGCATTATTACCCATATTATGCAGTTATTATCGCTAGAACTATAATAAATATACGTATTACTTTCATTATCATCAATATAACATGCATTATTACCCATATAATGCAGTTATTATCGCTAGAACGGTAATAATTATACTTATTACTTATATTGTTAGCAATATAACGTGCATTATTACCCATATAATGCAGTTATTATCGCTAGAACTGTAATAATTATACTTATTACTTAGATTATTATCAATATAACATGCATTATTACCCATATTATGCAGTTATTATCGCTAGAACTATAATAAATATACGTATTACTTTTATTATCATCAATATAACATGCATTATTACCCATATTATGCAGTTATTATCGATAGAACTGTAATAAATATATTTATTACTTTTATTATTATCAATATAACATGCACTATTTGCCATATTTTACTATTATTATCGCTAGAACTATAATAATTATACTTATTACTCCAGATATTATCAATATAACATGCATTATTACCAATATAATGCAGTTATTATCGCTAGAACTGTAATAGTTATACTTATTACTTATATTATTCTCAATATAACATGCATTATTACCCATATTATGCAGTTATTATCGCTAGAACTATAATAAATATACGTATTACTTTCATTATCATCAATATAACATGCATTATTACCCATATAATGGAGGTATTATCGCTAGAACTGTAATAATTATACTTATTACTCCCAATATTATCAATATAACATGCATTATTACCCATATAATGCAGTTATTATCGCTAGAACTGTAATAATTATACTTATTACTTATATTATTATCAATATAACATGCATTATTGCCCATATTATGCAGTTATTATCGCTAGAACTATAATAAATATACGTATTACTTTTATTATCATCAATATAACATGCATTATTACCCATATTATGCAGTTATTATCGCTAGAACTATAATAAATATACGTATTACTTTCATTATCATCAATATAACATGCATTATTACCCATATAATGGAGGTATTATCGCTAGAACTGTAATAATTATACTTATTACTTATATTATTATCAATATAACATGCATTATTACCCATATTATGCAGTTATTATCTCTAGAACCATGATAAATATACTTATTACTCCCAATATTATCAATATAACATGCATTTTTACCCATATAATGCAGTTATTATCGCTAGAACAGTAATAATTATACTTATTACTTATACTATTAGCAATATAACATGCACTATTTGCCATATTTTACTATTATTATCGCTAGAACTATAATAATTATACTTATTACTCCCGATATTATCAATATAACATGCATCATTACCCATATAATGCAGTTATTATCGCTAGAACTGTAATAATTATACTTATTACTTATATTGTTAGCAATATAACATGCATTATTACCCATATTAGGCAGTTATTATCGCCAGAACTGTAATAATTATACTTATTACTTATATTGTTCTCAATATAACATGCATTATTACCCATATTATGCAGTTATTATCGCTAGAACTATAATAAATATACGTATTACTTTCATTATCATCAATATAACATGCATTATTACCCATATAATGCAGTTATTATCGCTAGAACTATAATAAATATACGTATTACTTTCATTATCATCAATATAACATGCATTATTACCCATATAATGGAGGTATTATCGCTAGAACTGTAATAATTATACTTATTACTTATATTATTATCAATATAACATGCATTATTACCCATATTATGCAGTTATTATCGCTAGAACTATAATAAATATACGTATTACTTTCATTATCATCAATATAACATGCATTATTACCCATATTATGCAGTTATTATCGCTAGAACTATAATAAATATACGTATTACTTTCATTATCATCAATATAACATGCATTATTACCCATATAATGGAGGTATTATCGCTAGAACTGTAATAATTATACTTATTACTTATATTATTATCAATATAACATGCATTATTACCCATATTATGCAGTTATTATCGCTAGAACAGTAATAATTATACTTATTACTTATACTATTAGCAATATAACATGCACTATTTGCCATATTTTACTATTATTATCGCTAGAACTATAATAATTATACTTATTACTCCCGATATTATCAATATAACATGCATCATTACCCATATAATGCAGTTATTATCGCTAGAACTGTAATAATTATACTTATTACTTATATTGTTAGCAATATAACATGCATTATTACCCATATTATGCAGTTATTATCGCCAGAACTGTAATAATTATACTTATTACTTATATTGTTCTCAATATAACATGCATTATTACCCATATTATGCAGTTATTATCGCTAGAACTATAATAAATATACGTATTACTTTCATTATCATCAATATAACATGCATTATTACCCATATAATGGAGGTATTATCGCTAGAACTGTAATAATTATACTTATTACTTATATTATTATCAATATAACATGCATTATTACCCATATTATGCAGTTATTATCGCTAGAACAGTAATAATTATACTTATTACTTATACTATTAGCAATATAACATGCACTATTTGCCATATTTTACTATTATTATCGCTAGAACTATAATAATTATACTTATTACTCCCGATATTATCAATATAACATGCATCATTACCCATATAATGCAGTTATTATCGCTAGAACTGTAATAATTATACTTATTACTTATATTGTTAGCAATATAACATGCATTATTACCCATATTATGCAGTTATTATCGCCAGAACTGTAATAATTATACTTATTACTTATATTGTTCTCAATATAACATGCATTATTACCCATATTATGCAGTTATTATCGCTAGAACTATAATAAATATACGTATTACTTTCATTATCATCAATATAACATGCATTATTACCCATATAATGCAGTTATTGTCGCTAGAACTGTAATAATTGTACTTATTACTTATATTATTATCAATAAAATATGCATTATTACCCATATAATGCAGTTATTATCGCTAGAACTGTAATAATTGTACTCATTACTTATATTATTAGCAATATAACGTGCATTATTACCCATATTATGCAGTTATTATCGCTAGAACTGTAATAATTATACTTATTACTTATATCATTATCAATATAACATGCATTATTACCCATATGATGGAGGTATTATCGCTAGAACTGTAATAATTATACTTATTACTTAGATTATTATCAATATAACATGCATTATTACCCATTTTATGCAGTTATTATCGCTAGAACTATAATAAATATACGTATTACTTTTATTATCATCAATATAACATGCATTATTACCCATATAATGCAGTTATTATCGCTAGAACTGTAATAATTATACTCATTACTTATATTATTAGCAATATAACATGCATTATTACCCATATTATGCAGTTATTATCTCTAGAACCATAATAAATATACTTATTACTCCCAATATTATCAATATAACATGCATTTTTACCCATATAATGCAGTTATTATCGCTAGAACTGTAATAATTATACTTATTACTTATACTATTAGCAATATAACATGCATTATTACCCATATAATGCAGTTATTATCGCCAGAACTGTAATAATTATACTTATTACTTATATTGTTCTCAATATAACATGCATTATTACCCATATTATGCAGTTATTATCGCTAGAACTATAATAAATATACGTATTACTTTCATTATCATCAATATAACATGCATTATTACCCATATAATGCAGTTATTATCGCTAGAACGGTAATAATTATACTTATTACTTATATTGTTAGCAATATAACGTGCATTATTACCCATATAATGCAGTTATTATCGCTAGAACTGTAATAATTATACTTATTACTTATATTATTCTCAATATAACATGCATTATTACCCATATAATGCAGTTATTATCGCTAGAACTGTAATAATTATACTTATTACTTATACTATAATCAATATAACATGCATTATTACCCATATTATGCAGTTATTATCGCTAGAACTATAATAAATATACTTATTACTCCCAATATTATCAATATAACATGCATTATTACCCATATAATGGAGGTATTATTGCTAGAACTGTAATAATTATACTTATTGCTTATACTATTAGCAATATAACGTGCATTGTTACCCATATAATGCAGTTATTATCGCCAGAACTGTAATAATTATACTTATTACTTATATTATTCTCAATATAACATGCATTATTACCCATATTATGCAGTTATCATCGCTAGAACTATAATAAATATACGTATTACTTTCATTATCATCAATATAACATGCATTATTACCCATATAATGGAGGTATTATCGCTAGAACTGTAATAATTATACTTATTACTTCTATTACTATCAATATAACATGCATTATTACCCATATTATGCAGTTATTATCTCTAGAACCATAATAAATATACTTATTACTCCCAATATTATCAATATAACATGCATTATTACCCATATGATGCAGTTATTATCGCTAGAACTGTAATAATTATACTTATTACTTATATTGTTAGCAATATAACGTGCATTATTACCCATATAATGGTGGTATTATCGCTAGAACTGTAATAATTATACCTATTACTTATATTATTATCAATATAACATGCATTATTACCCATATTATGCAGTTATTATCTCTAGAACCATAATAAATATACTTATTACTCCCAATATTATCAATATAACATGCATTTTTACCCATATAATGCAGTTATTACCGCTAGAACTGTAATAATTATACTTATTACTTATATTGTTAGCAATATAACGTGCATTATTACCCATATAATGCAGTTATTATCGCTAGAACTGTAATAATTATACTTATTACTTATATTATTATCAATATAACATGCATTATTGCCCATATTATGCAGTTATTATCGCTAGAACTGTAATAATTATACTTATTACTTATATTGTTCTCAATATAACATGCATTATTACCCATATTATGCAGTTATTATCGCTAGAACTATAATAAATATACGTATTACTTTCATTATCATCAATATAACATGCATTATTACCCATATAATGCAGTTATTATCGCTAGAACTGTAATAATTATACTTATTACTTATATTATTCTCAATATAACATGCATTATTACCCATATAATGCAGTTATTATCGCTAGAACTGTAATAATTATACTTATTACTTATACTATAATCAATATAACATGCATTATTACCCATATTATGCAGTTATTATCGCTAGAACTATAATAAATATACTTATTACTCCCAATATTATCAATATAACATGCATTATTACCCATATAATGGAGGTATTATTGCTAGAACTGTAATAATTATACTTATTGCTTATACTATTAGCAATATAACGTGCATTGTTACCCATATAATGCAGTTATTATCGCCAGAACTGTAATAATTATACTTATTACTTATATTATTCTCAATATAACATGCATTATTACCCATATTATGCAGTTATCATCGCTAGAACTATAATAAATATACGTATTACTTTCATTATCATCAATATAACATGCATTATTACCCATATAATGGAGGTATTATCGCTAGAACTGTAATAATTATACTTATTACTTATATTATTATCAATATAACATGCATTATTACCCATATTATGCAGTTATTATCGCTAGAACTATAATAAATATACGTATTACTTTTATTATCATCCATATAACATGCATTATTACCCATATTATGCAGTTATTATCGCTAGAACTATAATAAATATACGTATTACTTTCATTATCATCAATATAACATGCATTATTACCCATACAATGGTGGTATTATCGCTAGAACTGTAATAATTATACCTATTACTTATATTATTATCAATATAACATGCATTATTACCCATATTATGCAGTTATTATCTCTAGAACCATAATAAATATACTTATTACTCCCAATATTATCAATATAACATGCATTTTTACCCATATAATGCAGTTATTACCGCTAGAACTGTAATAATTATACTTATTACTTATATTGTTAGCAATATAACGTGCATTATTACCCATATAATGCAGTTATTATCGCTAGAACTGTAATAATTATACTTATTACTTATATTATTATCAATATAACATGCATTATTGCCCATATTATGCAGTTATTATCGCTAGAACTGTAATAATTATACGTATTACTTTTATTATCATCAATATAACATGCATTATTACCCATATTATGCAGTTATTATCGATGGAACTGTAATAAATATACTTATTACTTTTATTATTATCAATATAACATGCACTATTTGCCATATTTTACTATTATTATCGCTAGTACTATACTAATTATACTTATTACTCCCGATATTATCAATATAACATGCATTATTACCCATATAATGCAGTTATTATCGCTAGAACTGTAATAATTATACTTATTACTTCTATTATTATCAATATAACATGCATTATTACCCATATTATGCAGTTATCATCGCTAGAACTATAATAAATATACGTATTACTTTCATTATCATCAATATAACATGCATTATTACCCATATAATGGAGGTATTATCGCTAGAACTGTAATAATTATACTTATTACTTCTATTATTATCAATATAACATGCATTATTACCCATATTATGCAGTTATTATCTCTAGAACCATAATAAATATACTTATTACTCCCAATATTATCAATATAACATGCATTATTACCCATATGATGCAGTTATTATCGCTAGAACTGTAATAATTATACTTATTACTTATATTGTTAGCAATATAACGTGCATTATTACCCATATAATGAAGTTATTATCGCTAGAACTGTAATAATTATACTTATTACTTATATTATTATCAATATAACATGCATTATTACCCATATTATGCAGTTATTATCGCTAGAACTATAATAAATATACGTATTACTTTTATTATCATCCATATAACATGCATTATTACCCATATTATGCAGTTATTATCGCTAGAACTATAATAAATATACGTATTACTTTCATTATCATCAATATAACATGCATTATTACCCATACAATGGTGGTATTATCGCTAGAACTGTAATAATTATACCTATTACTTATATTATTATCAATATAACATGCATTATTACCCATATTATGCAGTTATTATCTCTAGAACCATAATAAATATACTTATTACTCCCAATATTATCAATATAACATGCATTTTTACCCATATAATGCAGTTATTACCGCTAGAACTGTAATAATTATACTTATTACTTATATTGTTAGCAATATAACGTGCATTATTACCCATATAATGCAGTTATTATCGCTAGAACTGTAATAATTATACTTATTACTTATATTATTATCAATATAACATGCATTATTGCCCATATTATGCAGTTATTATCGCTAGAACTGTAATAATTATACGTATTACTTTTATTATCATCAATATAACATGCATTATTACCCATATTATGCAGTTATTATCGATGGAACTGTAATAAATATACTTATTACTTTTATTATTATCAATATACCATGCACTATTTGCCATATTTTACTATTATTATCGCTAGTACTATACTAATTATACTTATTACTCCCGATATTATCAATATAACATGCATTATTACCCATATAATGCAGTTATTATCGCTAGAACTGTAATAATTATACTTATTACTTCTATTATTATCAATATAACATGCATTATTACCCATATTATGCAGTTATTATCTCTAGAACCATAATAAATATACTTATTACTCCCAATATTATCAATATCACATGCATTATTACCCATATGATGCAGTTATTATCGCTAGAACTGTAATAATTATACTTATTACTTATATTGTTAGCAATATAACATGCATTATTACCCATATAATGCAGTTATTATCGCTAGAACTGTAATAATTATACTTACTACTTATATTATTATCAATAAAACATGCATTATTACCCATATTATGCAGTTATTATCGCTAGAACTATAATAAATATACGTATTACTTTCATTATCATCAATACAACATGCATTATTACCCATATAATTGAGGTATTATCGCTAGAACTGTAATAATCATACTTATTACTTATATTATTATCAATATAACATGCATTATTACCCATATTATGCAGTTATTATCTCTAGAACCATAATAAATATACTTATTACTCCCAATATTATCAATATAACATGCATTTTTACCCATATAATGCAGTTATTATCGCTAGAACTGTAATAATTATACTTATTACTTATACTATTAGCAATATAACATGCACTATTTGCCATATTTTACTATTATTATCGCTAGAACTATAATAATTATACTTATTACTCCCGATATTATCAATATAACATGCATTATTACACATATAATGCAGTTATTATCGCTAGAACTGTAATAATTATACTTATTACTTATATTGTTAGCAATATAACGTGCATTATTACCCATATGATGCAGTTATTATCGCTAGAACTGTAATAATTATACTTATTACTTATATTGTTAGCAATATAACGTGCATTATTACCCATATAATGAAGTTATTATCGCTAGAACTGTAATAATTATACTTATTACTTATATTATTATCAATATAACATGCATTATTACCCATATTATGCAGTTATTATCGCTAGAACTATAATAAATATACGTATTACTTTTATTATCATCCATATAACATGCATTATTACCCATATTATGCAGTTATTATCGCTAGAACTATAATAAATATACGTATTACTTTTATTATCATCCATATAACATGCATTATTACCCATATTATGCAGTTATTATCGCTAGAACTATAATAAATATACGTATTACTTTCATTATCATCAATATAACATGCATTATTACCCATATAATGGTGGTATTATCGCTAGAACTCTAATAATTATACTTATTACTTATATTATTATCAATATAACATGCATTATTACCCATATTATGCAGCTATTATCTCTAGAACCACAATAAATGTACTTATTACTCCCAATATTATCAATATAACATGCATTATTACCCATATAATGGAGGTATTATTGCTAGAACTGTAATAATTATACTTATTGCTTATACTATTAGCAATATAACGTGCATTGTTACCCATATAATGCAGTTATTATGGCCAGAACTGTAATAATTGTACTTATTACTTATATTGTTAGCAATATAACATGCATTATTACCCATATAATGCAGTTATTATCGCTAGAACTGTAATAATTATACTTACTACTTATATTATTATCAATAAAACATGCATTATTACCCATATTATGCAGTTATTATCGCTAGAACTATAATAAATATACGTATTACTTTCATTATCATCAATATAACATGCATTATTACCCATATAATGGAGGTATTATCGCTAGAACTGTAATAATTATACTTATTACTTATATTATTATCAATATAACATGCATTATTACCCATATTATGCAGTTATTATCTCTAGAACCATAATAAATATACTTATTACTCCCAATATTATCAATATAACATGCATTTTTACCCATATAATGCAGTTATTATCGCTAGAACTGTAATAATTATACTTATTACTTATACTATTAGCAATATAACATGCACTATTTGCCATATTTTACTATTATTATCGCTAGAAATATAATAATTATACTTATTACTCCCGATATTATCAATATAACATGCATTATTACACATATAATGCAGTTATTATCGCTAGAACTGTAATAATTATACTTATTACTTATATTGTTAGCAATATAACGTGCATTATTACCCATATGATGCAGTTATTATCGCTAGAACTGTAATAATTATACTTATTACTTATATTGTTAGCAATATAACGTGCATTATTACCCATATAATGAAGTTATTATCGCTAGAACTGTAATAATTATACTTATTACTTATATTATTATCAATATCACATGCATTATTACCCATATTATGCAGTTACTATCGCTAGAACTATAATAAATATACGTATTACTTTTATTATCATCCATATAACATGCATTATTACCCATATTATGCAGTTATTATCGCTAGAACTGTAATAATTATACTTACTACTTATATTATTATCAATAAAACATGCATTATTACCCATATTATGCAGTTATTATCGCTAGAACTATAATAAATATACGTATTACTTTCATTATTATCAATATAACATGCATTATTACCCATATAATGGAGGTATTATCGCTAGAACTGTAATAATTATACTTATTACTTATATTATTATCAATATAACATGCATTATTACCCATATTATGCAGTTATTATCTCTAGAACCATAATAAATATACTTATTACTCCCAATATTATCAATATAACATGCATTTTTACCCATATAATGCAGTTATTATCGCTAGAGCTGTAATAATTATACTTATTACTTATACTATTAGCAATATAACATGCACTATTTGCCATATTTTACTATTATTATCGCTAGAACTATAATAATCATACTTATTACTCCCGATATTATCAATATAACATGCATTATTACACATATAATGCAGTTATTATCGCAAGAACTGTAATAATTATACTTATTACTTATATTGTTAGCTATATAGCGTGCATTATTACCCATATAATGCAGTTATTATCGCTAGAACTGTAATAATTATACCTATTACTTATATTATTATCAATATAACATGCATTATTACCCATATAATGGAGGTATTATCGCAAGAACTGTAATAATTATACTTATTACTTATACTATTAGCAATATAACGTGCATTATTACCCATATAATGCAGTTATTATCGCCAGAACTGTAATAATTATACTTATTACTTATATTATTCTCAATATAACATGCATTATTACCCATATAATGCAGTTATTATCGCTAGAACTATAATAAATATACGTATTACTTTCATTATCATCAATATAACATGCATTATTACCCATATTATGCAGTTATTATCGCTGTAACTATAATAAATATACGTATTACTTTCATTATCATCAATATAACATGCATTATTACCCATATAATGGTGGTATTATCGCTAGAACTGTAATAATTATACCTATTACTTATATTATTCTCAATATAACATGCATTATTACCCATATAATGCAGTTATTATCGCTAGAACTGTAATAATTATACTTATTACTTATACTATAATCAATATAACATGCATTATTACCCATATTATGCAGTTATTATCGCTAGAACTATAATAAATATACTTATTACTCCCAATATTATCAATATAACATGCATTATTACCCATATAATGGAGGTATTATTGCTAGAACTGTAATAATTATACTTATTGCTTATACTATTAGCAATGTAACGTGCATTGTTACCCATATAATGCAGTTATTATCGCCAGAACTGTAATAATTATACTTATTACTTATATTATTCTCAATATAACATGCATTATTACCCATATTATGCAGTTATTATCGCTAGAACTATAATAAATATACGTATTACTTTCATTATCATCAATATAACATGCATTATTACCCATATAATGGAGGTATTATCGCTAGAACTGTAATAATTATACCTATTACTTCTATTATTATCAATATAACATGCATTATTACCCATATTATGCAGTTATTATCGCTAGAACTATAATGAATATACGTATTACTTTTATTATCATCCATATAACATGCATTATTACCCATATTATGCAGTTATTATCGCTAGAACTATAATAAATATACGTATTACTTTCATTATCATCAATATAACATGCATTATTACCCATATAATGGTGGTATTATCGCTAGAACTGTAATAATTATACCTATTACTTATATTATTATCAATATAACATGCATTATTACCCATATTATGCAGTTATTATCGCTAGAACCATAATAAATATACTTATTACTCCCAATATTATCAATATAACATGCATTATTACGCATATAATGCAGTTATTATCGCTAGAACTGTAATAAATATACTTACTACTTTCATTATCATCAATATAACATGCATTATTACCCATATTATACAGTTATTGTCGATAGAACTATAATAAATATACTTATTACTTCTATTATTATCAATATAACATGCATTATTACCCGTATAATGCAGTTATTATCGCTAGAACTGTAATAATTATACTTATTACTTATATTATTAGCAATATAACGTGCATTATTACCCATATAATGCAGTTATTATCGCCAGAACTATAATAAATATACGTATTACTTTTATTATCATCAATATAACATGCATTATTACCCATATTATGCAGTTATTATCGATAGAACTGTAATAAATGTACTTATTACTTTTATTATTATCAATATAACATGCACTATTAGCCATATTTTACTATTATAATCGCTAGAACTATAATAATTATACTTATTACTCCCGATATTATCAATATAACATGCTTTATTACCCATATTATGCAGTTATTATCGCTAGAACTATAATAAATATACTTATTACTCCCAATATTATCAATATAACATGCATTATTACCCATATTATACAGTTATTATCGATAGAACTATAATAAATATACTTATTACTTCTATTATTATCAATATAACATGCATTATTACCCGTATAATGCAGTTATTATCGAGAGAAGTATAATAAATATACTTATTACTTTTATTATTATCAATATAACAGGCACTAATAGCCATATTTTACTATTATTATCGCTAGAGCTATAATAATTATACTTATTACTCCCGATATTATCAATATAACATGCATTATTACCCATATAATGCAGTTATTATCGCTAGAACTGTAATAATTATACTTATTACTTATATTACTAGCAATATAACGTGCATTATTACCCATATTATGCAGTTATTATCGCTAGAACCATAATAAATATACTTATTACTCCCAATATTATCAATATGACATGCATTATTACGCATATAATGCAGTTATTATCGCTAGAACTGTAATAAATATACTTACTACTTTCATTATCATCAATATAACATGCATTATTACCCATATTATACAGTTATTATCGATAGAACTATAATAAATATACTTATTACTTCTATTATTATCAATATAACTTGCACTATTACCCGTATAATGCAGTTATTATCGCTAGAACTGTAATAATTATACTTATTACTTATATTATTAGCAATATAACGTGCATTATTACCCATATAATGCAGTTATTATCGCCAGAACTATAATAAATATACGTATTACTTTTATTATCATCAATATAACATGCATTATTACCCATATTATGCAGTTATTATCGATAGAACTGTAATAAATGTACTTATTACTTTTATTATTATCAATATAACATGCACTATTAGCCATATTTTACTATTATAATCGCTAGAACTATAATAATTATACTTATTACTCCCGATATTATCAATATAACATGCATTATTACCCATATTATGCAGTTATTATCGCTAGAACTATAATAAATATACTTATTACTTCTATTATTATCAATATAACATGCATTATTACCCGTATAATGCAGTTATTATCGCTAGAACTGTAATAATTATACTTATTACTTATATTATTAGCAATATAACGTTCATTATTACCCCTATAATGCAGTTGTTATCGCTAGAACTGTAATAATTATACTTACTACTTATGTTATTATCAATATAACATGCATTATTACCCATATAATGCAGTTATTATCGAGAGAAGTATAATAAATATACTTATTACTTTTATTATTATCAATATAACAGGCACTAATAGCCATATTTTACTATTATTATTGCTAGAGCTATAATAATTATACTTATTACTCCCGATATTATCAATATAACATGCATTATTACCCATATTATGCAGTTATTATCCCTAGAACTATAATAAATATACTTATTACTCCCAATATTATCAGTATAACATGCATTATTACCCATATAATGCAGTTATTATCGCTAGAACTGTAATAATTATACTTATTACTTATATTATTAGCAATATAACGTGCATTATTACCCCTATAATGCAGTTGTTATCGCTAGAACTGTAATAATTATACTTATTACTTATATTATTATCAATATAACGTGCATTATTACCCATATAATGCAGTTATTATCGCTAGAACTGTAATAAATATACTTATAACTTTTATTATTATCAATATAACATGCACTATTAGAAATATTTTACAATCATTATCGCTAGCACTATAATAATTATACTTATTACTCCCAATATTATCAATATAACATGCATTATTACCCATATAATGCAGTTATTATCGCTAGAACTGTAATAATTATACTTATTACTCCCGATATTGTCAATATAACATCCATTATTACCCATATAATGCAGTTATTATCACTAGAACTGTATTAATTATACTAATTACTCCCGATATTATCAATATAACATGCATTATTACCCATATAATGCAGTTATTATCGACAGAAGTATAATAAATATACTTATTACTATTATTATTATCAATATAACAGGCACTGTTAGATATATTTTACTAGTATTATCGCTAGAACTGTAATAATTATACTTATTACTCCCGATATTATCAATATAACATGCATTATTACCCGTATAATGCAGTTATTATCGCTAGAACTGTAATAATTATACTTATTACTTATATTATTAGCAATATAACGTTCATTATTACCCCTATAATGCAGTTGTTATCGCTAGAACTGTAATAATTATACTTATTACTTATATTATTATCAATATAACATGCATTATTACCCATATAATGCAGTTATTATCGAGAGAACTATAATAAATATACTTATTACTTCTATTATTATCAATATAACTTGCATTATTACCCGTATAATGCAGTTATTATCGCTAGAACTGTAATAATTATACTTATTACTTATATTATTAGCAATATAACGTGCATTATTACCCATATAATGCAGTTATTATCGCCAGAACTATAATAAATATACGTATTACTTTTATTATCATCAATATAACATGCATTATTACGTATATTATGCAGTTATTATCGATAGAACTGTAATAAATGTACTTATTACTTTTATTATTATCAATATAACATGCACTATTAGCCATATTTTACTATTATAATCGCTAGAACTATAATAATTATACTTATTACTCCCGATATTATCAATATAACATGCATTATTACCCATATTATGCAGTTATTATCGCTAGAACTATAATAAATATACTTATTACTCCCAATATTATCAATATAATATGCATTATTACCCATATAATGCAGTTATTATCGCTAGAACTGTAATAATTATACTTATTACTTATATTATTAGCAATATAACGTGCATTATTACCCCTATAATGCAGTTGTTATCGCTAGAACTGTAATAATTATACTTATTACTTATATTATTATCAATATAACGTGCATTATTACCCATATAATGCAGTTATTATCGCTAGAACTGTAATAAATATACTTATAACTTTTATTATTATCAATATAACATGCACTATTAGAAATATTTTACAATCATTATCGCTAGCACTATAATAATTATACTTATTACTCCCAATATTATCAATATAACATGCATTATTACCCATATAATGCAGTTATTATCGCTAGAACTGTAATAATTATACTTATTACTCCCGATATTGTCAATATAACATCCATTATTACCCATATAATGCAGTTATTATCACTAGAACTGTAATAATTATACTAATTACTGCCGATATTATCAATATAACATGCATTATTACCCATATAATGCAGTTATTATCGACAGAAGTGTAATAAATATACTTATTACTATTATTATTATCAATATAACAGGCACTGTTAGATATATTTTACTAGTATTATCGCTAGAACTGTAATAATTATACTTATTACTCCCGATATTATCAATATAACATGCATTATTACGCATATAATGCAGTTATTATCGCTAGAACTGTAATAAATATACTTACTACTTTCATTATCATCAATATAACATGCATTATTACCCATATTATACAGTTATTATCGATAGAACTATAATAAATATACTTATTACTTCTATTATTATCAATATAACATGCATTATTACCCGTATAATGCAGTTATTATAGCTAGAACTGTAATAATTATACTTATTACTTATATTATTAGCAATATAACGTGCATTATTACCCATATAATGCAGTTATTATCGCCAGAACTATAATAAATATACGTATTACTTTTATTATCATCAATATAACATGCATTATTACCCATATTATGCAGTTATTATCGATAGAACTGTAATAAATGTACTTATTACTTTTATTATTATCAATATAACATGCACTATTAGCCATATTTTACTATTATAATCGCTAGAACTATAATAATTATACTTATTACTCCCGATATTATCAATATAACATGCATTATTACCCATATTATGCAGTTATTACCGCTAGAACTATAATAAATATACTTATCACTCCCAATATTATCAATATAACATGCATTATTACCCATATAATGCAGTTATTATCGCTAGAACTGTAATAATTATACTTATTACTTATATTATTAGCAATATAACGTGCATTATTACCCCTATAATGCAGTTGTTATCGCTAGAACTGTAATAATTATACTTATTACTTATATTATTATCAATATAACGTGCATTATTACCCATATAATGCAGTTATTATCGCTAGAACTGTAATAAATATACTTATAACTTTTATTATTATCAATATAACATGCACTATTAGAAATATTTTACAATCATTATCGCTAGAACTATAATAATTATACTTATTACTCCCAATATTATCAATATAACATGCATTATTACCCATATAATGCAGTTATTATCGCTAGAACTGTAATAATTATACTTATTACTCCCGATATTGTCAATCTAACATCCATTATTACCCATATAATGCAGTTATTATCACTAGAACTGTAATAATTATACTAATTACTCCCGATATTATCAATATAACATGCATTATTACCCATATAATGCAGTTATTATCGACAGAAGTCTAATAAATATACTTATTACTTTTATTATTATCAGTATAACATGTACTATTAGCCATATTTTACTATTATTATCGCTAGAACTATAATAATTACACTTATTACTCCCGATATTATCAATATAACATGCATTATTACCCATATAATGCAGTTATTATCGACAGAAGTATAATAAATATACTTATTGCGTTTATTATTATCAGTATAACATGTACTATTAGCCATATTTTACTATTATTATTGCTAGAACTATCATAATTATACTTATTACTCCCGATATTATCAATATAACATGCATTATTACCCATCTAATGCAAGTATTATCGACAGAAGTATAATAAATATACTTATTACTATTATTATTATCAATATAACAGGCACTGTTAGATATATTTTACTAGTATTATCGCTAGAACTGTAATAATTATACTTGTTACTCCCGATATTATCAATATAACATGCATTATTACGCATATAATGCAGTTATTATCGCTAGAACTGTAATAAATATACTTACTACTTTCATTATCATCAATATAACATGCATTATTACCCATATTATGCAGTTATTATCGCTAGAACTGTAATAATTATACTTATTACTTCTATTATTAGCAATATAACGTGCATTATTACCCATATAATGCAGTTATTATTGCCAGAACTATAATAAATATACGTGTTACTTTTATTATCATCAATATAACATGCATTATTACCCATATTATGCAGTTATTATCGATAGAACTATAATAAATGTACTTATTACTTTTATTATTATCAATATAACATGCACTATTAGCCATATTTTACTATTATAATCGCTAGAACTATAATAATTATACTTATTATTCCCGATATTATCAATATAACATGCATTATTACCCATATTATGCAGTTATTATCGCTACAACTATAATAAATATACTTATTACTCCCAATATTATCAATATAACATGCATTATTACCCATATAATGCAGTTATTATCGACAGAAGTATAATAAATATACTTATTGCTTTTATTATTATCAGTATAACATGTACTATTAGCCATATTTTACTATTATTATCGCTAGAACTATCATAATTATACTTATTACTCCCGATATTATCAATATAACATGCATTATTACCCATATAATGCAGTTATTATCGAGAGAAGTATAATAAATATACTTATTACTTTTATTATTATCAATATAACAGGCACTAATAGCCATATTTTACTATTATTATCGGTAGAACTATAATAATTATACTTATTACTCCCGATATTATCAATATAACATGCATTATTACCCATATAATGCAGTTATTATCGCTAGAACTGTAATAATTATACTAATTACTTATATTATTATCAATATAACGTGCATTATTACCCATATAATGCAGTTATTATCGCTAGAACTGTAATAATTATACATATTACTTATATTATTATCAATATAACATGCATTATTACCCATATAATGCAGTTATTATCGAGAGAAGTATAATAAATATACTTATTACTTTTATTATTATCAATATAACAGGCACTAATGGCCATATTTTACTATTATTATCGCTAGAACTATAATAATTATACTTATTACTCCCAATATTATCAATATAACATGCATTATTACCCATATAATGCAGTTATTATCGCTAGAACTGTAATAATTATACTTATTACTTATATTATTAGCAATATAACGTGCATTATTACCCCTATAATGCAGTTGTTATCGCTAGAACTGTAATAATTATACTTATTACTTATATTATTATCAATATAACGTGCATTATTACCCATATAATGCAGTTATTATCGCTAGAACTGTAATAAATATACTTATAACTTTTATTATTATCAATATAACATGCACTATTAGAAATATTTTACAATCATTATCGCTAGAACTATAATAATTATACTTATTACTCCCAATATTATCAATATAACATGCATTATTACCCATATAATGCAGTTATTATCGCTAGAACTGTAATAATTATACTTATTACTCCCGATATTGTCAATATAACATCCATTATTACCCATATAATGCAGTTATTATCGCTAGAACTGTAATAATTATACTTATTACTCCCGATATTATCAATATAACATGCATTATTACCCATATAATGCAGTTATTATCGACAGAAGTATAATAAATATACTTATTACTTTTATTATTATCAGTATAACATGTACTATTAGCCATATTTTACTATTATTATCGCTAGAACTATAATAATTATACTTATTACTCCCGATATTATCAATATAACATGCATTATTACCCATATAATGCAGGTATTATCGACAGAAGTATAATAAATATACTTATTACTATTATTATTATCAATATAACAGGCACTGTTAGATATATTTTACTAGTATTATCGCTAGAACTGTAATAATTATACTTATTACTCCCGATATTATCAATATAACATGCATTATTACCCACATTATGCAGCTATTATCTCTAGAACCACAATAAATGTACTTATTACTCCCAATATTATCAATATAACATGCATTATTACCCATATTATGCAGCTATTATCTCTAGAACCACAATAAATGTACTTATTACTCCCAATATTATCAATATAACATGCATTATTACCCATATAATGGAGGTATTATTGCTAGAACTGTAATAATTATACTTATTGCTTATACTATTAGCAATATAACGTGCATTGTTACCCATATAATGCAGTTATTATGGCCAGAACTGTAATAATTGTACTTATTACTTATATTGTTAGCAATATAACATGCATTATTACCCATATAATGCAGTTATTATCGCTAGAACTGTAATAATTATACTTACTACTTATATTATTATCAATAAAACATGCATTATTACCCATATTATGCAGTTATTATCGCTAGAACTATAATAAATATACGTATTACTTTCATTATCATCAATATAACATGCATTATTACCCATATAATGGAGGTATTATCGCTAGAACTGTAATAATTATACTTATTACTTATATTATTATCAATATAACATGCATTATTACCCATATTATGCAGTTATTATCTCTAGAACCATAATAAATATACTTATTACTCCCAATATTATCAATATAACATGCATTTTTACCCATATAATGCAGTTATTATCGCTAGAACTGTAATAATTATACTTATTACTTATACTATTAGCAATATAACATGCACTATTTGCCATATTTTACTATTATTATCGCTAGAAATATAATAATTATACTTATTACTCCCGATATTATCAATATAACATGCATTATTACACATATAATGCAGTTATTATCGCTAGAACTGTAATAATTATACTTATTACTTATATTGTTAGCAATATAACGTGCATTATTACCCATATGATGCAGTTATTATCGCTAGAACTGTAATAATTATACTTATTACTTATATTGTTAGCAATATAACGTGCATTATTACCCATATAATGAAGTTATTATCGCTAGAACTGTAATAATTATACTTATTACTTATATTATTATCAATATAACATGCATTATTACCCATATTATGCAGTTACTATCGCTAGAACTATAATAAATATACGTATTACTTTTATTATCATCCATATAACATGCATTATTACCCATATTATGCAGTTATTATCGCTAGAACTGTAATAATTATACTTACTACTTATATTATTATCAATAAAACATGCATTATTACCCATATTATGCAGTTATTATCGCTAGAACTATAATAAATATACGTATTACTTTCATTATTATCAATATAACATGCATTATTACCCATATAATGGAGGTATTATCGCTAGAACTGTAATAATTATACTTATTACTTATATTATTATCAATATAACATGCATTATTACCCATATTATGCAGTTATTATCTCTAGAACCATAATAAATATACTTATTACTCCCAATATTATCAATATAACATGCATTTTTACCCATATAATGCAGTTATTATCGCTAGAGCTGTAATAATTATACTTATTACTTATACTATTAGCAATATAACATGCACTATTTGCCATATTTTACTATTATTATCGCTAGAACTATAATAATCATACTTATTACTCCCGATATTATCAATATAACATGCATTATTACACATATAATGCAGTTATTATCGCAAGAACTGTAATAATTATACTTATTACTTATATTGTTAGCTATATAGCGTGCATTATTACCCATATAATGCAGTTATTATCGCTAGAACTGTAATAATTATACCTATTACTTATATTATTATCAATATAACATGCATTATTACCCATATAATGGAGGTATTATCGCAAGAACTGTAATAATTATACTTATTACTTATACTATTAGCAATATAACGTGCATTATTACCCATATAATGCAGTTATTATCGCCAGAACTGTAATAATTATACTTATTACTTATATTATTCTCAATATAACATGCATTATTACCCATATAATGCAGTTATTATCGCTAGAACTATAATAAATATACGTATTACTTTCATTATCATCAATATAACATGCATTATTACCCATATTATGCAGTTATTATCGCTGTAACTATAATAAATATACGTATTACTTTCATTATCATCAATATAACATGCATTATTACCCATATAATGGTGGTATTATCGCTAGAACTGTAATAATTATACCTATTACTTATAATATTCTCAATATAACATGCATTATTACCCATATAATGCAGTTATTATCGCTAGAACTGTAATAATTATACTTATTACTTATACTATAATCAATATAACATGCATTATTACCCATATTATGCAGTTATTATCGCTAGAACTATAATAAATATACTTATTACTCCCAATATTATCAATATAACATGCATTATTACCCATATAATGGAGGTATTATTGCTAGAACTGTAATAATTATACTTATTGCTTATACTATTAGCAATGTAACGTGCATTGTTACCCATATAATGCAGTTATTATCGCCAGAACTGTAATAATTATACTTATTACTTATATTATTAGCAATATAACGTGCATTATTACCCATATAATGCAGTTATTATCGCCAGAACTATAATAAATATACGTATTACTTTTATTATCATCAATATAACATGCATTATTACCCATATTATGCAGTTATTATCGATAGAACTGTAATAAATGTACTTATTACTTTTATTATTATCAATATAACATGCACTATTAGCCATATTTTACTATTATAATCGCTAGAACTATAATAATTATACTTATTACTCCCGATATTATCAATATAACATGCATTATTACCCATATTATGCAGTTATTATCGCTAGAACTATACTAAATATACTTATTACTTCTATTATTATCAATATAACATGCATTATTACCCGTATAATGCAGTTATTATCGCTAGAACTGTAATAATTATACTTATTACTTATATTATTAGCAATATAACGTTCATTATTACCCCTATAATGCAGTTGTTATCGCTAGAACTGTAATAATTATACTTATTACTTATATTATTATCAATATAACATGCATTATTACCCATATAATGCAGTTATTATCGAGAGAAGTATAATAAATATACTTATTACTTTTATTATTATCAATATAACAGGCACTAATAGCCATATTTTACTATTATTATTGCTAGAGCTATAATAATTATACTTATTACTCCCGATATTATCAATATAACATGCATTATTACCCATATTATGCAGTTATTATCCCTAGAACTATAATAAATATACTTATTACTCGCAATATTATCAGTATAACATGCATTATTACCCATATAATGCAGTTATTATCGCTAGAACTGTAATAATTATACTTATTACTTATATTATTAGCAATATAACGTGCATTATTACCCCTATAATGCAGTTGTTATCGCTAGAACTGTAATAATTATACTTATTACTTATATTATTATCAATATAACGTGCATTATTACCCATATAATGCAGTTATTATCGCTAGAACTGTAATAAATATACTTATAACTTTTATTATTATCAATATAACATGCACTATTAGAAATATTTTACAATCATTATCGCTAGCACTATAATAATTATACTTATTACTCCCAATATTATCAATATAACATGCATTATTACCCATATAATGCAGTTATTATCGCTAGAACTGTAATAATTATACTTATTACTCCCGATATTGTCAATATAACATCCATTATTACCCATATAATGCAGTTATTATCACTAGAACTGTATTAATTATACTAATTACTCCCGATATTATCAATATAACATGCATTATTACCCATATAATGCAGTTATTATCGACAGAAGTATAATAAATATACTTATTACTATTATTATTATCAATATAACAGGCACTGTTAGATATATTTTACTAGTATTATCGCTAGAACTGTAATAATTATACTTATTACTCCCGATATTATCAATATAACATGCATTATTACCCGTATAATGCAGTTATTATCGCTAGAACTGTAATAATTATACTTATTACTTATATTATTAGCAATATAACGTTCATTATTACCCCTATAATGCAGTTGTTATCGCTAGAACTGTAATAATTATACTTATTACTTATATTATTATCAATATAACATGCATTATTACCCATATAATGCAGTTATTATCGAGAGAACTATAATAAATATACTTATTACTTCTATTATTATCAATATAACTTGCATTATTACCCGTATAATGCAGTTATTATCGCTAGAACTGTAATAATTATACTTATTACTTATATTATTAGCAATATAACGTGCATTATTACCCATATAATGCAGTTATTATCGCCAGAACTATAATAAATATACGTATTACTTTTATTATCATCAATATAACATGCATTATTACGTATATTATGCAGTTATTATCGATAGAACTGTAATAAATGTACTTATTACTTTTATTATTATCAATATAACATGCACTATTAGCCATATTTTACTATTATAATCGCTAGAACTATAATAATTATACTTATTACTCCCGATATTATCAATATAACATGCATTATTACCCATATTATGCAGTTATTATCGCTAGAACTATAATAAATATACTTATTACTCCCAATATTATCAATATAATATGCATTATTACCCATATAATGCAGTTATTATCGCTAGAACTGTAATAATTATACTTATTACTTATATTATTAGCAATATAACGTGCATTATTACCCCTATAATGCAGTTGTTATCGCTAGAACTGTAATAATTATACTTATTACTTATATTATTATCAATATAACGTGCATTATTACCCATATAATGCAGTTATTATCGCTAGAACTGTAATAAATATACTTATAACTTTTATTATTATCAATATAACATGCACTATTAGAAATATTTTACAATCATTATCGCTAGCACTATAATAATTATACTTATTACTCCCAATATTATCAATATAACATGCATTATTACCCATATAATGCAGTTATTATCGCTAGAACTGTAATAATTATACTTATTACTCCCGATATTGTCAATATAACATCCATTATTACCCATATAATGCAGTTATTATCACTAGAACTGTAATAATTATACTAATTACTCCCGATATTATCAATATAACATGCATTATTACCCATATAATGCAGTTATTATCGACAGAAGTGTAATAAATATACTTATTACTATTATTATTATCAATATAACAGGCACTGTTAGATATATTTTACTAGTATTATCGCTAGAACTGTAATAATTATACTTATTACTCCCGATATTATCAATATAACATGCATTATTACGCATATAATGCAGTTATTATCGCTAGAACTGTAATAAATATACTTACTACTTTCATTATCATCAATATAACATGCATTATTACCCATATTATACAGTTATTATCGATAGAACTATAATAAATATACTTATTACTTCTATTATTATCAATATAACATGCATTATTACCCGTATAATGCAGTTATTATAGCTAGAACTGTAATAATTATACTTATTACTTATATTATTAGCAATATAACGTGCATTATTACCCATATAATGCAGTTATTATCGCCAGAACTATAATAAATATACGTATTACTTTTATTATCATCAATATAACATGCATTATTACCCATATTATGCAGTTATTATCGATAGAACTGTAATAAATGTACTTATTACTTTTATTATTATCAATATAACATGCACTATTAGCCATATTTTACTATTATAATCGCTAGAACTATAATAATTATACTTATTACTCCCGATATTATCAATATAACATGCATTATTACCCATATTATGCAGTTATTACCGCTAGAACTATAATAAATATACTTATCACTCCCAATATTATCAATATAACATGCATTATTACCCATATAATGCAGTTATTATCGCTAGAACTGTAATAATTATACTTATTACTTATATTATTAGCAATATAACGTGCATTATTACCCCTATAATGCAGTTGTTATCGCTAGAACTGTAATAATTATACTTATTACTTATATTATTATCAATATAACGTGCATTATTACCCATATAATGCAGTTATTATCGCTAGAACTGTAATAAATATACTTATAACTTTTATTATTATCAATATAACATGCACTATTAGAAATATTTTACAATCATTATCGCTAGAACTATAATAATTATACTTATTACTCCCAATATTATCAATATAACATGCATTATTACCCATATAATGCAGTTATTATCGCTAGAACTGTAATAATTATACTTATTACTCCCGATATTGTCAATCTAACATCCATTATTACCCATATAATGCAGTTATTATCACTAGAACTGTAATAATTATACTAATTACTCCCGATATTATCAATATAACATGCATTATTACCCATATAATGCAGTTATTATCGACAGAAGTCTAATAAATATACTTATTACTTTTATTATTATCAGTATAACATGTACTATTAGCCATATTTTACTATTATTATCGCTAGAACTATAATAATTACACTTATTACTCCCGATATTATCAATATAACATGCATTATTACCCATATAATGCAGTTATTATCGACAGAAGTATAATAAATATACTTATTGCGTTTATTATTATCAGTATAACATGTACTATTAGCCATATTTTACTATTATTATTGCTAGAACTATCATAATTATACTTATTACTCCCGATATTATCAATATAACATGCATTATTACCCATCTAATGCAAGTATTATCGACAGAAGTATAATAAATATACTTATTACTATTATTATTATCAATATAACAGGCACTGTTAGATATATTTTACTAGTATTATCGCTAGAACTGTAATAATTATACTTATTACTCCCGATATTATCAATATAACATGCATTATTACGCATATAATGCAGTTATTATCGCTAGAACTGTAATAAATATACTTACTACTTTCATTATCATCAATATAACATGCATTATTACCCATATTATGCAGTTATTATCGCTAGAACTGTAATAATTATACTTATTACTTCTATTATTAGCAATATAACGTGCATTATTACCCATATAATGCAGTTATTATTGCCAGAACTATAATAAATATACGTGTTACTTTTATTATCATCAATATAACATGCATTATTACCCATATTATGCAGTTATTATCGATAGAACTATAATAAATGTACTTATTACTTTTATTATTATCAATATAACATGCACTATTAGCCATATTTTACTATTATAATCGCTAGAACTATAATAATTATACTTATTATTCCCGATATTATCAATATAACATGCATTATTACCCATATTATGCAGTTATTATCGCTACAACTATAATAAATATACTTATTACTCCCAATATTATCAATATAACATGCATTATTACCCATATAATGCAGTTATTATCGACAGAAGTATAATAAATATACTTATTGCTTTTATTATTATCAGTATAACATGTACTATTAGCCATATTTTACTATTATTATCGCTAGAACTATCATAATTATACTTATTACTCCCGATATTATCAATATAACATGCATTATTACCCATATAATGCAGTTATTATCGAGAGAAGTATAATAAATATACTTATTACTTTTATTATTATCAATATAACAGGCACTAATAGCCATATTTTACTATTATTATCGGTAGAACTATAATAATTATACTTATTACTCCCGATATTATCAATATAACATGCATTATTACCCATATAATGCAGTTATTATCGCTAGAACTGTAATAATTATACTAATTACTTATATTATTATCAATATAACGTGCATTATTACCCATATAATGCAGTTATTATCGCTAGAACTGTAATAATTATACATATTACTTATATTATTATCAATATAACATGCATTATTACCCATATAATGCAGTTATTATCGAGAGAAGTATAATAAATATACTTATTACTTTTATTATTATCAATATAACAGGCACTAATGGCCATATTTTACTATTATTATCGCTAGAACTATAATAATTATACTTATTACTCCCAATATTATCAATATAACATGCATTATTACCCATATAATGCAGTTATTATCGCTAGAACTGTAATAATTATACTTATTACTTATATTATTAGCAATATAACGTGCATTATTACCCCTATAATGCAGTTGTTATCGCTAGAACTGTAATAATTATACTTATTACTTATATTATTATCAATATAACGTGCATTATTACCCATATAATGCAGTTATTATCGCTAGAACTGTAATAAATATACTTATAACTTTTATTATTATCAATATAACATGCACTATTAGAAATATTTTACAATCATTATCGCTAGAACTATAATAATTATACTTATTACTCCCAATATTATCAATATAACATGCATTATTACCCATATAATGCAGTTATTATCGCTAGAACTGTAATAATTATACTTATTACTCCCGATATTGTCAATATAACATCCATTATTACCCATATAATGCAGTTATTATCGCTAGAACTGTAATAATTATACTTATTACTCCCGATATTATCAATATAACATGCATTATTACCCATATAATGCAGTTATTATCGACAGAAGTATAATAAATATACTTATTACTTTTATTATTATCAGTATAACATGTACTATTAGCCATATTTTACTATTATTATCGCTAGAACTATAATAATTATACTTATTACTCCCGATATTATCAATATAACATGCATTATTACCCATATAATGCAGGTATTATCGACAGAAGTATAATAAATATACTTATTACTATTATTATTATCAATATAACAGGCACTGTTAGATATATTTTACTAGTATTATCGCTAGAACTGTAATAATTATACTTATTACTCCCGATATTATCAATATAACATGCATTATTACCCACATTATGCACTTATTATCGATAGAACTATAATAAATATACTTATTACTTTTATTATTATCAATATAACATGCATTATTACCCGTATAATGCAGTTATTATCGCTAGAACTGTAATAATTATACGTATTACTTATATTGCTAGCAATATAACGTGCGTTATTACCCATATAATGCAGTTATTATCGCTCGAACTGTAATAATTATACATATTACTTATATTATTATCAATATAACATGCATTATTACGCATATAATGCAGTTATTATCGCTAGAACTATAATAAATATACGTATTACTTTTATTATCATCAATATAACATGCATTATTACCCATATTATGCAGTTATTATCGATAGAACTGTAATAAATATACTTATTACTTTTATTATTATCAATATAACATGCACTGTTTGCCATATTTTACTATTATTATCGCTAGAACTATAATAATTATACTAATTACTCCCGATATTATCAATATAACATGCATTATTACCCATATAATGCAGTTATTATCGCTAGAACTGTAATAATTATACTTATTACTTATATTATTAGCAATATAACGTGCATTATTACCCCTATAATGCAGTTGTTATCGCTAGAACTATAATAAATATACGTATTGCTTTTATTATCATCAATATAACATGCATTATTACCCATATTATGCAGTTATTATCGATAGAACTATAATAAATGTACTTATTACTCCCAATATTATCAATATAACATGCATTATTACCCATATAATGCAGTTATTATCGACAGAAGTATAATAAATATACTTATTGCTTTTATTATTATCAGTATAACATGTACTATTAGCCATATTTTACTATTATTATCGCTAGAACTATCATAATTATACTTATTACTCCCGATATTATCAATATAACATGCATTATTACCCATATAATGCAGTTATTATCGAGAGAAGTATAATAAATATACTTATTACTTTTATTATTATCAATATAACAGGCACTAATAGCCATATTTTACTATTATTATCGCTAGAACTATAATAATTATACTTATTACTCCCGATATTATCAATATAACATGCATTATTACCCATATAATGCAGTTATTATCGCTAGAACTGTAATAATTATACTAATTACTTATATTATTATCAATATAACGTGCATTATTACCCATATAATGCAGTTATTATCGCTAGAACTGTAATAATTATACATATTACTTATATTATTATCAATATAACATGCATTATTACCCATATAATGCAGTTATTATCGAGAGAAGTATAATAAATATACTTATTACTTTTATTATTATCAATATAACAGGCACTAATAGCCATATTTTACTATTATTATCGCTAGAACTATAATAATTATACTTATTACTCCCAATATTATCAATATAACATGCATTATTACCCATATAATGCAGTTATTATCGCTAGAACTGTAATAATTATACTTATTACTTATATTATTAGCAATATAACGTGCATTATTACCCCTATAATGCAGTTGTTATCGCTAGAACTGTAATAATTATACTTATTACTTATATTATTATCAATATAACGTGCATTATTACCCATATAATGCAGTTATTATCGCTAGAACTGTAATAAATATACTTATAACATTTATTATTATCAATATAACATGCACTATTAGAAATATTTTACAATCATTATCGCTAGAACTATAATAATTATACTTATTACTCCCAATATTATCAATATAACATGCATTATTACCCATATAATGCAGTTATTATCGCTAGAACTGTAATAATTATACTTATTACTCCCGATATTATCAATATAACATGCATTATTACCCATATAATGCAGTTATTATCGACAGAAGTATAATAAATATACTTATTACTTTTATTATTATCAGTATAACATGTACTATTAGCCATATTTTACTATTATTATCGCTAGAACTATAATAATTATACTTATTACTCCCGATATTATCAATATAACATGCATTATTACCCATATAATGCAGGTATTATCGACAGAAGTATAATAAATATACTTATTACTATTATTATTATCAATATAACAGGCACTGTTAGATATATTTTACTAGTATTATCGCTAGAACTGTAATAATTATACTTATTACTCCCGATATTATCAATATAACATGCATTATTACCCATATTATGCAGTTATTATCGATAGAACTATAATAAATATACTTATTACTTTTATTATTATCAATATAACATGCATTATTACCCGTATAATGCAGTTATTATCGCTAGAACTGTAATAATTATACGTATTACTTATATTGCTAGCAATATAACGTGCGTTATTACCCATATAATGCAGTTATTATCGCTCGAACTGTAATAATTATACTTATTACTTATATTATTATCAATATAACATGCATTATTACGCATATAATGCAGTTATTATCGCTAGAACTATAATAAATATACGTATTACTTTTATTATCATCAATATAACATGCATTATTACCCATATTATGCAGTTATTATCGATAGAACTGTAATAAATATACTTATTACTTTTATTATTATCAATATAACATGCACTGTTTGCCATATTTTACTATTATTATCGCTAGAACTATAATAATTATACTAATTACTCCCGATATTATCAATATAACATGCATTATTACCCATATAATGCAGTTATTATCGCTAGAACTGTAATAATTATACTTATTACTTATATTATTAGCAATATAACGTGCATTATTACCCCTATAATGCAGTTGTTATCGCTAGAACTGTAATAATTATACTTATTACTTATATTATTATCAATATAACGTGCATTATTACCCATATAATGCAGTTATTATCGCTAGAACTGTAATAAATATACTTATAACTTTTATTATTATCAATATAACATGCACTATTAGAAATATTTTACAATCATTATCGCTAGAACTATAATAATTATACTTATTACTCCCAATATTATCAATATAACATGCATTACTACCCATATAATGCAGTTATTATCGCTAGAACTGTAATAATTATACTTATTACTCCCGATATTGTCAATATAACATCCATTCTTACCCATATAATGCAGTTATTATCGCTAGAACTGTAATAATTATACTTATTACTCCCGATATTATCAATATAACATGCATTATTACCCATATAATGCAGTTATTATCGACAGAAGTATAATAAATATACTTATTACTTTTATTATTATCAGTATAACATGTACTATTAGCCATATTTTACTATTATTATCGCTAGAACTATAATAATTATACTTATTACTCCCGATATTATCAATATAACATGCATTATTACCCATATAATGCAGGTATTATCGACAGAAGTATAATAAATATACTTATTACTATTATTATTATCAATATAACAGGCACTGTTAGATATATTTTACTAGTATTATCGCTAGAACTGTAATAATTATACTTATTACTCCCGATATTATCAATATAACATGCATTATTACCCATATTATGCAGTTATTATCGATAGAACTATAATAAATATACTTATTACTTTTATTATTATCAATATAACAGGCACTGTTAGATATATTTTACTAGTATTATCGCTAGAACTGTAATAATTATACTTATTACTCCCGATATTATCAATATAACATGCATTATTACCCATATTATGCAGTTATTATCGATAGAACTATAATAAATATACTTATTACTTTTATTATTATCAATATAACATGCATTATTACCCGTATAATGCAGTTATTATCGCTAGAACTGTAATAATTATACGTATTACTTATATTGCTAGCAATATAACGTGCGTTATTACCCATATAATGCAGTTATTATCGCTCGAACTGTAATAATTATACTTATTACTTATATTATTATCAATATAACATGCATTATTACGCATATAATGCAGTTATTATCGCTAGAACTATAATAAATATACGTATTACTTTTATTATCATCAATATAACATGCATTATTACCCATATTATGCAGTTATTATCGATAGAACTGTAATAAATATACTTATTACTTTTATTATTATCAATATAACATGCACTGTTTGCCATATTTTACTATTATTATCGCTAGAACTATAATAATTATACTAATTACTCCCGATATTATCAATATAACATGCATTATTACCCATATAATGCAGTTATTATCGCTAGAACTGTAATAATTATACTTATTACTTATATTATTAGCAATATAACGTGCATTATTACCCCTATAATGCAGTTGTTATCGCTAGAACTGTAATAATTATACTTATTACTTATATTATTATCAATATAACGTGCATTATTACCCATATAATGCAGTTATTATCGCTAGAACTGTAATAAATATACTTATAACTTTTATTATTATCAATATAACATGCACTATTAGAAATATTTTACAATCATTATCGCTAGAACTATAATAATTATACTTATTACTCCCAATATTATCAATATAACATGCATTACTACCCATATAATGCAGTTATTATCGCTAGAACTGTAATAATTATACTTATTACTCCCGATATTGTCAATATAACATCCATTCTTACCCATATAATGCAGTTATTATCGCTAGAACTGTAATAATTATACTTATTACTCCCGATATTATCAATATAACATGCATTATTACCCATATAATGCAGTTATTATCGACAGAAGTATAATAAATATACTTATTACTTTTATTATTATCAGTATAACATGTACTATTAGCCATATTTTACTATTATTATCGCTAGAACTATAATAATTATACTTATTACTCCCGATATTATCAATATAACATGCATTATTACCCATATAATGCAGGTATTATCGACAGAAGTATAATAAATATACTTATTACTATTATTATTATCAATATAACAGGCACTGTTAGATATATTTTACTAGTATTATCGCTAGAACTGTAATAATTATACTTATTACTCCCGATATTATCAATATAACATGCATTATTACCCATATTATGCAGTTATTATCGATAGAACTATAATAAATATACTTATTACTTTTATTATTATCAATATAACATGCATTATTACCCGTATAATGCAGTTATTATCGCTAGAACTGTAATAATTATACGTATTACTTATATTGCTAGCAATATAACGTGCGTTATTACCCATATAATGCAGTTATTATCGCTCGAACTGTAATAATTATACTTATTACTTATATTATTATCAATATAACATGCATTATTACGCATATAATGCAGTTATTATCGCTAGAACTATAATAAATATACGTATTACTTTTATTATCATCAATATAACATGCATTATTACCCATATTATGCAGTTATTATCGATAGAACTGTAATAAATATACTTATTACTTTTATTATTATCAATATAACATGCACTGTTTGCCATATTTTACTATTATTATCGCTAGAACTATAATAATTATACTAATTACTCCCGATATTATCAATATAACATGCATTATTACCCATATAATGCAGTTATTATCGCTAGAACTGTAATAATTATACATATTACTTATATTATTAGCAATATAACGTGCATTATTACCCCTATAATGCAGTTGTTATCGCTAGAACTGTAATAATTATACTTATTACTTATATTATTATCAATATAACGTGCATTATTACCCATATAATGCAGTTATTATCGCTAGAACTGTAATAATTATACATATTACTTATATTATTATCAATATAACATGCATTATTACCCATATAATGCAGTTATTATCGAGAGAAGTATAATAAATATACTTATTACTTTTATTAATATCAATATAACAGGCACTAATAGCCATATTTTACTATTATTATCGCTAGAACTATAATAATTATACTTATTACTCCCGATATTATCAATATAACATGCATTATTACCCATATAATGCAGTTATTATCGCTAGAACTGTAATAATTATACTAATTACTTATATTATTAGCAATATAACGTGCATTATTACCCCTATAATGCAGATGTTATCGCTAGAACTGTAATAATTATACTTATTACTTATATTATTATCAATATAACGTGCATTATTACCCATATAATGCAGTTATTATCGCTAGAACTGTAATAAATATACTTATAACTTTTATTATTATCAATATAACATGCACTATTAGAAATATTTTACAATCATTATCGCTAGAACTATAATAATTATACTTATTACTCCCAATATTATCAATACAACATGCATTATTACCCATATAATGCAGTTATTATCGCTAGAACTGTAATAATTATACTTATTACTCCCGATATTGCCAATATAACATCCATTATTACCCATATAATGCAGTTATTATCGCTAGAACTATAATAAATATACGTATTACTTTTATTATCATCAATATAACATGCATTATTACCCATATTATGCAGTTATTATCGATAGAACTGTAATAAATATACTAATTACTTTTATTATTATCAATATAACATGCACTGTTTGCCATATTTTACTATTATTATCGCTAGAACTATAATAATTATACTTATTACTCCCGATGTTATCAATATAACATGCATTATTACCCATATAATGCAGGTATTATCGACAGAAGTATAATAAATATACTTATTACTATTATTATTATCAATATAACAGGCACTGTTAGATATATTTTACTAGTATTATCGCTAGAACTGTAATAATTATACTTATTACTCCTGATATTATCAATATAACATGCATTATTACCCATATTATGCAGTTATTATCGATAGAACTATAATAAATATACTTATTACTTTTATTATTATCAATATAACATGCATTATTACCCGTATAATGCAGTTATTATCGCTAGAACTGTAATAATTATACGTATTACTTATATTGTTAGCAATATAACGTGCGTTATTACCCATATAATGCAGTTATTATCGCTCGAACTGTAATAATTATACTTATTACTTATATTATTATCAATATAACATGCATTATTACGCATATAATGCAGTTATTATCGCTAGAACTATAATAAATATACGTATTACTTTTATTATCATCAATATAACATGCATTATTACCCATATTATGCAGTTATTATCGATAGAACTGTAATAAATATACTAATTACTTTTATTATTATCAATATAACATGCACTGTTTGCCATATTTTACTATTATTATCGCTAGAACTATAATAATTATACTTATTACTCCCGATATTATCAATATAACATGCCTTATTACGCATATAATGCAGTTATTATCGCTAGAGCTATAATAAATATACGTATTACTTTTATTATCATCAATATAACATGCATTATTACCCATATAATGCAGTTATTATCGCTAGAACTGTAATAATTATACTTATTACTCCCGATATTCTCAATATAACATGCATTATTACCCATATAATGCAGTTATTATCGACAGAAGTATAATTAATATACTTATTACTTTTATTATTATCAGTATAACATGTACTATTAGCCATATTTTACTATTATTATCGCTAGAACTATAATAATTATACTTATTACTCCCGATATTATCAATATAACATGCATTATTACCCATATAATGCAGGTATTATCGACAGAAGTATAATAAATATACTTATTACTATTATTATTATCAATATAACAGGCACTGTTAGATATATTTTACTAGTATTATCGCTAGAACTGTAATAATTATACTTATTACTCCCGATATTATCAATATAACATGCATTATTACCCATATTATGCAGTTATTATCGATAGAACTATAATAAATATACTTATTACTTTTATTATTATCAATATAACATGCATTATTACCCGTATAATGCAGTTATTATCGCTAGAACTGTAATAATTATACGTATTACTTATATTGTTAGCAATATAACGTGCGTTATTACCCATATAATGCAGTTATTATCGCTCGAACTGTAATAATTATACTTATTACTCCCGATATTCTCAATATAACATGCATTATTACCCATATAATGCAGTTATTATCGACAGAAGTATAATTAATATACTTATTACTTTTATTATTATCAGTATAACATGTACTATTAGCCATATTTTACTATTATTATCGCTAGAACTATAATAATTATACTTATTACTCCCGGTATTATCAATATAACATGCATTATTACCCATATAATGCAGGTATTATCGACAGAAGTATAATAAATATACTTATTACTATTATTATTATCAATATAACAGGCACTGTTAGATATATTTTACTAGTATTATCGCTAGAACTGTAATAATTATACTTATTACTCCCGATATTATCAATATAACATGCATTATTACCCATATTATGCAGTTATTATCGATAGAACTATAATAAATATACTTATTACTTTTATTATTATCAATATAACATGCATTATTACCCGTATAATGCAGTTATTATCGCTAGAACTGTAATAATTATACGTATTACTTATATTGTTAGCAATATAACGTGCGTTATTACCCATATAATGCAGTTATTATCGCTCGAACTGTAATAATTATACTTATTACTTATATTATTATCAATATAACATGCATTATTACGCATATAATGCAGTTATTATCGCTAGAACTATAATAAATATACGTATTACTTTTATTATCATCAATATAACATGCATTATTACCCATATTATGCAGTTATTATCGATAGAACTGTAATAAATATACTTATTACTTTTATTATTATCAATATAACATGCACTGTTTGCCATATTTTACTATTATTATCGCTAGAACTATAATAATTATACTTATTACTCCCGATATTATCAATATAACATGCATTATTACCCATATAATGCAGTTATTATCGCTAGAACTGTAATAATTATACTTATTACTTATATTATTAGCAATATAACGTGCATTATTACCCATATAATGCAGTTATTATCGCTAGAACTGTAATAATTATACTTATTACTTATATTATTACCAATATAACATGCATTATTACCCATATTATGCAGTTATTATCGCTAGAACTATAATAAATATACTTATTACTCCCAATATTATCAATATAACATGCATTATTACCCATATAATGCAGTTATTATCGACAGAAGTATAATAAATATACTTATTGCTTTTATTATTATCAGTATAACATGTACTATTAGCCATATTTTACTATTATTATCGCTAGAACTATCATAATTATACTTATTACTCCCGATATTATCAATATAACATGCATTATTACCCATATAATGCAGTTATTATCGCTAGAACTGTAATAATTATACTTATTACTTATATTATTAGCAATATAACGTGCATTATTACCCCTATAATGCAGTTGTTATCGCTAGAACTGTAATAATTATACTTATTACTTATATTATTATCAATATAACGTGCATTATTACCCATATAATGCAGTTATTATCGCTAGAACTGTAATAATTATACATATTACTTATATTATTATCAATATAACATGCATTATTACCCATATAATGCAGTTATTATCGAGAGAAGTATAATAAATATACTTATTACTTTTATTATTATCAATATAACAGGCACTAATAGCCATATTTTACTATTATTATCGCTAGAACTATCATAATTATACTTATTACTCCCGATATTATCAATATAACATGCATTATTACCCATATAATGCAGTTATTATCGCTAGAACTGTAATAATTATACTTATTACTTATATTATTAGCAATATAACGTCCATTATTACCCCTATAATGCAGTTGTTATCGCTAGAACTGTAATAATTATACTTATTACTTATATTATTATCAATATAACGTGCATTATTACCCATATAATGCAGTTATTATCGCTAGAACTGTAATAAATATACTTATAACTTTTATTATTATCAATATAACATGCACTATTAGAAATATTTTACAATCATTATCGCTAGAACTATAATAATTATACTTATTACTCCCTATATTATCAATATAACATGCATTATTACCCATATAATGCAGTTATTATCGCTAGAACTGTAATAATTATACTTATTACTCCCGATATTGTCAATATAACATCCATTATTACCCATATAATGCAGTTATTATCACTAGAACTGTAATAATTATACTTATTACTCCCGATATTATCAATATAACATGCATTATTACCCATATAATGCAGTTATTATCGACAGAAGTATAATAAATATACTTATTACTTTTATTATTATCAGTATAACATGTACTATTAGCCATATTTTACTATTATTATCGCTAGAACTATAATAATTATACTTATTACTCCCGATATTATCAATATAACATGCATTATTACCCATATAATGCAGGTATTATCGACAGAAGTATAATAAATATACTTATTACTATTATTATTATCAATATAACAGGCACTGTTAGATATATTTTACTAGTATTATCGCTAGAACTGTAATAATTATACTTATTACTCCCGATATTATCAATATAACATGCATTATTACCCATATTATGCAGTTATTATCGATAGAACTATAATAAATATACGTATTACTTTTATTATCATCAATATAACATGCATTATTACCCATATTATGCAGTTATTATCGATAGAACTGTAATAAATATACTTATTACTTTTATTATTATCAATATAACATGCACTGTTTGCCATATTTTACTATTATTATCGCTAGAACTATCATAATTGTACTTATTACTCCCGATATTATCAATATAACATGCATTATTACCCATATAATGCAGTTATTATCGCTAGAACTGTAATAATTATACTTATTACTTATATTATTAGCAATATAACGTGCATTATTACCCCTATAATGCAGTTGTTATCGCTAGAACTGTAATAATTATACTTATTACTTATATTATTATCAATATAACGTGCATTATTACCCATATAATGCAGTTATTATCGCTAGAACTGTAATAATTATACATATTACTTATATTATTATCAATATAAAATGCATTATTACCCATATAATGCAGTTATTATCGCTAGAACTGTAATAATTATACTTATTACTCCCGATATTGTTAATATAACATCCATTATTACCCATATAATGCAGTTATTATCACTAGAAATGTAATAATTATACTTATTACTCCCGATATTATCAATATAACATGCATTATTACCCATATAATGCAGTTATTATCGACAGAAGTATAATAAATATACTTATTACTTTTATTATTATCAGTATAACATGTACTATTAGCCATATGTTACTATTATTATCGCTAGAACTATAATAATTATGCTTATTACTCCCGATATTATCAATATAACATGCATTATTACCCATATAATGCAGGTATTATCGACAGAAGTATAATAAATATACTTATTACCATTATTATTATCAATATAACAGGCACTGTTAGATATATTTTACTAGTATTATCGCTAGAACTGTAATAATTATACTTATTACTCCCGATATTATCAATATAACATGCATTATTACCCATATTATGCAGTTATTATCGATAGAACTATAATAAATATACTTATTACTTTTATTATTATCAATATAACATGCATTATTACCCGTATAATGCAGTTATTATCGCTAGAACTGTAATAATTATACGTATTATTTATATTTTTAGCAATATAACGTGCGTTATTACCCATATAATGCAGTTATTATCGCTCGAACTGTAATAATTATACTTATTACTTATATTATTATCAATATAACATGCATTATTACGCATATAATGCAGTTATTATCGCTAGAACTATAATAAATATACGTATTACTTTTATTATCATCAATATAACATGCATTATTACCCATATTATGCAGTTATTATCGATAGAACTGTAATAAATATACTTATTACTTTTATTATTATCAATATAACATGCACTGTTTGCCATATTTTACTATTATTATCGCTAGAACTATAATAATTATACTTATTACTCCCGATATTATCAATATAACATGCATTATTACCCATATAATGCAGTTATTATCGCTAGAACTATAATAAATATACTTATTACTCCCAATATTATCAATATAACATGCATTATTACCCATATAATGCAGTTATTATCGACAGAAGTATAATAAATATACTTATTGCTTTTATTATTATCAGTATAACATGTACTATTAGCCACATTTTACTATTATTATTGCTAGAACTATCATAATTATACTTATTACTCCCGATATCATCAATATAACATGCATTATTACCCATATAATGCAAGTATTATCGACAGAAGTATAATAAATATACTTATTACTATTATTATTATCAATATAACAGGCACTATTAGCCATATTTTACTATTATAATCGCTAGAACTATAATAATTATACTTATTACTCCCGATATTATCAATATAACATGCATTATTACCCATATTATGCAGTTATTATCGCTAGAACTATAATAAATATACTTATTACTCCCAATATTATCAATATAACATGCATTATTACCCATATAATGCAGTTATTATCGACAGAAGTATAATAAATATACTTATTGCTTTTATTATTATCAGTATAACATGTACTATTAGCCATATTTTACTATTATTATCGCTAGAACTATCATAATTATACTTATTACTTATATTATTATCAAAATAACGTGCATTATTACCCATATAATGCAGTTATTATCGCTAGAACTGTAATAATTATACATATTACTTATATTATTATCAATATAACGTGCATTATTACCCATATAATGCAGTTATTATCGCTAGAACTGTAATAAATATACTTATAACTTTTATTATTATCAATATAACATGCACTATTTGAAATATTTTACAATCATTATCGCTAGAACTATAATAATTATACTTATTACTCCCAATATTATCAATATAACATGCATTATTACCCATATAATGCAGTTATTATCGCTAGAACTGTAATAATTATACTTATTACTCCCGATATTGTCAATATAACATCCATTATTACCCATATAATGCAGTTACTATCACTAGAACTGTAATAATTATACTTATTACTCCCGATATTATCAATATAACATGCATTATTACCCATATAATGCAGTTATTATCGACAGAAGTATAATAAATATACTTATTACTTTTATTATTATCAGTATAACATGTACTATTAGCCATATTTTACTATTATTATCGCTAGAACTATAATAATTATACTTATTACTCCCGATATTATCAATATAACATGCATTATTACCCATATAATGCAGGTATTATCGACAGAAGTATAATAAATATACTTATTACTATTATTATTATCAATATAACAGGCACTGTTAGATATATTTTACTAGTATTATCGCTAGAACTGTAATAATTATACTTATTACTCCCGATATTATCAATATAACATGCATTATTACTCATATTATGCAGTTATTATCGATAGAACTATAATAAATATACTTATTACTTTTATTATTATCAATATAACATGCATTATTACCCGTATAATGCAGTTATTATCGCTAGAACTGTAATAATTATACGTATTACTTATATTGTTAGCAATATAACGTGCGTTATTACCCATATAATGCAGTTATTATCGCTCGAACTGTAATAATTATACTTATTACTTATATTATTATCAATATAACATGCATTATTACGCATATAATGCAGTTATTATCGCTAGAACTATAATAAATATACGTATTACTTTTATTATCATCAATATAACATGCATTATTACCCATATTATGCAGTTATTATCGATAGAACTGTAATAAATATACTTATTACTTTTATTATTATCAATATAACATGCACTGTTTGCCATATTTTACTATTATTATCGCTAGAACTATGATAATTATACTTATTACTCCCGATATTATCAATATAACATGCATTATTACCCATATAATGCAGTTATTATCGCTAGAACTGTAATAATTATACTTATTACTTATATTATTAGCAATATAACGTCCATTATTACCCCTATAATGCAGTTGTTATCGCTAGAACTGTAATAATTATACATATTACTTATATTATTATCAATATAACATGCATTATTACCCATATAATGCAGTTATTATCGAGAGAAGTATAATAAATATACTTATTACTTTTATTATTATCAATATAACAGGCACTAATAGCCATATTTTACTATTATTATCGCTAGAACTATAATAATTATACTTATTACTCCCAATATTATCAATATAACATGCATTATTACCCATATAATGCAGTTATTATCGCTAGAACTGTAATAATTATACTTATTACTTATATTATTAACAATATAACGTGCATTATTACCCCTATAATGCAGTTGTTATCGCTAGAACTGTAATAATTATACTTATTACTTATATTATTATCAATATAACGTGCATTATTACCCATATAATGCAGTTATTATCGCTAGAACTGTAATAAATATACTTATAACATTTATTATTATCAATATAACATGCACTATTAGAAATATTTTACAATCATTATCGCTAGAACTATAATAATTATACTTATTACTCCCAATATTATCAATATAACATGCATTATTACCCATATAATGCAGTTATTATCGCTAGAACTGTAATAATTATACTTATTACTCCCGATATTGTCAATATAACATCCATTCTTACCCATATAATGCAGTTATTATCGCTAGAACTGTAATAATTATACTTATTACTCCCGATATTATCAATATAACATGCATTATTACCCATATAATGCAGTTATTATCGACAGAAGTATAATAAATATACTTATTACTTTTATTATTATCAGTATAACATGTACTATTAGCCATATTTTACTATTATTATCGCTAGAACTATAATAATTATACTTATTACTCCCGATATTATCAATATAACATGCATTATTACCCATATAATGCAGGTATTATCGACAGAAGTATAATAAATATACTTATTACTATTATTATTATCAATATAACAGGCACTGTTAGATATATTTTACTAGTATTATCGCTAGAACTGTAATAATTATACTTATTACTCCCGATATTATCAATATAACATGCATTATTACCCATATTATGCAGTTATTATCGATAGAACTATAATAAATATACTTATTACTTTTATTATTATCAATATAACATGCATTATTACCCGTATAATGCAGTTATTATCGCTAGAACTGTAATAATTATACGTATTACTTATATTGCTAGCAATATAACGTGCGTTATTACCCATATAATGCAGTTATTATCGCTCGAACTGTAATAATTATACTTATTACTTATATTATTATCAATATAACATGCATTATTACGCATATAATGCAGTTATTATCGCTAGAACTATAATAAATATACGTATTACTTTTATTATCATCAATATAATATGCATTATTACCCATATTATGCAGTTATTATCGATAGAACTGTAATAAATATACTTATTACTTTTATTATTATCAATATAACATGCACTGTTTGCCATATTTTACTATTATTATCGCTAGAACTATAATAATTATACTAATTACTCCCGATATTATCAATATAACATGCATTATTACCCATATAATGCAGTTATTATCGCTAGAACTGTAATAATTATACTTATTACTTATATTATTAGCAATATAACGTGCATTATTACCCCTATAATGCAGTTGTTATCGCTAGAACTGTAATAATTATACTTATTACTTATATTATTATCAATATAACGTGCATTATTACCCATATAATGCAGTTATTATCGCTAGAACTGTAATAAATATACTTATAACTTTTATTATTATCAATATAACATGCACTATTAGAAATATTTTACAATCATTATCGCTAGAACTATAATAATTATACTTATTACTCCCAATATTATCAATATAACATGCATTACTACCCATATAATGCAGTTATTATCGCTAGAACTGTAATAATTATACTTATTACTCCCGATATTGTCAATATAATATCCATTCTTACCCATATAATGCAGTTATTATCGCTAGAACTGTAATAATTATACTTATTACTCCCGATATTATCAATATAACATGCATTATTACCCATATAATGCAGTTATTATCGACAGAAGTATAATAAATATACTTATTACTTTTATTATTATCAGTATAACATGTACTATTAGCCATATTTTACTATTATTATCGCTAGAACTATAATAATTATACTTATTACTCCCGATATTATCAATATAACATGCATTATTACCCATATAATGCAGGTATTATCGACAGAAGTATAATAAATATACTTATTACTATTATTATTATCAATATAACAGGCACTGTTAGATATATTTTACTAGTATTATCGCTAGAACTGTAATAATTATACTTATTACTCCCGATATTATCAATATAACATGCATTATTACCCATATTATGCAGTTATTATCGATAGAACTATAATAAATATACTTATTACTTTTATTATTATCAATATAACATGCATTATTACCCGTATAATGCAGTTATTATCGCTAGAACTGTAATAATTATACGTATTACTTATATTGCTAGCAATATAACGTGCGTTATTACTCATATAATGCAGTTATTATCGCTCGAACTGTAATAATTATACTTATTACTTATATTATTATCAATATAACATGCATTATTACGCATATAATGCAGTTATTATCGCTAGAACTATAATAAATATACGTATTACTTTTATTATCATCAATATAACATGCATTATTACCCATATTATGCAGTTATTATCGATAGAACTGTAATAAATATACTTATTACTTTTATTATTATCAATATAACATGCACTGTTTGCCATATTTTACTATTATTATCGCTAGAACTATAATAATTATACTAATTACTCCCGATATTATCAATATAACATGCATTATTACCCATATAATGCAGTTATTATCGCTAGAACTGTAATAATTATACTTATTACTTATATTATTAGCAATATAACGTGCATTATTACCCCTATAATGCAGTTGTTATCGCTAGAACTGTAATAATTATACTTATTACTTATATTATTATCAATATAACGTGCATTATTACCCATATAATGCAGTTATTATCGCTAGAACTGTAATAATTATACATATTACTTATATTATTATCAATATAACATGCATTATTACCCATATAATGCAGTTATTATCGAGAGAAGTATAATAAATATACTTATTACTTTTATTAATATCAATATAACAGGCACTAATAGCCATATTTTACTATTATTATCGCTAGAACTATAATAATTATACTTATTACTCCCGATATTATCAATATAACATGCATTATTACCCATATAATGCAGTTATTATCGCTAGAACTGTAATAATTATACTAATTACTTATATTATTAGCAATATAACGTGCATTATTACCCCTATAATGCAGATGTTATCGCTAGAACTGTAATAATTATACTTATTACTTATATTATTATCAATATAACGTGCATTATTACCCATATAATGCAGTTATTATCGCTAGAACTGTAATAAATATACTTATAACTTTTATTATTATCAATATAACATGCACTATTAGAAATATTTTACAATCATTATCGCTAGAACTATAATAATTATACTTATTACTCCCAATATTATCAATACAACATGCATTATTACCCATATAATGCAGTTATTATCGCTAGAACTGTAATAATTATACTTATTACTCCCGATATTGCCAATATAACATCCATTATTACCCATATAATGCAGTTATTATCACTAGAACTGTAATAATTATACTTATTACTCCCGATATTATCAATATAACATGCATTATTACCCATATAATGCAGTTATTATCGACAGAAGTATAATAAATATACTTATTACTTTTATTATTATCAGTATAACATGTACTATTAGCCATATTTTACTATTATTATCGCTAGAACTATAATAATTATACTTATTACTCCCGATGTTATCAATATAACATGCATTATTACCCATATAATGCAGGTATTATCGACAGAAGTATAATAAATATACTTATTACTATTATTATTATCAATATAACAGGCACTGTTAGATATATTTTACTAGTATTATCGCTAGAACTGTAATAATTATACTTATTACTCCTGATATTATCAATATAACATGCATTATTACCCATATTATGCAGTTATTATCGATAGAACTATAATAAATATACTTATTACTTTTATTATTATCAATATAACATGCATTATTACCCGTATAATGCAGTTATTATCGCTAGAACTGTAATAATTATACGTATTACTTATATTGTTAGCAATATAACGTGCGTTATTACCCATGTAATGCAGTTATTATCGCTCGAACTGTAATAATTATACTTATTACTTATATTATTATCAATATAACATGCATTATTACGCATATAATGCAGTTATTATCGCTAGAACTATAATAAATATACGTATTACTTTTATTATCATCAATATAACATGCATTATTACCCATATTATGCAGTTATTATCGATAGAACTGTAATAAATATACTAATTACTTTTATTATTATCAATATAACATGCACTGTTTGCCATATTTTACGATTATTATCGCTAGAACTATAATAATTATACTTATTACTCCCGATATTATCAATATAACATGCATTATTACCCATATAATGCAGTTATTATCGCTAGAACTATAATAAATATACTTATTACTCCCAATATTATCAATATAACATGCATTATTACCCATATAATGCAGTTATTATCGACAGAAGTATAATAAATATACTTATCGCTTTTATTATTATCAGTATAACATGTACTATTAGCCATATTTTACTATTATTATCGCTAGAACTATCATAATTATACTTATTACTCCCGATATTATCAATATAACATGCATTATTACCCATATAATGCAGTTATTATCGCTAGAACTGTAATAATTATACTTATTACTTATATTATTAGCAATATAACGTGCATTATTACCCCTATAATGCAGTTGTTATCGCTAGAACTGTAATAATTACACTTATTACTTATATTATTATCAATATAACGTGCATTATTACCCATATAATGCAGTTATTATCGCTAGAACTGTAATAATTATACATATTACTTATATTATTATCAATATAACATGCATTATTACCCATATAATGCAGTTACTATCGAGAGAAGTATAATAAATATACTTATTACTTTTATTATTATCAATATAACAGGCACTAATAGCCATATTTTACTATTATTATCGCTAGAACTATAATAATTATACGTATTACTCCCAATATTATCAATATAACATGCATTATTACCCATATAATGCAGTTATTATCGCTAGAACTGTAATAATTATACTTATTACTTATATTATTAGCAATATAACGTGCATTATTACCCCTATAATGCAGTTGTTATCGCTAGAACTGTAATAATTATACTTATTACTTATATTATTATCAACATAACGTGCATTATTACCCATATAATGCAGTTATTATCGCTCGAACTGTAATAAATATACTTGTAACTTTTATTATTATCAATATAACATGCACTATTAGAAATATTTTACAATCATTATCGCTAGAACTATAATAATTATACTTATTACTCCCAATATTATCAATATAACATGCATTATTACCCGTATAATGCAGTTATTATCGCTAGAACTATAATAATTATACTTATTACTCCCGATATTGTCAATATAACATCCATTATTACCCATATAATGCAGTTATTAGCACTAGAACTGTAATAATTATACTTATTACTCCCGATATTATCAATATAACATGCATTATTACCCATATAATGCAGTTATTATCGACAGAAGTATAATAAATATACTTATTACTTTTATTATTATCAGTTTAACATGTACTATTAGCCATATTTTACTATTATTATCGCTAGAACTATAATAATTATACTTATTACTCCCGATATTATCAATATAACATGCATTATTACCCATATAATGCAGGTATTATCGACAGAAGTATAATAAATATACTTATTACTATTATTATTATCAATATAACAGGCACTGTTAGATATATTTTACTAGTATTATCGCTAGAACTGTAATAATTATACTTATTACTCCCGATATTATCAATATAACATGCATTATTACCCATATTATGCAGTTATTATCGATAGAACTATAATAAATATACTTATTACTTTTATTATTATCAATATAACATGCACTGTTTGCCATATTTTACTATTATTATCGCTAGAACTATAATAATTATACTTATTACTTATATTATTATCAATATAACGTGCATTATTACCCATATAATGCAGTTATTATCGCTAGAACTGTAATAAATATACTTATAACTTTTATTATTATCAATATAACATGCACTATTAGAAATATTTTACAATCATTATCGCTAGAACTATAATAATTATACGTATTACTCCCAATATTATCAATATAACATGCATTATTACCCATATAATGCAGTTATTATCGCTAGAACTGTAATAATTATACTTATTACTTATATTATTAGCAATATAACGTGCATTATTACCCCTATAATGCAGTTGTTATCGCTAGAACTGTAATAATTATACTTATTACTTATATTATTATCAACATAACGTGCATTATTACCCATATAATGCAGTTATTATCGCTCGAACTGTAATAAATATACTTGTAACTTTTATTATTATCAATATAACATGCACTATTAGAAATATTTTACAATCATTATCGCTAGAACTATAATAATTATACTTATTACTCCCAATATTATCAATATAACATGCATTATTACCCGTATAATGCAGTTATTATCGCTAGAACTATAATAATTATACTTATTACTCCCGATATTGTCAATATAACATCCATTATTACCCATATAATGCAGTTATTAGCACTAGAACTGTAATAATTATACTTATTACTCCCGATATTATCAATATAACATGCATTATTACCCATATAATGCAGTTATTATCGACAGAAGTATAATAAATATACTTATTACTTTTATTATTATCAGTTTAACATGTACTATTAGCCATATTTTACTATTATTATCGCTAGAACTATAATAATTATACTTATTACTCCCGATATTATCAATATAACATGCATTATTACCCATATAATGCAGGTATTATCGACAGAAGTATAATAAATATACTTATTACTATTATTATTATCAATATAACAGGCACTGTTAGATATATTTTACTAGTATTATCGCTAGAACTGTAATAATTATACTTATTACTCCCGATATTATCAATATAACATGCATTATTACCCATATTATGCAGTTATTATCGATAGAACTATAATAAATATACTTATTACTTTTATTATTATCAATATAACATGCACTGTTTGCCATATTTTACTATTATTATCGCTAGAACTATAATAATTATACTTATTACTTATATTATTATCAATATAACGTGCATTATTACCCATATAATGCAGTTATTATCGCTAGAACTGTAATAAATATACTTATAACTTTTATTATTATCAATATAACATGCACTATTAGAAATATTTTACAATCATTATCGCTAGAACTATAATAATTATACTTATTACTCCCAATATTATCAATATAACATGCATTATTACCCATATAATGCAGTTATTATCGCTAGAACTGTAATAATTATACTTATTACTCCCGATATTGTCAATATAACATCCATTATTACCCATATAATGCAGTTATTATCACTAGAACTGTAATAATTATACTAATTACTCCCGATATTATCGATATAACATGCATTATTACCCATATAATGCAGTTATTATCGACAGAAGTATAATAAATATACTTATTACTTTTATTGTTATCAGTATAACATGTACTATTAGCCATATTTTACTATTATTATCGCTAGAACTATAATAATTATACTTATTACTCCCGATATTATCAATATAACATGCATTATTACCCATATAATGCAGGTATTATCGACAGAAGTATAATAAATATACTTATTACTATTATTATTATCAATATAACAGGCACTGTTAGATATATTTTACTAGTATTATCGCTAGAACTGTAATAATTATACTTATTACTCCCGATATTATCAATATAACATGCATTATTACCCATATTATGCAGTTATTATCGATAGAACTATAATAAATATACTTATTACTTTTATTATTATCAATATAACATGCATTATTACCCGTATAATGCAGTTATTATCGCTAGAACTGTAATAATTATACGTATTACTTATATTGTTAGCAATATAACGTGCGTTATTACCCATATAATGCAGTTATTATCGCTCTAACTGTAATAATTATACTTATTACTTATATTATTATCAATATAACATGCATTATTACGCATATAATGCAGTTATTATCGCTAGAACTATAATAAATATACGTATTACTTTTATTATCATCAATATAACATGCATTATTACCCATATTATGCAGTTATTATCGATAGAACTATAATAAATATACTTATTACTCCCAATATTATCAATATAACATGCATTATTACCCATATAATGCAGTTATTATCGACAGAAGTATAATAAATATACTTATTGCTTTTATTATTATCAGTATAACATGTACTATTAGCCATATTTTACTATTATTATTGCTAGAACTATCATAATTATACTTATTACTCCCGATATTATCAATATAACATGCATTATTACCCATATAATGCAAGTATTATCGACAGAAGTATAATAAATATACTTATTACTATTATTATTATCAATATAACAGGCACTATTAGCCATATTTTACTATTATAATCGCTAGAACTATAATAATTATACTTATTACTCCCGATATTATCAATATAACATGCATTATTACCCATATTATGCAGTTATTATCGCTAGAACTATAATAAATATACTTATTACTCCCAATATTATCAATATAACATGCATTATTACCCATATAATGCAGTTATTATCGACAGAAGTATAATAAATATACTTATTGCTTTTATTATTATCAGTATAACATGTACTATTAGCCATATTTTACTATTATTATCGCTAGAACTATCATAATTATACTTATTACTCCCGATATTATCAATATAACATGCATTATTACCCATATAATGCAGTTATTATCGCTAGAACTGTAATAATTATACTTATTACTTATATTATTAGCAATATAACGTGCATTATTACCCCTATAATGCAGTTGTTATCGCTAGAACTGTAATAATTATACTTATTACTTATATTATTATCAATATAACGTGCATTATTACCCATATAATGCAGTTATTATCGCTAGAACTGTAATAAATATACTTATAACTTTTATTATTATCAATATAACATGCACTATTAGAAATATTTTACAATCATTATCGCTAGAACTATAATAATTATACTTATTACTCCCTATATTATCAATATAACATGCATTATTACCCATATAATGCAGTTATTATCGCTAGAACTGTAATAATTATACTTATTACTTATACTATTAGCAATATAACGTGCATTATTACCCATATAATGCAGTTATTATCGCCAGAACTGTAATAATTATACTTATTACTTATATTATTCTCAATATAACATGCATTATTACCCATATTATGCAGTTATTATCGCTAGAACTATAATAAATATACGTATTACTTTCATTATCATCAATATAACATGCATTATTACCCATATTATGCAGTTATTATCGCTGTAACTATAATAAATATACGTATTACTTTCATTATCATCAATATAACATGCATTATTACCCATATAATGGTGGTATTATCGCTAGAACTGAAATAATTATACCAATTACTTATATTATTCTCAATATAACATGCATTATTACCCATATAATGCAGTTATTATCGCTAGAACTGTAATAATTATACTTATTACTTATACTATAATCAATATAACATGCATTATTACCCATATTATGCAGTTATTATCGCTAGAACTATAATAAATATACTTATTACTCCCAATATTATCAATATAACATGCATTATTACCCATATAATGGAGGTATTATTGCTAGAACTGTAATAATTATACTTATTGCTTATACTATTAGCAATGTAACGTGCATTGTTACCCATATAATGCAGTTATTATCGCCAGAACTGTAATAATTATACTTATTACTTATATTATTCTCAATATAACATGCATTATTGCCCATATTATGCAGTTATTATCGCTAGAACTATAATAAATATACGTATTACTTTCATTATCATCAATATAACATGCATTATTACCCATATAATGGAGGTATTATCGCTAGAACTGTAATAATTATACCTATTACTACTATTATTATCAATATAACATGCATTATTACCCATATTATGCAGTTATTATCGCTAGAACTATAATGAATATACGTATTACTTTTATTATCATCCATATAACATGCATTATTACCCATATTATGCAGTTATTATCGCTAGAACTATAATAAATATACGTATTACTTTCATTATCATCAATATAACATGCATTATTACCCATATAATGGTGGTATTATCGCTAGAACTGTAATAATTATACCTATTACTTATATTATTATCAATATAACATGCATTATTACCCATATTATGCAGTTATTATCGCTAGAACCATAATAAATATACTTATTACTCCCAATATTATCAATATAACATGCATTATTACGCATATAATGCAGTTATTATCGCTAGAACTGTAATAAATATACTTACTACTTTCATTATCATCAATATAACATGCATTATTACCCATATTATACAGTTATTGTCGATAGAACTATAATAAATATACTTATTACTTCTATTATTATCAATATAACATGCATTATTACCCGTATAATGCAGTTATTATCGCTAGAACTGTAATAATTATACTTATTACTTATATTATTAGCAATATAACGTGCATTATTACCCATATAATGCAGTTATTATCGCCAGAACTATAATAAATATACGTATTACTTTTATTATCATCAATATAACATGCATTATTACCCATATTATGCAGTTATTATCGATAGAACTGTAATAAATGTACTTATTACTTTTATTATTATCAATATAACATGCACTATTAGCCATATTTTACTATTATAATCGCTAGAACTATAATAATTATACTTATTACTCCCGATATTATCAATATAACATGCATTATTACCCATATTATGCAGTTATTATCGCTAGAACTATAATAAATATACTTATTACTCCCAATATTATCAATATAACATGCATTATTACCCATATAATGCAGTTATTGTCGCTAGAACTGTAATAATTATACTTATTACTTATATTATTATCAATATAACGTGCATTATTGCCCATATAATGCAGTTATTGTCGCTAGAACTGTAATAAATATACTTATAACTTTTATTATTATCAATATAACATGCACTATTAGAAATATTTTACAATCATTATCGCTAGCACTATAATAATTATACTTATTACTCCCAATATTATCAATATAACATGCATTATTACCCATATAATGCAGTTATTATCGCTAGAACTGTAATAATTATACTTATTACTCCCGATATTGTCAATATAACATCCATTATTACCCATATAATGCAGTTATTATCACTAGAACTGTAATAATTATACTAATTACTCCCGATATTATCAATATAACATGCATTATTACCCATATAATGCAGTTATTATCGACAGAAGTATAATAAATATACTTATTACTATTATTATTATCAATATAACAGGCACTGTTAGATATATTTTACTAGTATTATCGCTAGAACTGTAATAATTATACTTATTACTCCCGATATTATCAATATAACATGCATTATTACGCATATAATGCAGTTATTATCGCTAGAACTGTAATAAATATACTTACTACTTTCATTATCATCAATATAACATGCATTATTACCCATATTATACAGTTATTATCGATAGAACTATAATAAATATACTTATTACTTCTATTATTATCAATATAACATGCATTATTACCCGTATAATGCAGTTATTATCGCTAGAACTGTAATAATTATACTTATTACTTATATTATTAGCAATATAACGTGCATTATTACCCCTATAATGCAGTTGTTATCGCTAGAACTGTAATAATTATACTTATTACTTATATTATTATCAATATAACATGGATTATTACCCATATAATGCAGTTATTATCGAGAGAAGTATAATAAATATACTTATTACTTTTATTATTATCAATATAACAGGCACTAATAGCCATATTTTACTATTATTATCGCTAGAGCTATAATAATTATACTTATTACTCCCGATATTATCAATATACCATGCATTATTACCCATATTATGCAGTTATTATCGCTAGAACTATAATAAATATACGTATTACTTTTATTATCATCGATATAACATGCATTATTACCCGTATTATGCAGTTATTTTGGATAGAACTGTAATAAATATACTTATTACTTTTATTATTATCAATATTACATGCACTATTTGCCATATTTCACTATTATTATCACTAGAACTGTAATAATTATACTTATTACTCCCGATATTATCAATATAACATGCATTATTACCCATATAATGCAGTTATTATCGACAGAAGTATAATAAATATACTTATTACTTTTATTATTATCAGTATAACATGTACTATTAGCCATATTTTACTATTATAATCGCTAGAACTATAATAATTATACTTATTACTCCCGATATTATCAATATAACATGCATTATTACGCATATAATGCAGTTATTATCGCTAGAACTGTAATAAATATACTTACTACTTGCATTATCATCAATATAACATGCATTATTACCCATATTATGCAGTTATTTATCGATACAACTATAATAAATATACTTAATACTTTTATTATTATCAATATAACATGCACTATTAGCCATATTTTACTATTATTATCGCTAGAACTATAATAATTATACTTATTACTCCCGATATTATCAATATAACATGCATTATTACCCATATAATGCAGTTATTATCGCTAGGACTGTAATAATTATACTCATTACTTATATTATTAGCAATATAACGTGCATTATTACCCATATTATGCAGTTATTATCGCTAGAACTGTAATAATTATACTTATTACTTATATTATTATCAATATAACATGCATTATTATCCATATAATGGAGGTATTATCGCTAGAACTATAATAATTATACTTATTACTCCCGATATTATCAATATAACATGCCTTATTACGCATATAATGCAGTTATTATCGCTAGAGCTATAATAAGTATACGTATTACTTTTATTATCATCAATATAACATGCATTATTACCCATATAATGCAGGTATTATCGACAGAAGCATAATAAATATACGTATTACTATTATTATTATCAATATAACAGGCACTGTTAGATATATTTTACTAGTATTATCGCTAGAACTGTAATAATTATACTTATTACTCCCGATATTATCAATATAACATGCATTATTACCCATATTATGCAGTTATTATCGCTAGAACCATAATAAATATACTTATTACTCCCAATATTATCAATATAACATGCATTATTACGCATATAATGCAGTTATTATCGCTAGAACTGTAATAAATATACTTACTACTTTCATTATCATCAATATAACATGCATTATTACCCATATTATACAGTTATTGTCGATAGAACTATAATAAATATACTTATTACTTCTATTATTATCAGTATAACATGCATTATTACCCGTATAATGCAGTTATTATCGCTAGAACTGTAATAATTATACTTATTACTTATATTATTAGCAATATAACGTGCATTATTACCCATATAATGCAGTTATTATCGCCAGAACTATAATAAATATACGTATTACTTTTATTATCATCAATATAACATGCATTATTACCCATATTATGCAGTTATTATCGATAGAACTGTAATAAATGTACTTATTACTTTTATTATTATCAATATAACATGCACTATTAGCCATATTTTACTATTATAATCGCTAGAACTATAATAATTATACTTATTACTCCCGATATTATCAATATAACATGCATTATTACCCATATTATGCAGTTATTATCGCTAGAACTATAATAAATATACTTATTACTCCCAATATTATCAATATAACATGCATTATTACCCATATAATGCAGTTATTATCGCTAGAACTGTAATAATTATACTTATTACTTATATTATTAGCAATATAACGTGCATTATTACCCCTATAATGCAGTTGTTATCGCTAGAACTGTAATAATTATACTTATTACTTATATTATTATCAATATAACGTGCATTATTACCCATATAATGCAGTTATTATCGCTAGAACTGTAATAAATATACTTATAACTTTTATTATTATCAATATAACATGCACTATTAGAAATATTTTACAATCATTATCGCTAGCACTATAATAATTATACTTATTACTCCCAATATTATCAATATAACATGCATTATTACCCATATAATGCAGTTATTATCGCTAGAACTGTAATAATTATACTTATTACTCCCGATATTGTCAATATAACATCCATTATTACCCATATAATGCAGTTATTATCACTAGAACTGTAATAATTATACTAATTACTCCCGATATTATCAATATAACATGCATTATTACCCATATAATGCAGTTATTATCGACAGAAGTATAATAAATATACTTATTACTATTATTATTATCAATATAACAGGCACTGTTAGATATATTTTACTAGTATTATCGCTAGAACTGTAATAATTATACTTATTACTCCCGATATTATCAATATAACATGCATTATTACGCATATAATGCAGTTATTATCGCTAGAACTGTAATAAATATACTTACTACTTTCATTATCATCAATATAACATGCATTATTACCCATATTATACAGTTATTATCGATAGAACTATAATAAATATACTTATTACTTCTATTATTATCAATATAACATGCATTATTACCCGTATAATGCAGTTATTATCGCTAGAACTGTAATAATTATACTTATTACTTATATTATTAGCAATATAACGTTCATTATTACCCCTATAATGCAGTTGTTATCGCTAGAACTGTAATAATTATACTTATTACTTATATTATTATCAACATAACATGCATTATTACCCATATAATGCAGTTATTATCGAGAGAAGTATAATAAATATACTTATTACTTTTATTATTATCAATATAACAGGCACTAATAGCCATATTTTACTATTATTATCGCTAGAGCTATAATAATTATACTTATTACTCCCGATATTATCAATATAACATGCATTATTACCCATATAATGCAGTTATTATCGCTAGAACTGTAATAATTATACTTATTACTTATATTACTAGCAATATAACGTGCATTATTACCCATATTATGCAGTTATTATCGCTAGAACCATAATAAATATACTTATTACTCCCAATATTATCAATATGACATGCATTATTACGCATATAATGCAGTTATTATCGCTAGAACTGTAATAAATATACTTACTACTTTCATTATCATCAATATAACATGCATTATTACCCATATTATACAGTTATTATCGATAGAACTATAATAAATATACTTATTACTTCTATTATTATCAATATAACTTGCACTATTACCCGTATAATGCAGTTATTATCGCTAGAACTGTAATAATTATACTTATTACTTATATTATTAGCAATATAACGTGCATTATTACCCATATAATGCAGTTATTATCGCCAGAACTATAATAAATATACGTATTACTTTTATTATCATCAATATAACATGCATTATTACCCATATTATGCAGTTATTATCGATAGAACTGTAATAAATGTACTTATTACTTTTATTATTATCAATATAACATGCACTATTAGCCATATTTTACTATTATAATCGCTAGAACTATAATAATTATACTTATTACTCCCGATATTATCAATATAACATGCATTATTACCCATATTATGCAGTTATTATCGCTAGAACTATAATAAATATACTTATTACTTCTATTATTATCAATATAACATGCATTATTACCCGTATAATGCAGTTATTATCGCTAGAACTGTAATAATTATACTTATTACTTATATTATTAGCAATATAACGTTCATTATTACCCCTATAATGCAGTTGTTATCGCTAGAACTGTAATAATTATACTTATTACTTATATTATTATCAATATAACATGCATCATTACCCATATAATGCAGTTATTATCGAGAGAAGTATAATAAATATACTTATTACTTTTATTATTATCAATATAACAGGCACTAATAGCCATATTTTACTATTATTATCGCTAGAGCTATAATAATTATACTTATTACTCCCGATATTATCAATATAACATGCATTATTACCCATATAATGCAGTTATTATCGCTAGAACTGTAATAATTATACTTATTACTTATATTACTAGCAATATAACGTGCATTATTACCCATATTATGCAGTTATTATCGCTAGAACCATAATAAATATACTTATTACTCCCAATATTATCAATATAACATGCATTATTACGCATATAATGCAGTTATTATCGCTAGAACTGTAATAAATATACTTACTACTTTCATTATCATCAATATAACATGCATTATTACCCATATTATACAGTTATTATCGATAGAACTATAATAAATATACTTATTACTTCTATTATTATCAATATAACTTGCATTATTACCCGTATAATGCAGTTATTATCGCTAGAACTGTAATAATTATACTTATTACTTATATTATTAGCAATATAACGTGCATTATTACCCATATTATGCAGTTATTATCGATAGAACTGTAATAAATGTACTTATTACTTTTATTATTATCAATATAACATGCACTATTAGCCATATTTTACTATAATAATCGCTAGAACTATAATAATTATACTTATTACTCCCGATATTATCAATATAACATGCATTATTACCCATATTATGCAGTTATTATCCCTAGAACTATAATAAATATACTTATTACTCCCAATATTATCAATATAACATGCATTATTACCCATATAATGCAGTTATTATCGCTAGAACTGTAATAATTATACTTATTACTTATATTATTAGCAATATAACGTGCATTATTACCCCTATAATGCAGTTGTTATCGCTAGAACTGTAATAATTATACTTATTACTTATATTATTATCAATATAACGTGCATTATTACCCATATAATGCAGTTATTATCGCTAGAACTGTAATAAATATACTTATAACTTTTATTATTATCAATATAACATGCACTATTAGAAATATTTTACAATCATTATCGCTAGCACTATAATAATTATACTTATTACTCCCAATATTATCAATATAACATGCATTATTACCCATATAATGCAGTTATTATCGCTAGAACTGTAATAATTATACTTATTACTCCCGATATTGTCAATATAACATCCATTATTACCCATATAATGCAGTTATTATCACTAGAACTGTATTAATTATACTAATTACTCCCGATATTATCAATATAACATGCATTATTACCCATATAATGCAGTTATTATCGACAGAAGTATAATAAATATACTTATTACTATTATTATTATCAATATAACAGGCACTGTTAGATATATTTTACTAGTATTATCGCTAGAACTGTAATAATTATACTTATTACTCCCGATATTATCAATATAACATGCATTATTACGCATATAATGCAGTTATTATCGCTAGAACTGTAATAAATATACTTACTACTTTCATTATCATCAATATAACATGCATTATTACCCATATTATACAGTTATTATCGATAGAACTATAATAAATATACTTATTACTTCTATTATTATCAATATAACATGCATTATTACCCGTATAATGCAGCTATTATCGCTAAAACTGTAATAATTATACTTATTACTTATATTATTAGCAATATAACGTGCATTATTACCCATATAATGCAGTTACTATCGCCAGAACTATAATAAATATACGTATTACTTTTATTATCATCAATATAACATGCATTATTACCCATATTATGCAGTTATTATCGATAGAACTGTAATAAATGTACTTATTACTTTTATTATTATCAATATAACATGCACAATTAGCCATATTTTACTATTATAATCGCTAGAACTATAATAATTATACTTATTACTCCCGATATTATCAATATAACATGCATTATTACCCATATTATGCAGTTATTATCGCTAGAACTATAATAAATATACTTATTACTCCCAATATTATCAATATAACATGCATTATTACCCATATAATGCAGTTATTATCGCTAGAACTGTAATAATTATACTTATTACTTATATTATTAGCAATATAACGTGCATTATTACCCCTATAATGCAGTTGTTATCGCTAGAACTGTAATAATTATACTTATTACTTATATTATTATCAATATAACGTGCATTATTACCCATATAATGCAGTTATTATCGCTAGAACTGTAATAAATATACTTACAACTTTTATTATTATCAATATAACATGCACTATTAGAAATATTTTACGATCATTATCGCTAGAACTATAATAATTATACTTATTACTCCCAATATTATCAATATAACATGCATTATTACCCATATAATGCAGTTATTATCGCTAGAACTGTAATAATTATACTTATTACTCCCGATATTGTCAATATAACATCCATTATTACCCATATAATGCAGTTATTATCACTAGAACTGTAATAATTATACTAATTACTCCCGATATTATCAATATAACATGCATTATTACCTATATAATGCAGTTATTATCGACAGAAGTATAATAAATATACTTATTGCTTTTATTATTATCAGTATAACATGTACTATTAGCCATATTTTACTATTATTATCGCTAGAACTATCATAATTATACTTATTACTCCCGATATTATCAATATAACATGCATTATTACCCATATAATGCAAGTATTATCGACAGAAGTATAATAAATATACTTATTACTATTATTATTATCAATATAACAGGCACTGTTAGATATATTTTACTAGTATTATCGCTAGAACTGTAATAATTATACTTATTACTCCCGATATTATCAATATAACATGCATTATTACGCATATAATGCAGTTATTATCGCTAGAACTGTAATAAATATACTTACTACTTTCATTATCATCAATATAACATGCATTATTACCCATATTATACAGTTATTATCGATAGAACTATAATAAATATACTTATTACTTCTATTATTATCAATATAACATGCATTATTACCCGTATAATGCAGTTATTATCGCTAGAACTGTAATAATTATACTTATTACTTATATTATTAGCAATATAACGTTCATTATTACCCCTATAATGCAGTTGTTATCGCTAGAACTGTAATAATTATACTTATTACTTATATTATTATCAATATAACATGCATTATTACCCATATAATGCAGTTATTATCGAGAGAAGTATAATAAATATACTTATTACTTTTATTATTATCAATATAACAGGCACTAATAGCCATATTTTACTATTATTATCGCTAGAGCTATAATAATTATACTTATTACTCCCGATATTATCAATATAACATGCATTATTACCCATATAATGCAGTTATTATCGCTAGAACTGTAATAATTATACTTATTACTTATATTACCAGCAATATAACGTGCATTATTACCCATATTATGCAGTTATTATCGCTAGAACCATAATAAATATACTTATTACTCCCAATATTATCAATATAACATGCATTATTACGCATATAATGCAGTTATTATCGCTAGAACTGTAATAAATATACTTACTACTTTCATTATCATCAATATAACATGCATTATTACCCATATTATACAGTTATTATCGATAGAACTATAATAAATATACTTATTACTTCTATTATTATCAATATAACTTGCATTATTACCCGTATAATGCAGTTATTATCGCTAGAACTGTAATAATTATACTTATTACTTATATTATTAGCAATATAACGTGCATTATTACCCATATAATGCAGTTATTATCGCCAGAACTATAATAAATATACGTATTACTTTTATTATCATCAATATAACATGCATTATTACCCATATTATGCAGTTATTATCGATAGAACTGTGATAAATGTACTTATTACTTTTATTATTATCAATATAACATGCACTATTAGCCATATTTTACTATTATAATCGCTAGAACTATAATAATTATACTTATTACTCCCGATATTATCAATATAACATGCATTATTACCCATATTATGCAGTTATTATCGCTAGAACTATAATAAATATACTTATTACTCCCAATATTATCAATATAATATGCATTATTACCCATATAATGCAGTTATTATCGCTAGAACTGTAATAATTATACTTATTACTTATATTGTTAGCAATATAACGTGCATTATTACCCCTATAATGCAGTTGTTATCGCTAGAACTGTAATAATTATACTTATTACTTATATTATTATCAATATAACGTGCATTATTACCCATATAATGCAGTTATTATCGCTAGAACTGTAATAAATATACTTATAACTTTTATTATTATCAATATAACATGCACTATTAGAAATATCTTACAATCATTATCGCTAGCACTATAATAATTATACTTATTACTCCCAATATTATCAATATAACATGCATTATTACCCATATAATGCAGTTATTATCGCTAGAACTGTAATAATTATACTTATTACTCCCGATATTGTCAATATAACATCCATTATTACCCATATAATGCAGTTATTATCACTAGAACTGTAATAATTATACTAATTACTGCCGATATTATCAATATAACATGCATTATTACCCATATAATGCAGTTATTATCGACAGAAGTGTAATAAATATACTTATTACTATTATTATTATCAATATAACAGGCACTGTTAGATATATTTCACTAGTATTATCGCTAGAACTGTAATAATTATACTTATTACTCCCGATATTATCAATATAACATGCATTATTACGCATATAATGCAGTTATTATCGCTAGAACTGTAATAAATATACTTACTACTTTCATTATCATCAATATAACATGCATTATTACCCATATTATACAGTTATTATCGATAGAACTATAATGAATATACTTATTACTTCTATTATTATCAATATAACATGCATTATTACCCGTATAATGCAGTTATTATCGCTAGAACTGTAATAATTATACTTATTACTTATATTATTAGCAATATAACGTGCATTATTACCCATATAATGCAGTTATTATCGCCAGAACTATAATAAATATACGTATTACTTTTATTATCATCAATATAACATGCATTATTACCCATATTATGCAGTTATTATCGATAGAACTGTAATAAATGTACTTATTACTTTTATTATTATCAATATAACATGCACTATTAGCCATATTTTACTATTATAATCGCTAGAACTATAATAATTATACTTATTACTCCCGATATTATCAATATAACATGCATTATTACCCATATTATGCAGTTATTACCGCTAGAACTATAATAAATATACTTATTACTCCCAATATTATCAATATAACGTGCATTATTACCCATATAATGCAGTTATTATCGCTAGAACTGTAATAATTATACTTATTACTTATATTATTAGCAATATAACGTGCATTATTACCCCTATAATGCAGTTGTTATCGCTAGAACTGTAATAATTATACTTATTACTTATATTATTATCAATATAACGTGCATTATTACCCATATAATGCAGTTATTATCGCTAGAACTGTAATAAATATACTTATAACTTTTATTATTATCAATATAACATGCACTATTAGAAATATTTTACAATCATTATCGCTAGAACTATAATAATTATACTTATTACTCCCGATATTATCAATATAACATGCATTATTACCCATATAATGCAGTTATTATCGCTAGAACTGTAATAATTATACTTATTACTCCCAATATTATCAATATAACATGCATTATTACCCATATAATGCAGATATTATCGACAGAAGTATAATAAATATACTTATTGCTTTTATTATTAGCAATATAACGTGCATTATTACCCATATAATGCAGTTATTATCGCTAGAACTATAATAAATATACTTATTACTCCCAATATTATTAATATAACATGCATTATTACCCATATAATGCAGTTATTATCGACAGAAGTATAATAAATATACTTATTGCGTTTATTATTATCAGTATAACATGTACTATTAGCCATATTTTACTATTATTATTGCTAGAACTATCATAATTATACTTATTACTCCCGATATTATCAATATAACATGCATTATTACCCATATAATGCAAGTATTATCGACAGAAGTATAATAAATATACTTATTACTATTATTATTATCAATATAACAGGCACTGTTAGATATATTTTACTAGTATTATCGCTAGAACTGTAATAATTATACTTATTACTCCCGATATTATCAATATAACATGCATTATTACGCATATAATGCAGTTATTATCGCTAGAACTGTAATAAATATACTTACTACTTTCATTATCATCAATATAACATGCATTATTACCCATATTATGCAGTTATTATCGCTAGAACTGTAATAATTATACTTATTACTTATATTATTAGCAATATAACGTGCATTATTACCCATATAATGCAGTTATTATTGCCAGAACTATAATAAATATACGTATTACTTTTATTATCATCAATATAACATGCATTATTACCCATATTATGCAGTTATCATCGATAGAACTATAATAAATGTACTTATTACTTTTATTATTATCAATATAACATGCACTATTAGCCATATTTTACTATTATAATCGCTAGAACTATAATAATTATACTTATTATTCCCGATATTATCAATATAACATGCATTATTACCCATATTATGCAGTTATTATCGCTACAACTATAATAAATATACTTATTACTCCCAATATTATCAATATAACATGCATTATTACCCATATAATGCAGTTATTATCGACAGAAGTATAATAAATATACTTATTGCTTTTATTATTATCAGTATAACATGTACTATTAGCCATATTTTACTATTGTTATCGCTAGAACTATCATAATTATACTTATTACTCCCGATATTATCAATATAACATGCATTATTACCCATATAATGCAGTTATTATCGAGAGAAGTATAATAAATATACTTATTACTTTTATTATTATCAATATAACAGGCACTAATAGCCATATTTTACTATTATTATCGCTAGAACTATAATAATTATACTTATTACTCCCGATATTATCAATATAACATGCATTATTACCCATATAATGCAGTTATTATCGCTAGAACTGTAATAATTATACTAATTACTTATATTATTATCAATATAACGTGCATTATTACCCATATAATGCAGTTATTATCGCTAGAACTGTAATAATTATACATATTACTTATATTATTATCAATATAACATGCATTATTACCCATATAATGCAGTTATTATCGAGAGAAGTATAATAAATATACTTATTACTTTTATTATTATCAATATAACAGGCACTAATGGCCATATTTTACTATTATTATCGCTAGAACTATAATAATTATACTTATTACTCCCAATATTATCAATATAACATGCATTATTACCCATATAATGCAGTTATTATCGCTAGAACTGTAATAATTATACTTATTACTTATATTGTTAGCAATATAACGTGCATTATTACCCCTATAATGCAGTTGTTATCGCTAGAACTGTAATAATTATACTTATTACTTATATTATTATCAATATAACGTGTATTATTACCCATATAATGCAGTTATTATCGCTAGAACTGTAATAAATATACTTATAACTTTTATTATTATCAATATAACATGCACTATTAGAAATATTTTACAATCATTATCGCTAGAACTATAATAATTATACTTATTACTCCCAATATTATCAATATAACATGCATTGTTACCCATATAATGCAGTTATTATCGCTAGAACTGTAATAATTATACTTATTACTCCCGATATTATCAATATAACATGCATTATTACCCATATAATGCAGTTATTATCGACAGAAGTATAATAAATATACTTATTACTTTTATTATTATCAGTATAACATGTACTATTAGCCATATTTTACTATTATTATCGCTAGAACTATAATAATTATACTTATTACTCCCGATATTATCAATATAACATGCATTATTACCCATATAATGCAGGTATTATCGACAGAAGTATAATAAATATACTTATTACTATTATTATTATCAATATAACAGGCACTGTTAGATATATTTTACTAGTATTATCGCTAGAACTGTAATAATTATACTTATTACTCCCGATATTATCAATATAACATGCATTATTACCCATATTATGCAGTTATTATCGATAGAACTATAATTAATATACTTATTACTTTTATTATTATCAATATAACATGCATTATTACCCGTATAATGCAGTTATTATCGCTAGAACTGTAATAATTATACGTATTACTTATATTGCTAGCAATATAACGTGCGTTATTACCCATATAATGCAGTTATTATCGCTCGAACTGTAATAATTATACTTATTACTCCCGATATTATCAATATAACATGCATTATTACCCATATAATGCAGTTATTATCGACAGAAGTATAATAAATATACTTATTACTTTTATTATTATCAGTATAACATGTACTATTAGCCATATTTTACTATTATTATCGCTAGAACTATAATAATTATACTTATTACTCCCGATATTATCAATATAACATGCATTATTACCCATATAATGCAGGTATTATCGACAGAAGTATAATAAATATACTTATTACTATTATTATTATCAATATAACAGGCACTGTTAGATATATTTTACTAGTATTATCGCTAGAACTGTAATAATTATACTTATTACTCCCGATATTATCAATATAACATGCATTATTACCCATATTATGCAGTTATTATCGATAGAACTATAATAAATATACTTATTACTTTTATTATTATCAATATAACATGCATTATTACCCGTATAATGCAGTTATTATCGCTAGAACTGTAATAATTATACGTATTACTTATATTGCTAGCGATATAACGTGCCTTATTACCCATATAATGCAGTTATTATCGCTCGAACTGTAATAATTATACTTATTACTTATATTATTATCAATATAACATGCATTATTACGCATATAATGCAGTTATTATCGCTAGAACTATAATAAATATACGTATTACTTTTATTATCATCAATATAACATGCATTATTACCCATATTATGCAGTTATTATCGATAGAACTGTAATAAATATACTTATTACTTTTATTATTATCAATATAACATGCACTGTTTGCCATATTTTACTATTATTATCGCTAGAACTATAATAATTATACTAATTACTCCCGATATTATCAATATAACATGCATTATTACCCATATAATGCAGTTATTATCGCTAGAACTGTAATAATTATACTTATTACTTATATTATTAGCAATATAACGTGCATTATTACCCCTATAATGCAGTTGTTATCGCTAGAACTGTAATAATTATACTTATTACTTATATTATTATCAATATAACGTGCATTATTACCCATATAATGCAGTTATTATCGCTAGAACTGTAATAATTATACATATTACTTATATTATTATCAATATAACATGCATTATTACCCATATAATGCAGTTATTATCGAGAGAAGTATAATAAATATACTTATTACTTTTATTAATATCAATATAACAGGCACTAATAGCCATATTTTACTATTATTATCGCTAGAACTATAATAATTATACTTATTACTCCCGATATTATCAATATAACATGCATTATTACCCATATAATGCAGTTATTATCGCTAGAACTGTAATAATTATACTAATTACTTATATTATTAGCAATATAACGTGCATTATTACCCCTATAATGCAGATGTTATCGCTAGAACTGTAATAATTATACTTATTACTTATATTATTATCAATATAACGTGCATTATTACCCATATAATGCAGTTATTATCGCTAGAACTGTAATAAATATACTTATAACTTTTATTATTATCAATATAACATGCACTATTAGAAATATTTTACAATCATTATCGCTAGAACTATAATAATTATACTTATTACTCCCAATATTATCAATATAACATGCATTATTACCCATATAATGCAGTTATTATCGCTAGAACTGTAATAATTATACTTATTACTCCCGATATTGCCAATATAACATCCATTATTACCCATATAATGCAGTTATTATCACTAGAACTGTAATAATTATACTTATTACTCCCGATATTATCAATATAACATGCATTATTACCCATATAATGCAGTTATTATCGACAGAAGTATAATAAATATACTTATTACTTTTATTATTATCAGTATAACATGTACTATTAGCCATATTTTACTATTATTATCGCTAGAACTATAATAATTGTACTTATTACTCCCGATGTTATCAATATAACATGCATTATTACCCATATAATGCAGGTATTATCGACAGAAGTATAATAAATATACTTATTACTATTATTATTATCAATATAACAGGCACTGTTAGATATATTTTACTAGTATTATCGCTAGAACTGTAATAATTATACTTATTACTCCTGATATTATCAATATAACATGCATTATTACCCATATTATGCAGTTATTATCGATAGAACTATAATAAATATACTTATTACTTTTATTATTATCAATATAACATGCATTATTACCCGTATAATGCAGTTATTATCGCTAGAACTGTAATAATTATACGTATTACTTATATTGTTAGCAATATAACGTGCGTTATTACCCATATAATGCAGTTATTATCGCTCGAACTGTAATAATTATACTTATTACTTATATTATTATCAATATAACATGCATTATTACGCATATAATGCAGTTATTATCGCTAGAACTATAATAAATATACGTATTACTTTTATTATCATCAATATAACATGCATTATTACCCATATTATGCAGTTATTATCGATAGAACTGTAATAAATATACTAATTACTTTTATTATTATCAATATAACATGCACTGTTTGCCATATTTTACTATTATTATCGCTAGAACTATAATAATTATACTTATTACTCCCGATATTATCAATATAACATGCATTATTACCCATATAATGCAGTTATTATCGCTAGAACTATAATAAATATACTTATTACTCCCAATATTATCAATATAACATGCATTATTACCCATATAATGCAGTTATTATCGAGAGAAGTATAATAAATATACTTATCGCTTTTATTATTATTATTAGTATAACATGTACTATTAGCCATATTTTACTATTATTATCGCTAGAACTATCATAATTATACTTATTACTCCCGATATTATCAATATAACATGCATTATTACCCATATAATGCAGTTATTATCGCTAGAACTGTAATAATTATACTTATTACTTATATTATTAGCAATATAACGTGCATTATTACCCCTATAATGCAGTTGTTATCGCTAGAACTGTAATAATTATACTTATTACTTATATTATTATCAATATAACGTGCATTATTACCCATATAATGCAGTTATTATCGCTAGAACTGTAATAATTATACATATTACTTATATTATTATCAATATAACATGCATTATTACCCATATAATGCAGTTATTATCGAGAGAAGTATAATAAATATACTTATTACTTTTATTATTATCAATATAACAGGCACTAATAGCCATATTTTACTATTATTATCGCTAGAACTATAATAATTATACTTATTACTCCCAATATTATCAATATAACATGCATTATTACCCATATAATGCAGTTATTATCGCTAGAACTGTAATAATTATACTTATTACTTATATTATTAGCAATATAACGTGCATTATTACCCCTATAATGCAGTTGTTATCGCTAGAACTGTAATAATTATACTTATTACTTATATTATTATCAATATAACGTGCATTATTACCCATATAATGCAGTTATTATCGCTAGAACTGTAATAAATATACTTATAACTTTTATTATTATCAATATAACATGCACTATTAGAAATATTTTACAATCATTATCGCTAGAACTATAATAATTATACTTATTACTCCCAATATTATCAATATAACATGCATTATTACCCATATAATGCAGTTATTATCGCTAGAACTGTAATAATTATACTTATTACTCCCGATATTGTCAATATAACATCCATTATTACCCATATAATGCAGTTATTAGCACTAGAACTGTAATAATTATACTTATTACTCCCGATATTATCAATATAACATGTATTATTACCCATATAATGCAGTTATTATCGACAGAAGTATAATAAATATACTTATTACTTTTATTATTATCAGTTTAACATGTACTATTAGCCATATTTTACTATTATTATCGCTAGAACTATAATAATTATACTTATTACTCCCGATATTATCAATATAACATGCATTATTACCCATATAATGCAGGTATTATCGACAGAAGTATAATAAATATACTTATTACTATTATTATTATCAATATAACAGGCACTGTTAGATATATTTTACTAGTATTATCGCTAGAACTGTAATAATTATACTTATTACTCCCGATATTATCAATATAACATGCATTATTACCCATATTATGCAGTTATTATCGATAGAACTATAATAAATATACTTATTACTTTTATTATTATCAATATAACATGCACTGTTTGCCATATTTTACTATTATTATCGCTAGAACTATAATAATTATACTTATTACTTGTATTATTATCAATATAACGTGCATTATTACCCATATAATGCAGTTATTATCGCTAGAACTGTAATAAATATACTTATAACTTTTATTATTATCAATATAACATGCACTATTAGAAATATTTTACAATCATTATCGCTAGAACTATAATAATTATACTTATTACTCCCAATATTATCAATATAACATGCATTATTACCCATATAATGCAGTTATTATCGCTAGAACTGTAATAATTATACTTATTACTCCCGATATTGTCAATATAACATCCATTATTACCCATATAATGCAGTTATTATCACTAGAACTGTAATAATTATACTAATTACTTACGATATTATCAATATAACATGCATTATTACCCATATAATGCAGTTATTATCGACAGAAGTATAATAAATATACTTATTACTTTTATTGTTATCAGTATAACATGTACTATTAGCCATATTTTACTATTATTATCGCTAGAACTATAATAATTATACTTATTACTCCCGATATTATCAATATAACATGCCTTATTACGCATATAATGCAGTTATTATCGCTAGAGCTATAATAAATATACGTATTACTTTTATTATCATCAATATAACATGCATTATTACCCATATAATGCAGTTATTATCGCTAGAACTGTAATAATTATACTTATTACTCCCGATATTCTCAATATAACATGCATTATTACCCATATAATGCAGTTATTATCGACAGAAGTATAATTAATATACTTATTACTTTTATTATTATCAGTATAACATGTACTATTAGCCATATTTTACTATTATTATCGCTAGAACTATAATAATTATACTTATTACTCCCGATATTATCAATATAACATGCATTATTACCCATATAATGCAGGTATTATCGACAGAAGTATAATAAATATACTTATTACTATTATTATTATCAATATAACAGGCACTGTTAGATATATTTTACTAGTATTATCGCTAGAACTGTAATAATTATACTTATTACTCCCGATATTATCAATATAACATGCATTATTACCCATATTATGCAGTTATTATCGATAGAACTATAATAAATATACTTATTACTTTTATTATTATCAATATAACATGCATTATTACCCGTATAATGCAGTTATTATCGCTAGAACTGTAATAATTATACGTATTACTTATATTGTTAGCAATATAACGTGCGTTATTACCCATATAATGCAGTTATTATCGCTCGAACTGTAATAATTATACTTATTACTTATATTATTATCAATATAACATGCATTATTACGCATATAATGCAGTTATTATCGCTAGAACTATAATAAATATACGTATTACTTTTATTATCATCAATATAACATGCATTATTACCCATATTATGCAGTTATTATCGATAGAACTGTAATAAATATACTTATTACTTTTATTATTATCAATATAACATGCACTGTTTGCCATATTTTACTATTATTATCGCTAGAACTATAATAATTATACTTATTACTCCCGATATTATCAATATAACATGCATTATTACCCATATAATGCAGTTATTATCGCTAGAACTGTAATAATTATACTTATTACTTATATTATTAGCAATATAACGTGCATTATTACCCATATAATGCAGTTATTATCGCTAGAACTGTAATAATTATACTTATTACTTATATTATTACCAATATAACATGCATTATTACCCATATTATGCAGTTATTATCGCTAGAACTATAATAAATATACTTATTACTCCCAATATTATCAATATAACATGCATTATTACCCATATAATGCAGTTATTATCGACAGAAGTATAATAAATATACTTATTGCTTTTATTATTATCAGTATAACATGTACTATTAGCCATATTTTACTATTATTATTGCTAGAACTATCATAATTATACTTATTACTCCCGATATTATCAATATAACATGCATTATTACCCATATAATGCAAGTATTATCGACAGAAGTATAATAAATATACTTATTACTATTATTATTATCAATATAACAGGCACTATTAGCCATATTTTACTATTATAATCGCTAGAACTATAATAATTATACTTATTACTCCCGATATTATCAATATAACATGCATTATTACCCATATTATGCAGTTATTATCGCTAGAACTATAATAAATATACTTATTACTCCCAATATTATCAATATAACATGCATTATTACCCATATAATGCAGTTATTATCGACAGAAGTATAATAAATATACTTATTGCTTTTATTATTATCAGTATAACATGTACTATTAGCCATATTTTACTATTATTATCGCTAGAACTATCATAATTATACTTATTACTCCCGATATTATCAATATAACATGCATTATTACCCATATAATGCAGTTATTATCGCTAGAACTGTAATAATTATACTTATTACTCCCGATATTGTCAATATAACATCCATTATTACCCATATAATGCAGTTATTATCACTAGAACTGTAATAATTATACTTATTACTCCCGATATTATCAATATAACATGCATTATTACCCATATAATGCAGTTATTATCGACAGAAGTATAATAAATATACTTATTACTTTTATTATTATCAGTATAACATGTACTATTAGCCATATTTTACTATTATTATCGCTAGAACTATAATAATTATACTTATTACTCCCGATATTATCAATATAACATGCATTATTACCCATATAATGCAGGTATTATCGACAGAAGTATAATAAATATACTTATTACTATTATTATTATCAATATAACAGGCACTGTTAGATATATTTTACTAGTATTATCGCTAGAACTGTAATAATTATACTTATTACTCCCGATATTATCAATATAACATGCATTATTACTCATATTATGCAGTTATTATCGATAGAACTATAATAGATATACTTATTACTTTTATTATTATCAATATAACATGCATTATTACCCGTATAATGCAGTTATTATCGCTAGAACTGTAATAATTATACGTATTACTTATATTGTTAGCAATATAACGTGCGTTATTACCCATATAATGCAGTTATTATCGCTCGAACTGTAATAATTATACTTATTACTTATATTATTATCAATATAACATGCATTATTACGCATATAATGCAGTTATTATCGCTAGAACTATAATAAATATACGTATTACTTTTATTATCATCAATATAACATGCATTATTACCCATATTATGCAGTTATTATCGATAGAACTGTAATAAATATACTTATTACTTTTATTATTATCAATATAACATGCACTGTTTGCCATATTTTACTATTATTATCGCTAGAACTATCATAATTATACTTATTACTCCCGATATTATCAATATAACATGCATTATTACCCATATAATGCAGTTATTATCGCTAGAACTGTAATAATTATACTTATTACTTATATTATTAGCAATATAACGTCCATTATTACCCCTATAATGCAGTTGTTATCGCTAGAACTGTAATAATTATACTTATTACTTATATTATTATCAATATAACGTGCATTATTAAGAATATAATGCAGTTATTATCGCTAGAACTGTAATAAATATACTTAATACTTTTATTATTATCAATATAACATGCACTATTAGAAATATTTTACAATCATTATCGCTAGAACTATAATAATTATACTTATTACTCCCAATATTATCAATATAACATGCATTATTACCCATATAATGCAGTTATTATCGCTAGAACTGTAATAATTATACTTATTACTCCCGATATTGTCAATATAACATCCATTATTACCCATATAATGCAGTTATTATCACTAGAACTGTAATAATTATACTTATTACTCCCGATATTATCAATATAACATGCATTATTACCCATATAATGCAGTTATTATCGACAGAAGTATAATAAATATACTTATTACTTTTATTATTATCAGTATAACATGTACTATTAGCCATATTTTACTATTATTATCGCTAGAACTATAATAATTATACTTATTACTCCCGATATTGTCAATATAACATGCATTATTACCCATATAATGCAGGTATTATCGACAGAAGTATAATAAATATACTTATTACTATTATTATTTTCAATATAACAGGCACTGTTAGATATATTTTACTAGTATTATCGCTAGAACTGTAATAATTATACTTATTACTCCCGATATTATCAATATAACATGCATTATTACCCATATTATGCAGTTATTATCGATAGAACTATAATAAATATACTTATTACTTTTATTATTATCAATATAACATGCATTATTACCCGTATAATGCAGTTATTATCGCTAGAACTGTAATAATTATACGTATTACTTATATTGTTAGCAATATAACGTGCGTTATTACCCATATAATGCAGTTATTATCGCTCGAACTGTAATAATTATACTTATTACTTATATTATTATCAATATAACATGCATTATTACGCATATAATGCAGTTATTATCGCTAGAACTATAATAAATATACGTATTACTTCTATTATCATCAATATAACATGCATTATTACCCATATTATGCAGTTATTATCGATAGAACTGTAATAAATATACTTATTACTTTTATTATTATCAATATAACATGCACTGTTTGCCATATTTTACTATTATTATCGCTAGAACTATCATAATTATACTTATTACTCCCGATATTATCAATATAACATGCATTATTACCCATATAATGCAGTTATTATCGCTAGAACTGTAATAATTATACTTATTACTTATATTATTAGCAATATAACGTCCATTATTACCCCTATAATGCAGTTGTTATCGCTAGAACTGTAATAATTATACTTATTACTTATATTATTATCAATATAACGTGCATTATTACCAATATAATGCAGTTATTATCGCTAGAACTGTAATAAATATACTTAATACTTTTATTATTATCAATATAACATGCACTATTAGAAATATTTTACAATCATTATCGCTAGAACTATAATAATTATACTTATTACTCCCAATATTATCAATATAACATGCATTATTACCCATATAATGCAGTTATTATCGCTAGAACTGTAATAATTATACTTATTACTCCCGATATTGTCAATATAACATCCATTATTACCCATATAATGCAGTTATTATCACTAGAACTGTAATAATTATACTTATTACTCCCGATATTATCAATATAACATGCATTATTACCCATATAATGCAGTTATTATCGACAGAAGTATAATAAATATACTTATTACTTTTATTATTATCAGTATAACATGTACTATTAGCCATATTTTACTATTATTATCGCTAGAACTATAATAATTATACTTATTACTCCCGATATTATCAATATAACATGCATTATTACCCATATAATGCAGGTATTATCGACAGAAGTATAATAAATATACCTATTACTATTATTATTATCAATATAACAGGCACTGTTAGATATATTTTACTAGTATTATCGCTAGAACTGTAATAATTATACTTATTACTCCCGATATTATCAATATAACATGCATTATTACCCATATTATGCAGTTATTATCGATAGAACTATAATAAATATACTTATTACTTTTATTATTATCAATATAACATGCATTATTACCCATATTATACAGTTATTATCGATAGAACTGTAATAAATATACTTATTACTTTTATTATTATCAATATAACATGCACTGTTTGGCATATTTTACTATTATTATCGCTAGAACTATCATAATTATACTTATTACTCCCGATATTATCAATATAACATGCATTATTACCCATATAATGCAGTTATTATCGCTAGAACTGTAATAATTATACTTATTACTTATATTATTAGCAATATAACGTGCATTATTACCCCTATAATGCAGTTGTTATCGCTAGAACTGTAATAATTATACTTATTACTTATATTATTATCAATATAACGTGCATCATTACCCATATAATGCAGTTATTATCGCTAGAACTGTAATAATTATACATATTACTTATATTATTATCAATATAACATGCATTATTACCCATATAATGCAGTTATTATCGCTAGAACTGTAATAATTATACTTATTACTCCCGATATTGTTAATATAACATCCATTATTACCCATATAATGCAGTTATTATCACTAGAAATGTAATAATTATACTTATTACTCCCGATATTATCAATATAACATGCATTATTACCCATATAATGCAGTTATTATCGACAGAAGTATAATAAATATACTTATTACTTTTATTATTATCAGTATAACATGTACTATTAGCCATATTTTACTATTATTATCGCTAGAACTATAATAATTATACTTATTACTCCCGATATTATCAATATAACATGCATTATTACCCATATAATGCAGGTATTATCGACAGAAGTATAATAAATATACTTATTACCATTATTATTATCAATATAACAGGCACTGTTAGATATATTTTACTAGTATTATCGCTAGAACTGTAATAATTATACTTATTACTCCCGATATTATCAATATAACATGCATTATTACCCATATTATGCAGTTATTATCGATAGAACTATAATAAATATACTTATTACTTTTATTATTATCAATATAACATGCATTATTACCCATATAATGCAGTTATTATCGCTAGAACTGTAATAATTATACTTATTACTTATATTATTAGCAATATAACGTGCATTATTACCCCTATAATGCAGTTGTTATCGCTAGAACTGTAATAATTATACTTATTACTTATATTATTATCAATATAACGTGCATCATTACCCATATAATGCAGTTATTATCGCTAGAACTGTAATAATTATACATATTACTTATATTATTATCAATATAACATGCATTATTACCCATATAATGCAGTTATTATCGCTAGAACTGTAATAATTATACTTATTACTCCCGATATTGTTAATATAACATCCATTATTACCCATATAATGCAGTTATTATCACTAGAAATGTAATAATTATACTTATTACTCCCGATATTATCAATATAACATGCATTATTACCCATATAATGCAGTTATTATCGACAGAAGTATAATAAATATACTTATTACTTTTATTATTATCAGTATAACATGTACTATTAGCCATATTTTACTATTATTATCGCTAGAACTATAATAATTATACTTATTACTCCCGATATTATCAATATAACATGCATTATTACCCATATAATGCAGGTATTATCGACAGAAGTATAATAAATATACTTATTACCATTATTATTATCAATATAACAGGCACTGTTAGATATATTTTACTAGTATTATCGCTAGAACTGTAATAATTATACTTATTACTCCCGATATTATCAATATAACATGCATTATTACCCATATTATGCAGTTATTATCGATAGAACTATAATAAATATACTTATCACTTTTATTATTATCAATATAACATGCATTATTACCCGTATAATGCAGTTATTATCGCTAGAACTGTAATAATTATACGTATTACTTATATTTTTAGCAATATAACGTGCGTTATTACCCATATAATGCAGTTATTATCGCTCGAACTGTAATAATTATACTTATTACTTATATTATTATCAATATAACATGCATTATTACGCATATAATGCAGTTATTATCGCTAGAACTATAATAAATATACGTATTACTTTTATTATCATCAATATAACATGCATTATTACCCATATTATGCAGTTATTATCGATAGAACTGTAATAAATATACTTATTACTTTTATTATTATCAATATAACATGCACTGTTTGCCATATTTTACTATTATTATCGCTAGAACTATAATAATTATAGTTATTACTCCCGATATTATCAATATAACATGCATTATTACCCATATAATGCAGTTATTATCGCTAGAACTATAATAAATATACTTATTACTCCCAATATTATCAATATAACATGCACTATTACCCATATAATGCAGTTATTATCGACAGAAGTATAATAAATATACTTATTGCTTTTATTATTATCAGTATAACATGTACTATTAGCCACATTTTACTATTATTATTGCTAGAACTATCATAATTATACTTATTACTCCCGATATTATCAATATAACATGCATTATTACCCATATAATGCAAGTATTATCGACAGAAGTATAATAAATATACTTATTACTATTATTATTATCAATATAACAGGCACTATTAGCCATATTTTACTATTATAATCGCTAGAACTATAATAATTATACTTATTACTCCCGATATTATCAATATAACATGCATTATTACCCATATTATGCAGTTATTATCGCTAGAACTGTAATAATTATACATATTACTTATATTATTATCAATATAACATGCATTATTACCCATATAATGCAGTTATTATCGCTAGAACTGTAATAATTATACTTATTACTCCCGATATTGTTAATATAACATCCATTATTACCCATATAATGCAGTTATTATCACTAGAAATGTAATAATTATACATATTACTCCCGATATTATCAATATAACATGCATTATTACCCATATAATGCAGTTATTATCGACAGAAGTATAATAAATATACTTATTACTTTTATTATTATCAGTATAACATGTACTATTAGCCATATTTTACTATTATTATCGCTAGAACTATAATAATTATACTTATTACTCCCGATATTATCAATATAACATGCATTATTACCCATATAATGCAGGTATTATCGACAGAAGGATAATAAATATACTTATTACCATTATTATTATCAATATAACAGGCACTGTTAGATATATTTTACTAGTATTATCGCTAGAACTGTAATAATTATACTTATTACTCCCGATATTATCAATATAACATGCATTATTACCCATATTATGCAGTTATTATCGATAGAACTATAATAAATATACTTATTACTTTTATTATTATCAATATAACATGCATTATTACCCGTATAATGCAGTTATTATCGCTAGAACTGTAATAATTATACGTATTACTTATATTTTTAGCAATATAACGTGCGTTATTACCCATATAATGCAGTTATTATCGCTCGAACTGTAATAATTATACTTATTACTTATATTATTATCAATATAACATGCATTATTACGCATATAATGCAGTTATTATCGCTAGAACTATAATAAATATACGTATTACTTTTATTATCATCAATATAACATGCATTATTACCCATATTATGCAGTTATTATCGATAGAACTGTAATAAATATACTTATTACTTTTATTATTATCAATATAACATGCACTGTTTGCCATATTTTACTATTATTATCGCTAGAACTATAATAATTATACTTATTACTCCCGATATTATCAATATAACGTGCATTATTACCCATATAATGCAGTTATTATCGCTAGAACTGTAATAATTATACTTATTACTTATATTATTATCAATATAACATGCATTATTACCCATGTTATGCAGTTATTATCTCTAGAACCATAATAAATATACTTATTACTCCCAATATTATCAATATAACATGCATTTTTACCCATATAATGCAGTTATTATCGCTAGAACTGTAATAATTATACTTATTACTTATACTATTAGCAATATAACATGCACTATTTGCCATATTTTACTATTATTATCGCTAGAACTATAATAATTATACTTATTACTCCCGATATTATCAATATAACATGCATTATTACCCATATAATGCAGTTATTATCGCTAGAACTGTAATAATTATACTTATTACTTATATTATTAGCAATATAACGTGCATTATTACCCCTATAATGCAGTTGTTATCGCTAGAACTGTAATAATTATACTTATTACTCCCGATATTGTCAATATAACATCCATTATTACCCATATAATGCAGTTATTATCACTAGAACTGTAATAATTATACTTATTACTCCCGACATTATCAATATAACATGCATTATTACCCATATAATGCAGTTATTATCGACAGAAGTATAATAAATATACTTATTACTTTTATTATTATCAGTATAACATGTACTATTAGCCATATTTTACTATTATTATCGCTAGAACTATAATAATTATACTTATTACTCCCGATATTATCAATATAACATGCATTATTACCCATATAATGCAGTTATTATCGCTAGAACTGTAATAATTATACTTATTACTTATATTATTATCAATATAACGTGCATTATTACCCATATAATGCAGTTATTATCGCTAGAACTGTAATAAATATACTTATAACTTTTATTATTATCAATATAACATGCACTATTAGAAATATTTTACAATCATTATCGCTAGAACTATAATAATTATACTTATTACTCCCAATATTATCAATATAACATGCATTATTACCCATATAATGCAGTTATTATCGCTACAACTGTAATAATTATACTTATTACTCCCGATATTGTCAATATAACATCCATTATTACCCATATAATGCAGTTATTATCACTAGAACTGTAATAATTATACTTATTACTCCCGACATTATCAATATAACATGCATTATTACCCATATAATGCAGTTATTATCGACAGAAGTATAATAAATATACTTATTACTTTTATTATTATCAGTATAACATGTACTATTAGCCATATTTTACTATTATTATCGCTAGAACTATAATAATTATATTTATTACTCCCGATATTATCAATATAACATGCATTATTACCCATATAATGCAGGTATTATCGACAGAAGTATAATAAATATACTTATTACTATTATTATTATCAATATAACAGGCACTGTTAGATATATTTTACTAGTATTATCGCTAGAACTGTAATAATTATACTTATTACTCCCGATATTATCAATATAACATGCATTATTACCCATATTTTGCAGTTATTATCGATAGAACTATAATAAATATACTTATTACTTTTATTATTATCAATATAACATGCATTATTACCCGTATAATGCAGTTATTATCGCTAGAACTGTAATAATTATACTTACTACTTATATTATTAGCAATATAACGTGCATTATTACCCATATAATGCAGTTATTATCGCTAGAACTGTAATAATTATACTTATTACTTATATTATTATCTATATAACATGCATTATTACCCATATAATGCAGTTATTATCGATAGAACTATAATAAATGTACTTATTACTTTTATTATTACCAATATAACATGCACTATTAGCCATATTTTACTATTATAATCGCTAGAACTATAATAATTATACTTATTACTCCCGATATAATCAATATAACATGCATTATTACCCATATAATGCAGTTATTATCGCTAGAACTGTAATAATTATACTTATTACTCCCGATATTATCAATATAACATGCATTATTACCCATATAATGCAGTTATTATCGCTAGAACTGTAATAATTATACTTGTTACTCCCGATATTATCAATATAACATGCATTATTACCCACATAATGCAGTTATTATCGACAGAAGTATAATAAATATACTTATTGCTTTTATTATTATCAGTATAACATGTACTATTAGCCATATTTTACTATTATTATCGCTAGAACTATAATAATTATACTTATTAATCCCGATATTATCAATATAACATGCATTATTACCCATATAATGCAGTTATTATCGCTAGAACTGTAATAATTATACTTATTACTCCCGATATTATCAATATAACATGCATTATTACCCATATAATGCAGTTATTATCGACAGAAGTATAATAAATATACTTATTACTTTTATTATTATCATTATAACATGTACTATTAGCCATATTTTACTATTATTATCGCTAGAACTATAATAATTATACTTATTACTCCCGATATTATCAATAATACATGCATTATTACCCATATAATGCAGGTATTATCGACAGAAGTATAATAAATATACTTATTACTATTATTATTATCAATATAACATGCACTATTAGAAATATTTTACAATCATTATCGCTAGAACTATAATAATTATACTTATTACTCCCAATATTATCAATATAACATGCATTATTACCCATATAATGCAGTTATTATCGCTAGAACTGTAATAATTATACTTATTACTCCCGATATTATCAATATAACATGCATTATTACCCATATAATGCAGTTATTATCGCTACAACTGTAATAATTATACTTATTACTTATATTATTAGCAATATAACGTGCATTATTACCCATGTAATGCAGTTATTATCGCTAGAACTGTAATAATTATACTTATTACTTATATTATTACCAATATAACATGCATTATTACCCATATTATGCAGTTATTATCGCTAGAACTATAATAAATATACTTATTACTCCCAATATTATCAATATAACATGCATTATTACCCATATAATGCAGTTATTATCGACAGAAGTATAATAAATATACTTATTGCTTTTATTATTATCAGTATAACATGTACTATTAGCCATATTTTACTATTATTATTGCTAGAACTATCATACTTATACTTATTACTCCCGATATTATCAATATAACATGCATTATTACCCATATAATGCAAGTATTATCGACAGAAGTATAATAAATATACTTATTACTATTATTATTATCAATATAACAGGCACTGTTAGATATATTTTACTAGTATTATCGCTAGAACTGTAATAATTATACTTATTACTCCCGATATTATCAATATAACATGCATTATTACGCATATAATGCAGTTATTATCGCTAGAACTGTAATAAATATACTTACTACTTTCATTATCATCAATATAACATGCATTATTACCCATATTATGCAGTTATTATCGCTAGAACTGTAACAATTATACTTATTACTTATATTATTAGCAATATAACGTGCATTATTGCCCCTATAATGCAGTTGTTATCGCTAGAACTGTAATAATTATACTTATTACTTATATTATTATCAATATAACGTGCATTATTACCCATATAATGCAGTTATTATCGCTAGAACTGTAATAAATATACTTATAACTTTTATTATTATCAATATAACATGCACTATTAGAAATATTTTACAATCATTATCGCTAGAACTATAATAATTATACTTATTACTCCCAATATTATCAATATAACATGCATTATTACCCATATAATGCAGTTATTATCGCTAGAACTGTAATAATTATACTTATTACTTATATTATTAGCTATATAACGTGCATTATTACCCCTATAATGCAGTTGTTATCGCTAGAACTGTAATAATTATACTTATTACTTATATTATTATCAATATAACGTGCATTATTACCCATATAATGCAGTTGTTATCGCTAGAACTGTAATAATTATACATATTACTTATATTATTATCAATATAACATGCATTGTTACCCATATAATGCAGTTATTATCGAGAGAAGTATAATAAATATATTTATTACTTTTATTATTATCAATATAACAGGCACTAATAGCCATATTTTACTATTATTATCGCTAGAACTATAATAATTATACTTATTACTCCCGATATTATCAATATAACATGCATTATTACCCATGTAATGCAGTTATTATCGCTAGAACTGTAATAATTATACTTATTACTTATATTATTATCAATATAACGTGCATTATTATCCATATAATGCAGTTATTATCGCTAGAACTGTAATAAATATACTTATAACTTTTATTATTATCAATATAACATGCACTATTAGAAATACTTTACAATCATTATCGCTAGAACTATAATAATTATACTTATTACTCCCAATATTATCAATATAACATGCATTATTACCCATATAATGCAGTTATTATCGCTAGAACTGTAATAATTATACTTATTACTCCCGATATTGTCAATATAACATCCATTATTACCCATATAATGCAGTTATTATCACTAGAACTGTAATAATTATACTTATTACTCCCGATATTATCAATATAACATGCATTATTACCCATATAATGCAGTTATTACCGACAGAAGTATAATAAATATACTTATTACTTTTATTATTATCAGTGTAACATGTACTATTAGCCATATTTTACTATTATTATCGCTAGAACTATAATAATTATACTTATTACTCCCGATATTATCAATATAACATGCATTATTACAAATATAATGCAGGTATTATCGACAGAAGTATAATAAATATACTTATTACTATTATTATTATCAATATAACAGGCACTGTTAGATATGTTTTACTAGTATTATCGCTAGAACTGTAATAATTATACTTATTACTCCCGATATTATCAATATAACATGCATTATTACCCATATAATGCAGTTATTATCAACAGAAGTATAATAAATATACTTATTACTTATATTATTAGCAATATAACGTGCATTATTACCCATATAATGCAGTTATTATCGCTAGAACTGTAATAATTATACTTATTACTTATATTATTATCAATATAACATGCATTATTACCCATATTATGCAGTTATTATCGCTAGAACTATAATAAATATACGTATTACTTTTATTATCATCAATATAACATGCATTATTACCCATATAATGCAGCTAGAACTATAATAAATATACTTATTACTCCCAATATTATCAATATAACATGCATTATTACCCATATAATGCAGGTATTATCGACAGAAGTATAATAAATATACTTATTACTATTATTATTATCAATATAACAGGCACTGTTAGATATATTTTACTAGTATTATCGCTAGAACTGTAATAATTATACTTATTACTCCCGATATTATCAATATAACATGCATTATTACCCATATAATGCAGTTATTATCGCTAGAACTGTAATAATTATACTTATTACTTATATTATTAGCTATATAACGTGCATTATTACCCCTATAATGCAGTTGTTATCGCTAGAACTGTAATAATTATACTTATTACTTATATTATTATCAATATAACGTGCATTATTACCCATATAATGCAGTTGTTATCGCTAGAACTGTAATAATTATACATATTACTTATATTATTATCAATATAACATGCATTGTTACCCATATAATGCAGTTATTATCGAGAGAAGTATAATAAATATACTTATTACTTTTATTATTATCAATATAACAGGCACTAATAGCCATATTTTACTATTATTATCGCTAGAACTATAATAATTATACTTATTACTCCCGATATTATCAATATAACATGCATTATTACCCATATGATACAGTTATTATCGCTAGAACTGTAATAATTATACTTATTACTTATATTATTAGCAATATAACGTGCATTATTACCCCTATAATGCAGTTGTTATCGCTAGAACTGTAATAATTATACTTATTACTTATATTATTATCAATATAACGTGCATTATTACCCAGATAATGCAGTTATTATCGCTAGAACTGTGATAAATATACTTATAACTTTTATTATTATCAATATAACATGCACTATTAGAAATATTTTACAATCATTATCGCTAGAACTATAATAATTATACTTATTACTCCCAATATTATCAATATAACATGCATTATTACCCATATAATGCAGTTATTATCGCTACAACTGTAATAATTATACTTATTACTCCCGATATTGTCAATATAACATCCATTATTACCCATATAATGCAGTTATTATCACTAGAACTGTAATAATTATACTTATTACTCCTGATATTATCAATATAACATGCATTATTACCCATATAATGCAGTTATTATCGACAGAAGTATAATAAATATACTTATTACTTTTATTATTATCAGTATAACATGTACTATTAGCCATATTTTACTAGTATTATCGCTAGAACTGTAATAATTATACTTATTACTCCCGATATTATCAATATAACATGCATTATTACCCATATAATGCAGTTATTATCGACAGAAGTATAATAAATATACTTATTACTTTTATTATTATCAGTATAACATGTACTATTAGCCATATTTTACTATTATTATCGCTAGAACTATAATAATTATACTTATTACTCCCGATATTATCAATATAACATGCATTATTACCCATATAATGCAGGTATTATCGACAGAAGGATAATAAATATACTTATTACCATTATTATTATCAATATAACAGGCACTGTTAGATATATTTTACTAGTATTATCGCTAGAACTGTAATAATTATACTTATTACTCCCGATATTATCAATATAACATGCATTATTACCCATATTATGCAGTTATTATCGATAGAACTATAATAAATATACTTATTACTTTTATTATTATCAATATAACATGCATTATTACCCGTATAATGCAGTTATTATCGCTAGAACTGTAATAATTATACGTATTACTTATATTTTTAGCAATATAACGTGCGTTATTACCCATATAATGCAGTTATTATCGCTCGAACTGTAATAATTATACTTATTACTTATATTATTATCAATATAACATGCATTATTACGCATATAATGCAGTTATTATCGCTAGAACTATAATAAATATACGTATTACTTTTATTATCATCAATATAACATGCATTATTACCCATATTATGCAGTTATTATCGATAGAACTGTAATAAATATACTTATTACTTTTATTATTATCAATATAACATGCACTGTTTGCCATATTTTACTATTATTATCGCTAGAACTATAATAATTATACTTATTACTCCCGATATTATCAATATAACGTGCATTATTACCCATATAATGCAGTTATTATCGCTAGAACTGTAATAATTATACTTATTACTTATATTATTATCAATATAACATGCATTATTACCCATGTTATGCAGTTATTATCTCTAGAACCATAATAAATATACTTATTACTCCCAATATTATCAATATAACATGCATTTTTACCCATATAATGCAGTTATTATCGCTAGAACTGTAATAATTATACTTATTACTTATACTATTAGCAATATAACATGCACTATTTGCCATATTTTACTATTATTATCGCTAGAACTATAATAATTATACTTATTACTCCCGATATTATCAATATAACATGCATTATTACCCATATAATGCAGTTATTATCGCTAGAACTGTAATAATTATACTTATTACTTATATTATTAGCAATATAACGTGCATTATTACCCCTATAATGCAGTTGTTATCGCTAGAACTGTAATAATTATACTTATTACTTATATTATTATCAATATAACGTGCATTATTACCCATATAATGCAGTTATTATCGCTAGAACTGTAATAAATATACTTATAACTTTTATTATTATCAATATAACATGCACTATTAGAAATATTTTACAATCATTATCGCTAGAACTATAATAATTATACTTATTACTCCCAATATTATCAATATAACATGCATTATTACCCATATAATGCAGTTATTATCGCTACAACTGTAATAATTATACTTATTACTCCCGATATTGTCAATATAACATCCATTATTACCCATATAATGCAGTTATTATCACTAGAACTGTAATAATTATACTTATTACTCCCGATATTATCAATATAACATGCATTATTACCCATATAATGCAGTTATTATCGACAGAAGTATAATAAATATACTTATTACTTTTATTATTATCAGTATAACATGTACTATTAGCCATATTTTACTATTATTATCGCTAGAACTATAATAATTATATTTATTACTCCCGATATTATCAATATAACATGCATTATTACCCATATAATGCAGGTATTATCGACAGAAGTATAATAAATATACTTATTACTATTATTATTATCAATATAACAGGCACTGTTAGATATATTTTACTAGTATTATCGCTAGAACTGTAATAATTATACTTATTACTCCCGATATTATCAATATAACATGCATTATTACCCATATTTTGCAGTTATTATCGATAGAACTATAATAAATATACTTATTACTTTTATTATTATCAATATAACATGCATTATTACCCGTATAATGCAGTTATTATCGCTAGAACTGTAATAATTATACTTACTACTTATATTATTAGCAATATAACGTGCATTATTACCCATATAATGCAGTTATTATCGCTAGAACTGTAATAATTATACTTATTACTTATATTATTATCTATATAACATGCATTATTACCCATATAATGCAGTTATTATCGATAGAACTATAATAAATGTACTTATTACTTTTATTATTACCAATATAACATGCACTATTAGCCATATTTTACTATTATAATCGCTAGAACTATAATAATTATACTTATTACTCCCGATGTTATCAATATAACATGCATTATTACCCATATTATGCAGTTATTATCGCTAGAACTATAATAAATATACTTATTACTCCCAATATTATCAATATAACATGCATTATTACCCACATAATGCAGTTATTATCGACAGAAGTATAATAAATATACTTATTGCTTTTATTATTATCAGTATAACATGTACTATTAGCCATATTTTACTATTACTATCGCTAGAACTATAATAATTATACTTATTACTCCCGATATTATCAATATAACATGCATTATTACCCATATAATGCAGTTATTATCGCTAGAACTGTAATAATTATACTTATTACTCCCGATATTATCAATATAACATGCATTATTACCCATATAATGCAGTTATTATCGCTAGAACTGTAATAATTATACTTATTACTCCCGATATTATCAATATAACATGCATTATTACCCACATAATGCAGTTATTATCGACAGAAGTATAATAAATATACTTATTGCTTTTATTATTATCAGTATAACATGTACTATTAGCCATATTTTACTATTATTATCGCTAGAACTATAATAATTATACTTATTACTCCCGATATTATCAATATAACATGCATTATTACCCATATAATGCAGTTATTATCGCTAGAACTGTAATAATTATACTTATTACTCCCGATATTATCAATATAACATGCATTATTACCCATATAATGCAGTTATTATCGACAGAAGTATAATAAATATACTTATTACTTTTATTATTATCATTATAACATGTACTATTAGCCATATTTTACTATTATTATCGCTAGAACTATAATAATTATACTTATTACTCCCGATATTATCAATAATACATGCATTATTACCCATATAATGCAGGTATTATCGACAGAAGTATAATAAATATACTTATTACTATTATTATTATCAATATAACATGCACTATTAGAAATATTTTACAATCATTATCGCTAGAACTATAATAATTATACTTATTACTCCCAATATTATCAATATAACATGCATTATTACCCATATAATGCAGTTATTATCGCTAGAACTGTAATAATTATACTTATTACTCCCGATATTATCAATATAACATGCATTATTACCCATATAATGCAGTTATTATCGCTACAACTGTAATAATTATACTTATTACTTATATTATTAGCAATATAACGTGCATTATTACCCATGTAATGCAGTTATTATCGCTAGAACTGTAATAATTATACTTATTACTTATATTATTACCAATATAACATGCATTATTACCCATATTATGCAGTTATTATCGCTAGAACTATAATAAATATACTTATTACTCCCAATATTATCAATATAACATGCATTATTACCCATATAATGCAGTTATTATCGACAGAAGTATAATAAATATACTTATTGCTTTTATTATTATCAGTATAACATGTACTATTAGCCATATTTTACTATTATTATTGCTAGAACTATCATACTTATACTTATTACTCCCGATATTATCAATATAACATGCATTATTACCCATATAATGCAAGTATTATCGACAGAAGTATAATAAATATACTTATTACTATTATTATTATCAATATAACAGGCACTGTTAGATATATTTTACTAGTATTATCGCTAGAACTGTAATAATTATACTTATTACACCCGATATTATCAATATAACATGCATTATTACGCATATAATGCAGTTATTATCGCTAGAACTGTAATAAATATACTTACTACTTTCATTATCATCAATATAACATGCATTATTACCCATATTATGCAGTTATTATCGCTAGAACTGTAACAATTATACTTATTACTTATATTATTAGCAATATAACGTGCATTATTGCCCCTATAATGCAGTTGTTATCGCTAGAACTGTAATAATTATACTTATTACTTATATTATTATCAATATAACGTGCATTATTACCCATATAATGCAGTTATTATCGCTAGAACTGTAATAAATATACTTATAACTTTTATTATTATCAATATAACATGCACTATTAGAAATATTTTACAATCATTATCGCTAGAACTATAATAATTATACTTATTACTCCCAATATTATCAATATAACATGCATTATTACCCATATAATGCAGTTATTATCGCTAGAACTGTAATAATTATACTTATTACTTATATTATTAGCTATATAACGTGCATTATTACCCCTATAATGCAGTTGTTATCGCTAGAACTGTAATAATTATACTTATTACTTATATTATTATCAATATAACGTACATTATTACCCATATAATGCAGTTGTTATCGCTAGAACTGTAATAATTATACATATTACTTATATTATTATCAATATAACATGCATTGTTACCCATATAATGCAGTTATTATCGAGAGAAGTATAATAAATATATTTATTACTTTTATTATTATCAATATAACAGGCACTAATAGCCATATTTTACTATTATTATCGCTAGAACTATAATAATTATACTTATTACTCCCGATATTATCAATATAACATGCATTATTACCCATGTAATGCAGTTATTATCGCTAGAACTGTAATAATTATACTTATTACTTATATTATTATCAATATAACGTGCATTATTATCCATATAATGCAGTTATTATCGCTAGAACTGTAATAAATATACTTATAACTTTTATTATTATCAATATAACATGCACTATTAGAAATACTTTACAATCATTATCGCTAGAACTATAATAATTATACTTATTACTCCCAATATTATCAATATAACATGCATTATTACCCATATAATGCAGTTATTATCGCTAGAACTGTAATAATTATACTTATTACTCCCGATATTGTCAATATAACATCCATTATTACCCATATAATGCAGTTATTATCACTAGAACTGTAATAATTATACTTATTACTCCCGATATTATCAATATAACATGCATTATTACCCATATAATGCAGTTATTACCGACAGAAGTATAATAAATATACTTATTACTTTTATTATTATCAGTGTAACATGTACTATTAGCCATATTTTACTATTATTATCGCTAGAACTATAATAATTATACTTATTACTCCCGATATTATCAATATAACATGCATTATTACAAATATAATGCAGGTATTATCGACAGAAGTATAATAAATATACTTATTACTATTATTATTATCAATATAACAGGCACTGTTAGATATGTTTTACTAGTATTATCGCTAGAACTGTAATAATTATACTTATTACTCCCGATATTATCAATATAACATGCATTATTACCCATATAATGCAGTTATTATCAACAGAAGTATAATAAATATACTTATTACTTATATTATTAGCAATATAACGTGCATTATTACCCATATAATGCAGTTATTATCGCTAGAACTGTAATAATTATACTTATTACTTATATTATTATCAATATAACATGCATTATTACCCATATTATGCAGTTATTATCGCTAGAACTATAATAAATATACGTATTACTTTTATTATCATCAATATAACATGCATTATTACCCATATAATGCAGCTAGAACTATAATAAATATACTTATTACTCCCAATATTATCAATATAACATGCATTATTACCCATATAATGCAGGTATTATCGACAGAAGTATAATAAATATACTTATTACTATTATTATTATCAATATAACAGGCACTGTTAGATATATTTTACTAGTATTATCGCTAGAACTGTAATAATTATACTTATTACTCCCGATATTATCAATATAACATGCATTATTACCCATATAATGCAGTTATTATCGCTAGAACTGTAATAATTATACTTATTACTTATATTATTAGCTATATAACGTGCATTATTACCCCTATAATGCAGTTGTTATCGCTAGAACTGTAATAATTATACTTATTACTTATATTATTATCAATATAACGTGCATTATTACCCATATAATGCAGTTGTTATCGCTAGAACTGTAATAATTATACATATTACTTATATTATTATCAATATAACATGCATTGTTACCCATATAATGCAGTTATTATCGAGAGAAGTATAATAAATATACTTATTACTTTTATTATTATCAATATAACAGGCACTAATAGCCATATTTTACTATTATTATCGCTAGAACTATAATAATTATACTTATTACTCCCGATATTATCAATATAACATGCATTATTACCCATATGATACAGTTATTATCGCTAGAACTGTAATAATTATACTTATTACTTATATTATTAGCAATATAACGTGCATTATTACCCCTATAATGCAGTTGTTATCGCTAGAACTGTAATAATTATACTTATTACTTATATTATTATCAATATAACGTGCATTATTACCCAGATAATGCAGTTATTATCGCTAGAACTGTGATAAATATACTTATAACTTTTATTATTATCAATATAACATGCACTATTAGAAATATTTTACAATCATTATCGCTAGAACTATAATAATTATACTTATTACTCCCAATATTATCAATATAACATGCATTATTACCCATATAATGCAGTTATTATCGCTAGAACTGTAATAATTATACTTATTACTCCCGATATTGTCAATATAACATCCATTATTACCCATATAATGCAGTTATTATCACTAGAACTGTAATAATTATACTTATTACTCCCGATATTATCAATATAACGTGCATTATTACCCATATAATGCAGTTATTACCGACAGAAGTATAATAAATATACTTATTACTTTTATTATTATCAATATAACAGGCACTAATAGCCATATTTTACTATTATTATCGCTAGAACTATAATAATTATACTTATTACTCCCGATATTATCAATATAACATGCATTATTACCCATATAATGCAGTTATTATCGCTAGAACTGTAATAATTATACGTATTACTTATATTGTTAGCAATATAACGTGCGTTATTACCCATATAATGCAGTTATTATCGCTCGAACTGTAATAATTATACTTATTACTTATATTATTATCAATATAACATGCATTATTACGCATATAATGCAGTTATTATCGCTAGAACTATAATAAATATACGTATTACTTTTATTATCATCAATATAACCTGCATTATTACCCATATTATGCAGTTATTATCGATAGAACTGTAATAAATATACTTATTACTTTTATTATTATCAATATAACATGCACTGTTTGCCATATTTTACTATTATTATCGCTAGAACTATAATAATTATACTTATTACTCCCGATATTATCAATATAACATGCATTATTACCCATATAATGCAGTTATTATCGCTAGAACTGTAATAATTATACTTATTACTTATATTGTTGGCAATATAACGTGCATTATTACCCATATAATGCAGTTATTATCGCTAGAACTGTAATAATTATACTTATTACTTATATTATTATTAATATAACATGCATTATTACCCATATTATGCAGTTATTATCGCTAGAACTGTAATAATTATACTTATTACTTATATTATTAGCAATATAACGTGCATTATTACCCATATAATGCAGTTATTATCGCCAGAACTATAATAAATATACGTATTACTTTTATTATCATCAATATAACATGCATTATTACCCATATTATGCAGTTATTATCGATAGAACTATAATAAATGTACTTATTACTTTTATTATTATCAATATAACATGCACTATTGGCCATATTTTACTATTACTATGGCTAGAACTATAATAATTATACTTATTACTCCCGATATTATCAATATAACATGCATTATTACGCATATAATGCAGTTATTATCGCTAGAACTGTAATAAATGTACTTACTACTTTCATTATCATCAATATAACATGCATTATTGCCCATATTTTGCAGTTATTATCGCTAGAACTGTAATAATTATACTTATTACTTATATTATTAGCAATATAACGTGCATCATTACCCATAAATTGCAGTTATCATCGCTAGAACTGTAATAATTATACTTATTACTTATATATTTAGCATAATAACATGCATTATTACCCATATAATGCGGTTATTATCGCTAGAACTGTAATAATTATACTTATTACTTATGTTATTATCAATATAACATGCATTATTACCCATATAATGCAGGTATTATCGACAGAAGTATAATAAATATACTTATTACTATTATTATCATCAATATAACAGGCACTGTTAGATATATTTTACTAGTATTATCGCTAGAACTGTAATAATTATACTTATTACTCCCGATATTATCAATATAACATGCATCATTACCCGTATAATGCAGTTATTATCGCTAGAACTGTAATAATTATACTTATTACTTATATTGTTAGCAATATAACGTGCATTATTACCCATATAATGCAGTTATTATCGCTAGAACTGTAATAATTATACTTATTGATTATATTATTATCAATATAACATGCATTATTACGCATATTATGCAGTTAATATCGCTAGAACTATAATAAATATACGTATTACTTTTATTATCATCAATATAACATGCATTATTACCCATATTATGCAGTTATTATCGATAGAACTGTAATAAATATACTTACTGCTTTCATTATCATCAATATAACATGCATTATTACCCGTATTAAGAAGTTATTATCGATAGAACGATAATAAATATACTTATTACTTTTATTGTTATCAATATAACATGCATTATTACCCATTTAATGCAGTTATTATCGCTAGAACTGAAATAATTATACTTATTACTTATATAGTTAGCAATATAACATGCATTATTACCCATATAATGGAGTTATTATCGCTAGAACTGTAATAATTATACTTATTACTTATGTCATTATCAATATAACATGCATTATTACCCATATAATGCAGTTATTATCGACAGAAGTATAATAAATATACTTATTACTTTTATTATTATCAGTATAACATGTACTATTAGCTATATTTTACTATTATTATCGCTAGAACTATAATAATTATACTTATTACTCCCGATATTATCAATATAACATGCATTATTACCCATATAATGCAGGTATTATCGACAGAAGTATAATAAATATACTTATTACTATTATTATTATCAATATAACAGGCACTGTTAGATATATTTTACTAGTATTATCGCTAGAACTGTAATAATTATACTTATTACTCCCGATATTATCAATATGACATGCATTATTACCCATATAATGCAGTTATTATCAACAGAAGTATAATAAATATACTTATTACTATTATTATTATCAATATAACAGGCACTGTTAGATATATTTTACTAGTACTATCGCTAGAACTGTAATAATTATACTTATTACTCCCGATATTATCAATATAACATGCATTATTACCCATATAATGCAGTTATTATCAACAGAAGTATAATAAATATACTTATTACTTATATTATTAGCAATATAACGTGCATTATTACCCATATAATGCAGTTATTATCGCTAGAACTATAATAATTATACTTATTACTCCCAATATTATCAATATAACATGCATTATTACCCATATAATGCAGTTATTATCGCTAGAACTGTAATAATTATACTTACTGCTCCTGATATTATCAATATAACATGTATTATTACGCATATAATGCAGTTATTATCGCTAGAACTGTAATAAATATACTTACTGCTTTCATTATCATCAATATAACATGCATTATTACCCATATTAAGAAGTTATTATCGATAGAACGATAATAAATATACTTATTACTTTTATTATTATCAATATAACATGCATTATTACCCATTTAATGCAGTTATTATCGCTAGAACTGTAATAATTATACTTATTACTTATATAGTTAGCATAATAACATGCATTATTACCCATATAATGGAGTTATTATCGCTAGAACTGTAATAATTATACTTATTACTTATGTTATTATCAATATAACATGCATTATTACCCATATAATGCAGGTATTATCGACAGAAGTATAATAAATATACTTATTACTATTATTATCATCAATATAACAGGCACTGTTAGATATATTTTACTAGTATTATCGCTAGAACTGTAATAAATATACTTATTACTCCCGATATTATCAATATAACATGCATCATTACCCCTATAATGCAGTTGTTATCGCTAGAACTGTAAGAATTATACTTATTACTTATATTATTATCAATATAACGTGCATTATTACCCATATAATGCAGTTATTATCGCTAGAACTGTAATAAATATACTTATTACTATTATTATTATCAATATAACAGGCACTGTTAGATATATTTTACTAGTATTATCGCTAGAACTGTAATAATTATACTTATTACTCCCGATATTATCAATATAACATGCATTATTACCCATATAATGCAGTTAATATCAACAGAAGTATAATAAATATACTTATTACTTATATTATTAGCAATATAACGTGCATTATTACCCATATAATGCAGTTATTATCGCTAGAACTGTAATAATTATACTTATTACTTTTATTATTATCAATATAACATGCTTTATTACCCATATAATGGAGTTATTATAGCTAGAACTGTAATAATTATACTTATTACTTATATTATTATCAATATAACATGCATTATTACCCATATTATGCAGTTATTATCGATAGAACTATAATAAATATACTTATTACTCCCGATATTATCAATATAACATGCATTATTACCCATATTATGCAGTTATTATCGCTGGAACTATAATAAATATACTTATTACTCCCAATATTATCAATATAACATGCATTATTACCCATATAATGCTGTTATTATCGACAGAAGTATAACAAATATACTTATTGCTTTTATTATTATCAGTATAACATGTACTATTAGCCATATTTTACTATTATTATCGCTAGAACTATCATAATTATACTTATTACTCCCGATATTATCAATATAACATGCATTATTACCTATATAATGCAGTTATGATCGCTAGAACTGTAATAATTATACTTATTACTTATATTATTATCAATATAACATGCATTATTACGCATATTATGCAGTTATTATCGCTAGAACTATAATAAATATACGTATTACTTTTATTATCATCAATATAACATGCATTATTACCCATATTATGCAGTTATTATCGATAGAACTGTAATAAATATACTTATTACTTTTATTATTATCAATATAACATGCACTATTTGCCATATTTTACTATTATTATCGCTAGAACTATAATAATTATACTTATTACTCCCGATATTATCAATATAACATGCATTATTACCCATATAATGCAGTTATTATCGCCAGAACTGTAATAATTATACTTATTACTTATATTATTATCAATATAACATGCATTATTACCCATATTATGCAGTTATTATCGCTAGAACTATAATAAATATACGTATTACTTTTATTATCATCAATATAACATGCATTATTACCCATATTATGCAGTTATTATCGATAGAACTATAATAAATGTACTTATTACTTTTATTATTATCAATATAACATGCATTATTACCCATATTATGCAGTTATTATCGCTAGAACTATCATAATTATACTTATTACTCCCATTATCATCAATATCACATGCATTATTACCCATATTATGCAGTTATTATCGATAGAACTATAATAAATATACTTATTACTCCCGATATTATCAATATAACATGCATTATTACCCATATTATGCAGTTATTATCGCTAGAACTGTAATAATTATACTTATTACTTATATTATTAGCTATATAACGTGCATTATTACCCCTATAATGCAGTTGTTATCGCTAGAACTGTAATAATTATACATATTACTTATATTATTATCAATATAACATGCATTGTTACCCATATAATGCAGTTATTATCGAGAGAAGTATAATAAATATACTTATTACTTTTATTATTATCAATATAACAGGCACTAATAGCCATATTTTACTATTATTATCGCTAGAACTATAATAATTATACTTATTACTCCCGATATTATCAATATAACATGCATTATTACCCATATGATACAGTTATTATCGCTAGAACTGTAATAATTATACTTATTACTTATATTATTAGCAATATAACGTGCATTATTACCCCTATAATGCAGTTGTTATCGCTAGAACTGTAATAATTATACTTATTACTTATATTATTATCAATATAACGTGCATTATTACCCAGATAATGCAGTTATTATCGCTAGAACTGTGATAAATATACTTATAACTTTTATTATTATCAATATAACATGCACTATTAGAAATATTTTACAATCATTATCGCTAGAACTATAATAATTATACTTATTACTCCCAATATTATCAATATAACATGCATTATTACCCATATAATGCAGTTATTATCGCTAGAACTGTAATAATTATACTTATTACTCCCGATATTGTCAATATAACATCCATTATTACCCATATAATGCAGTTATTATCACTAGAACTGTAATAATTATACTTATTACTCCCGATATTATCAATATAACGTGCATTATTACCCATATAATGCAGTTATTACCGACAGAAGTATAATAAATATACTTATTACTTTTATTATTATCAATATAACAGGCACTAATAGCCATATTTTACTATTATTATCGCTAGAACTATAATAATTATACTTATTACTCCCGATATTATCAATATAACATGCATTATTACCCATATAATGCAGTTATTATCGCTAGAACTGTAATAATTATACGTATTACTTATATTGTTAGCAATATAACGTGCGTTATTACCCATATAATGCAGTTATTATCGCTCGAACTGTAATAATTATACTTATTACTTATATTATTATGAATATAACATGCATTATTACGCATATAATGCAGTTATTATCGCTAGAACTATAATAAATATACGTATTACTTTTATTATCATCAATATAACCTGCATTATTACCCATATTATGCAGTTATTATCGATAGAACTGTAATAAATATACTTATTACTTTTATTATTATCAATATAACATGCACTGTTTGCCATATTTTACTATTATTATCGCTAGAACTATAATAATTATACTTATTACTCCCGATATTATCAATATAACATGCATTATTACCCATATAATGCAGTTATTATCGCTAGAACTGTAATAATTATACTTATTACTTATATTGTTGGCAATATAACGTGCATTATTACCCATATAATGCAGTTATTATCGCTAGAACTGTAATAATTATACTTATTACTTATATTATTATTAATATAACATGCATTATTACCCATATTATGCAGTTATTATCGCTAGAACTGTAATAATTATACTTATTACTTATATTATTAGCAATATAACGTGCATTATTACCCATATAATGCAGTTATTATCGCCAGAACTATAATAAATATACGTATTACTTTTATTATCATCAATATAACATGCATTATTACCCATATTATGCAGTTATTATCGATAGAACTATAATAAATGTACTTATTACTTTTATTATTATCAATATAACATGCACTATTGGCCATATTTTACTATTACTATGGCTAGAACTATAATAATTATACTTATTACTCCCGATATTATCAATATAACATGCATTATTACGCATATAATGCAGTTATTATCGCTAGAACTGTAATAAATGTACTTACTACTTTCATTATCATCAATATAACATGCATTATTGCCCATATTTTGCAGTTATTATCGCTAGAACTGTAATAATTATACTTATTACTTATATTATTAGCAATATAACGTGCATCATTACCCATAAATTGCAGTTATCATCGCTAGAACTGTAATAATTATACTTATTACTTATATATTTAGCATAATAACATGCATTATTACCCATATAATGCGGTTATTATCGCTAGAACTGTAATAATTATACTTATTACTTATGTTATTATCAATATAACATGCATTATTACCCATATAATGCAGGTATTATCGACAGAAGTATAATAAACATACTTATTACTATTATTATCATCAATATAACAGGCACTGTTAGATATATTTTACTAGTATTATCGCTAGAACTGTAATAATTATACTTATTACTCCCGATATTATCAATATAACATGCATCATTACCCGTATAATGCAGTTATTATCGCTAGAACTGTAATAATTATACTTATTACTTATATTGTTAGCAATATAACGTGCATTATTACCCATATAATGCAGTTATTATCGCTAGAACTGTAATAATTATACTTATTGATTATATTATTATCAATATAACATGCATTATTACGCATATTATGCAGTTAATATCGCTAGAACTATAATAAATATACGTATTACTTTTATTATCATCAATATAACATGCATTATTACCCATATTATGCAGTTATTATCGATAGAACTGTAATAAATATACTTACTGCTTTCATTATCATCAATATAACATGCATTATTACCCGTATTAAGAAGTTATTATCGATAGAACGATAATAAATATACTTATTACTTTTATTGTTATCAATATAACATGCATTATTACCCATTTAATGCAGTTATTATCGCTAGAACTGAAATAATTATACTTATTACTTACATAGTTAGCAATATAACATGCATTATTACCCATATAATGGAGTTATTATCGCTAGAACTGTAATAATTATACTTATTACTTATGTCATTATCAATATAACATGCATTATTACCCATATAATGCAGTTATTATCGACAGAAGTATAATAAATATACTTATTACTTTTATTATTATCAGTATAACATGTACTATTAGCTATATTTTACTATTATTATCGCTAGAACTATAATAATTATACTTATTACTCCCGATATTATCAATATAACATGCATTATTACCCATATAATGCAGGTATTATCGACAGAAGTATAATAAATATACTTATTACTATTATTATTATCAATATAACAGGCACTGTTAGATATATTTTACTAGTATTATCGCTAGAACTGTAATAATTATACTTATTACTCCCGATATTATCAATATGACATGCATTATTACCCATATAATGCAGTTATTATCAACAGAAGTATAATAAATATACTTATTACTATTATTATTATCAATATAACAGGCACTGTTAGATATATTTTACTAGTACTATCGCTAGAACTGTAATAATTATACTTATTACTCCCGATATTATCAATATAACATGCATTATTACCCATATAATGCAGTTATTATCAACAGAAGTATAATAAATATACTTATTACTTATATTATTAGCAATATAACGTGCATTATTACCCATATAATGCAGTTATTATCGCTAGAACTATAATAATTATACTTATTACTCCCAATATTATCAATATAACATGCATTATTACCCATATAATGCAGTTATTATCGCTAGAACTGTAATAATTATACTTACTGCTCCTGATATTATCAATATAACATGTATTATTACGCATATAATGCAGTTATTATCGCTAGAACTGTAATAAATATACTTACTGCTTTCATTATCATCAATATAACATGCATTATTACCCATATTAAGAAGTTATTATCGATAGAACGATAATAAATATACTTATTACTTTTATTATTATCAATATAACATGCATTATTACCCATTTAATGCAGTTATTATCGCTAGAACTGTAATAATTATACTTATTACTTATATAGTTAGCATAATAACATGCATTATTACCCATATAATGGAGTTATTATCGCTAGAACTGTAATAATTATACTTATTACTTATGTTATTATCAATATAACATGCATTATTACCCATATAATGCAGGTATTATCGACAGAAGTATAATAAATATACTTATTACTATTATTATCATCAATATAACAGGCACTGTTAGATATATTTTACTAGTATTATCGCTAGAACTGTAATAAATATACTTATTACTCCCGATATTATCAATATAACATGCATCATTACCCCTATAATGCAGTTGTTATCGCTAGAACTGTAAGAATTATACTTATTACTTATATTATTATCAATATAACGTGCATTATTACCCATATAATGCAGTTATTATCGCTAGAACTGTAATAAATATACTTATTACTATTATTATTATCAATATAACAGGCACTGTTAGATATATTTTACTAGTATTATCGCTAGAACTGTAATAATTATACTTATTACTCCCGATATTATCAATATAACATGCATTATTACCCATATAATGCAGTTAATATCAACAGAAGTATAATAAATATACTTATTACTTATATTATTAGCAATATAACGTGCATTATTACCCATATAATGCAGTTATTATCGCTAGAACTGTAATAATTATACTTATTACTTTTATTATTATCAATATAACATGCTTTATTACCCATATAATGGAGTTATTATAGCTAGAACTGTAATAATTATACTTATTACTTATATTATTATCAATATAACATGCATTATTACCCATATTATGCAGTTATTATCGATAGAACTATAATAAATATACTTATTACTCCCGATATTATCAATATAACATGCATTATTACCCATATTATGCAGTTATTATCGCTGGAACTATAATAAATATACTTATTACTCCCAATATTATCAATATAACATGCATTATTACCCATATAATGCTGTTATTATCGACAGAAGTATAACAAATATACTTATTGCTTTTATTATTATCAGTATAACATGTACTATTAGCCATATTTTACTATTATTATCGCTAGAACTATCATAATTATACTTATTACTCCCGATATTATCAATATAACATGCATTATTACCTATATAATGCAGTTATGATCGCTAGAACTGTAATAATTATACTTATTACTTATATTATTATCAATATAACATGCATTATTACGCATATTATGCAGTTATTATCGCTAGAACTATAATAAATATACGTATTACTTTTATTATCATCAATATAACATGCATTATTACCCATATTATGCAGTTATTATCGATAGAACTGTAATAAATATACTTATTACTTTTATTATTATCAATATAACATGCACTATTTGCCATATTTTACTATTATTATCGCTAGAACTATAATAATTATACTTATTACTCCCGATATTATCAATATAACATGCATTATTACCCATATAATGCAGTTATTATCGCCAGAACTGTAATAATTATACTTATTACTTATATTATTATCAATATAACATGCATTATTACCCATATTATGCAGTTATTATCGCTAGAACTATAATAAATATACGTATTACTTTTATTATCATCAATATAACATGCATTATTACCCATATTATGCAGTTATTATCGATAGAACTATAATAAATGTACTTATTACTTTTATTATTATCAATATAACATGCATTATTACCCATATTATGCAGTTATTATCGCTAGAACTATCATAATTATACTTATTACTCCCATTATCATCAATATCACATGCATTATTACCCATATTATGCAGTTATTATCGATAGAACTATAATAAATATACTTATTACTCCCGATATTATCAATATAACATGCATTATTACCCATATTATGCAGTTATTATCGCTAGAACTATAATAAATATACTTATTACTCCCAATATTATCAACATAACATGCATTATTACCCATATAATGCAGTTATTATCGACAGAAGTATAACAAATATACTTATTGCTTTTATTATTATCAGTATAACATGTACTATTAGCCATATTTTACTATTATTATCGCTAGAACTATCATAATTATACTTATTACTCCCGATATTATCAATATAACATGCATTATTACCCATATGATACAGTTATTATCGCTAGAACTGTAATAATTATACTTATTACTTATATTATTATCAATATAACGTGCATTATTACCCAGATAATGCAGTTATTATCGCTAGAACTGTGATAAATATACTTATAACTTTTATGATTATCAATATAACATGCACTATTAGAAATATTTTACAATCATTATCGCTAGAACTATAATAATTATACTTATTACTCCCAATATTATCAATATAACATGCATTATTACCCATATAATGCAGTTATTATCGCTAGAACTGTAATAATTATACTTATTACTCCCGATATTATCAATATAACGTGCATTATTACCCATATAATGCAGTTATTACCGACAGAAGTATAATAAATATACTTATTACTTTTATTATTATCAATATAACAGGCACTAATAGCCATATTTTACTATTATTATCGCTAGAACTATAATAATTATACTTATTACTCCCGATATTATCAATATAACATGCATTATTACCCATATAATGCAGTTATTATCGCTAGAACTGTAATAATTATACTTATTACTTATATTATTAGCAATATAACGTGCAGTATTACCCCTATAATGCAGTTGTTATCGCTAGAACTGTAATAATTATACTTATTACTTATATTATTATCAATATAACGTGCATTATTACCCATATAATGCAGTTATTATCGCTAGAACTGTAATAAATATACTTATAACTTTTATTATTATCAATATAACATGCACTATTAGAAATATTTTACAATCATTATCGCTAGAACTATACTAATTATACTTATTACTCCCAATATTATCAATATAACATGCATTATTACCCATATAATGCAGTTATTATCGCTAGAACTGTAATAATTATACTTATTACTTATATTATTATCAATATAACATGCATTATTACCCATATTATGCAGTTATTATCGCTAGAACTATAATAAATATACGTATTACTTTTATTATCATCAATATAACATGCATTATTACCCATATTATGCAGCTAGAACTATAATAAATATACTTATTACTCCCAATATTATCAATATAACATGCATTATTACCCATATAATGCAGTTATTATCGCTAGAACTATAATAAATATACGTACTACTTTTATTATCATCAATATAACATGCGTTATTACCCATATTATGCAGTTATTTTGGATAGAACTCTAATAAATATACTTATTACTTTTATTATTATCAATATAACATGCTTTATTACCCATATAATGGAGTTATTATGCTAGAACTGTAATAATTATACTTATTACTTATATTATTATCAATATAACATGCATTATTACCCATATAATGCAGTTATTATCGACAGAAGTATAATAAATATACTTATTACTTTCATTATTATCAATATAACAGGCACTCTTACCCATATTTTACTAGTATCATCGCTAGAACTGTAATAATTATATATATTACTCCCGATATTATCAATATAACATCCATTATTACCCATATAATGCAGTTATTATCGCTAGAACTGTAATAATTATACTTATTACTCCCGATATTATCAATATAACATGCATTATTACCCATATAATGCAGTTATTATCGACAGAAGTATAATAAATATACTTATTACTTTTATTATTATCAGTATAACATGTACTATTAGCCATATTTTACTATTATTATCGCTAGAACTGTAATAATTATACTTATTACTCCCGATATTATCAATATAACATGCATTATTACGCATATAATGCAGTTATTATCGCTAGAACTGTAATAAATATACTTACTACTTGCATTATCATCAATATAACATGCATTATTACCCATATTATGCAGTTATTATCGATAGAACTATAATAAATATACTTATTACTCCCGATATTATCAATATAACATGCATTATTACCCATATTATGCAGTTATTATCGCTAGAACTATAATAAATATACTTATTACTCCCAATATTATCAATATAACATGCATTATTACCCATATAATGCTGTTATTATCGACAGAAGTATAACAAATACACTTATTGCTTTTATTATTATCAGTATAACATGTACTATTAGCCATATTTTACTATTATTATCGCTAGAACTATCATAATTATACTTATTACTCCCGATATTATCAATATAACGTGCATTATTACCTATATAATGCAGTTATGATCGCTAGAACTGTAATAATTATACTTATTACTTATATTATTATCAATATAACATGCATTATTACGCATATTATGCAGTTATTATCGCTAGAACTATAATAAATATACGTATTACTTTTATTATCATCAATATAACATGCATTATTACCCATATTATGCAGTTATTATCGATAGAACTGTAATAAATATACTTATTACTTTTATTATTATCAATATAACATGCACTATTTGCCATATTTTACTATTATTATCGCCAGAACTATAATAATTATACTTATTACTCCCGATATAATCAATATAACATGCATTATTACCCATATAATGCAGTTATTATCGCCAGAACTGTAATAATTATACTTATTACTTATATTATTATCAATATAACATGCATTATTACCCATATTATGCAGTTATTATCGCTAGAACTATAATAAATATACGTATTACTTTTATTATCATCAATATAACATGCATTATTACCCATATTATGCAGTTATTATCGATAGAACTATAATAAATGTACTTATTACTTTTATTATTATCAATATAACATGCATTATTACCCATATTATGCAGTTATTATCGCTAGAACTATCATAATTATACTTATTACTCCCATTATCATCAATATCACATGCATTATTACCCATATTATGCAGTTATTATCGATAGAACTATAATAAATATACTTATTACTCCCGATATTATCAATATAACATGCATTATTACCCATATTATGCAGTTATTATCGCTAGAACTATAATAAATATACTTATTACTCCCAATATTATCAACATAACATGCATTATTACCCATATAATGCAGTTATTATCGACAGAAGTATAACAAATATACTTATTGCTTTTATTATTATCAGTATAACATGTACTATTAGCCATATTTTACTATTATTATCGCTAGAACTATCATAATTATACTTATTACTCCCGATATTATCAATATAACATGCATTATTACCCATATGATACAGTTATTATCGCTAGAACTGTAATAATTATACTTATTACTTATATTATTAGCAATATAACGTGCATTATTACCCCTATAATGCAGTTGTTATCGCTAGAACTGTAATAATTATACTTATTACTTATATTATTATCAATATAACGTGCATTATTACCCAGATAATGCAGTTATTATCGCTAGAACTGTGATAAATATACTTATAACTTTTATTATTATCAATATAACATGCACTATTAGATATATTTTACAATCATTATCGCTAGAACTATAATAATTATACTTATTACTCCCAATATTATCAATATAACATGCATTATTACCCATATAATGCAGTTATTATCGCTAGAACTGTAATAATTATACTTATTACTCCCGATATTGTCAATATAACATCCATTATTACTCATATAATGCAGTTATTATCACTAGAACTGTAATAATTATACTTATTACTCCCGATATTATCAATATAACGTGCATTATTACCCATATAATGCAGTTATTACCGACAGAAGTATAATAAATATACTTATTACTTTTATTATTATCAATATAACAGGCACTAATAGCCATATTTTACTATTATTATCGCTAGAACTATAATAATTATACTTATTACTCCCGATATTATCAATATAACATGCATTATTACCCATATAATGCAGTTATTATCGCTAGAACTGTAATAATTATACTTATTACTTATATTATTAGCAATATAACGTGCAGTATTACCCCTATAATGCAGTTGTTATCGCTAGAACTGTAATAATTATACTTATTACTTATATTATTATCAATATAACGTGCATTATTACCCATATAATGCAGTTATTATCGCTAGAACTGTAATAAATATACTTATAACTTTTATTATTATCAATATAACATGCACTATTAGAAATATTTTACAATCATTATCGCTAGAACTATAATAATTATACTTATTACTCCCAATATTATCAATATAACATGCATTATTACCCATATAATGCAGTTATTATCGCTAGAACTGTAATAATTATACTTATTACTTATATTATTAGCAATATAACGTGCATTATTACCCATATAATGCAGTTATTGTCGCTAGAACTGTAATAATTATACTTATTACTAATATTATTATCAATATAACATGCATTATTACCCATATTATGCAGTTATTATCGCTAGAACTATAATAAATATACTTACTACTTTTATTATTATCAATATAACATGCATTATTACCCGTATAATGCAGTTATTATCGCTAGAACTGTAATAATTATACGTATTACTTATATTGTTAGCAATATAACGTGCGTTATTACCCATATAATGCAGTTATTATCGCTCGAACTGTAATAATTATACTTATTACTTATATTATTATCAATATAACATGCATTATTACGCATATAATGCAGTTATTATCGCTAGAACTATAATAAATATACGTATTACTTTTATTATCATCAATATAACCTGCATTATTACCCATATTATGCAGTTATTATCGATAGAACTGTAATAAATATACTTATTACTTTTATTATTATCAATATAACATGCACTGTTTGCCATATTTTACTATTATTATCGCTAGAACTATAATAATTATACTTATTACTCCCGATATTATCAATATAACATGCATTATTACCCATATAATGCAGTTATTATCGCTAGAACTGTAATAATTATACTTATTACTTATATTGTTAGCAATATAACGTGCATTATTACCCATATAATGCAGTTATTATCGCTAGAACTGTAATAATTATACTTATTACTTATATTATTATCAATATAACATGCATTATTACCCATATTATGCAGTTATTATCGCTAGAACTATAATAAATATACTTATAACTCCCAATATTATCAATATAACATGCATTATTACCCATATAATGCAGTTATTATCGACAGAAGTATAATAAATATACTTATTGCTTTTATTATTATCAATATAACAGGCACTGTTAGATATATTTTACTAGTATTATCGCTAGAACTGTAATAATTATACTTATTACTCCCGATATTAGCAATATAACATGCATTATTACGCATATAATGCAGTTATTATCGCTAGAACTGTAATAAATATACTTACTACTTTCATTATCATCAATGTAACATGCATTATTACCCATATTATGCAGTTATTATCGCTAGAACTGTAATAATTATACTTATTACTTATATTATTAGCAATATAACGTGCATTATTACCCATATAATGCAGTTATTATCGCCAGAACTATAATAAATATACGTATTACTTTTATTATCATCAATATAACATGCATTATTACCCATATTATGCAGTTATTATCGATAGAACTATAATAAATGTACTTATTACTTTTATTATTATCAATATAACATGCACTATTGGCCATATTTTACTATTACTATGGCTAGAACTATAATAATTATACTTATTACTCCCGATATTATCAATATAACATGCATTATTACGCATATAATGCAGTTATTATCGCTAGAACTGTAATAAATGTACTTACTACTTTCATTATCATCAATATAACATGCATTATTGCCCATATTATGCAGTTATTATCGCTAGAACTGTAATAATTATACTTATTACTTATATTATTAGCAATATAACGTGCATTATTACCCATATTATGCAGTTATTATCGCTAGAACTATAATAAATATACGTATTACTTTTATTATCATCGATATAACATGCATTATTACCCGTATTATGCAGTTATTTTGGATAGACCTGTAATAAATATACTTATTACTTTTATTATTATCAATATTACATGCACTATTTGCCATATTTCAATATTATTATTGCTAGAACTATAATAATTATTCTTATTACTCCCAATATTATCAATATAACATGCATTATTACCCATATAATGCAGTTATTATCGCTAGAACTGTAATAATTATACTTATTACTCCCGATATTGTCAAAATAACATCCATTATTACACATATAATGCAGTTATTATCACTAGAACTGTAATAATTATACTTATTACTCCCGATATTATCAATATAACATGCATTATTACCCATATAATGCAGTTATTATCGACAGAAGTATAATAAATATACTTATTACTTTTATTATTATCAGTATAACATGTACTATTAGCCATATTTTACTATTATTATCGCTAGAACTACAATAATTATACTTATTACTCCCGATATTATCAATATAACATGCATTATTACCCATATAATGCAGGTATTATCGACAGAAGTATAATAAATATGCTTATTACTATTATTATTATCAATATAACAGGCACTCTTAGCCATATTTTACTAGTATTATCGCTAGAACTGTAATAATTATACTTACTACTCCTGATATTATCAATATAACATGTATTATTACGCATATAATGCAGTTATTATCGCTAGAACTGTAATAAATATACTTACTGCTTTCATTATCATCAATATAACATGCATTATTACCCATATTAAGAAGTTATTATCGATAGAACGATAATAAATATACTTATTACTTTTATTATTATCAATATAACATGCATTATTACCCATTTAATGCAGTTATTATCGCTAGAACTGTAATAATTATACTTATTACTTATATAGTTAGCATAATAACATGCATTATTACCCATATAATGCAGGTATTATCGACAGAAGTATAATAAATATACTTATTACTATTATTATCATCAATATAACAGGCACTGTTAGATATATTTTACTAGTATTATCGCTAGAACTGTAATAATTATACTTATTACTCCCGATATTTTCAATATAACATGCATCATTACCCGTATAATGCAGTTATTATCGATAGAACTGTAATAATTATACTTATTACTTATATTGTTAGCAATATAACGTGCATTATTACCCATATAATGCAGTTATTATCGCTAGAACTGTAATAATTATACTTATTGATTATATTATTATCAATATAACATGCATTATTACGCATATTATGCAGTTAATATCGCTAGAACTATAATAAATATACGTATTACTTTTATTATCATCAATATAACATGCATTATTACCCATATTATGCAGTTATTATCGATAGAACTGTAATAAATATACTTACTGCTTTCATTATCATCAATATAACATGCATTATTACCCGTATTAAGAAGTTATTATCGATAGAACGATAATAAATATACTTATTACTTTTATTGTTATCAATATAACATGCATTATTACCCATTTAATGCAGTTATTATCGCTAGAACTGAAATAATTATACTTATTACTTATGTCATTATCAATATAACATGCATTATTACCCATATTATGCAGTTATTATCGCTAGAACTGTAATAATTATACTTATTACTTATATTATTATCAATATAACATGCATTATTACCCATATAATGGAGGTATTATCGCTAGAACTATAATAATTATACTTATTACTCCCGATATTATCAATATAACATGCATTATTACCCATATCATGCAGGTATTATCGACAGAAGTATAATAAATATACTTATTACTATTATTATCATCAATATAACAGGCACTGTTAGATATATTTTACTAGTATTATCGCTAGAACTGTAATAATTATACTTATTACTCCCGATATTATCAATATAACATGCATCATTACCCGTATAATGCAGTTATTATCGCTAGAACTGTAATAATTATACTTATTACTTATATTGTTAGCAATATAACGTGCATTATTACCCATATAATGCAGTTATTATCGCTAGAACTGTAATAATTATACTTATTGATTATATTATTATCAATATAACATGCATTATTACGCATATTATGCAGTTAATATCGCTGGAACTATAATAAATATACGTATTACTTTTATTATCATCAATATAACATGCATTATTACCCATATTATGCAGTTATTATCGATAGAACTGTAATAAATATACTTACTGCTTTCATTATCATCAATATAACATGCATTATTACCCGTATTAAGAAGTTATTATCGATAGAACGATAATAAATATACTTATTACTTTTATTGTTATCAATATAACATGCATTATTACCCATTTAATGCAGTTATTATCGCTAGAACTGAAATAATTATACTTATTACTTATATAGTTAGCAATATAACATGCATTATTACCCATATAATGCAGTTATTATCGACAGAAGTATAATAAATATACTTATTACTTTTATTATTATCAGTATAACATGTACTATTAGCTATATTTTACTATTATTATCGCTAGAACTATAATAATTATACTTATTACTCCCGATATTATCAATATAACATGCATTATTACCCATATAATGCAGGTATTATCGACAGAAGTATAATAAATATACTTATTACTATTATTATTATCAATATAACAGGCACTGTTAGATATATTTTACTAGTATTATCGCTAGAACTGTAATAATTATACTTATTACTCCCGATATTATCAATATAACATGCATTATTACCCATATAATGCAGTTATTATCAACAGAAGTATAATAAATATACTTATTACTTATATTATTAGCAATATAACGTGCATTATTACCCATATAATGCAGTTATTATCGCTAGAACTGTAATAATTATACTTATTACTTATATTATTATCAATATAACATGCATTATTACCCATATTATGCAGTTATTATCGCTAGAACTATAATAAATATACGTATTACTTTTATTATCATCAATATAACATGCATTATTACCCATATTATGCAGCTAGAACTATAATAAATATACTTATTACTCCCAATATTATCAATATAACATGCATTATTACCCATATAATGCAGTTATTATCGCTAGAACTATAATAAATATACGTATTACTTTTATTATCATCAATATAACATGCATTATTACCCATATTATGCAGTTATTTTGGATAGAACTGTAATAAATATACTTATTACTTTTATTATTATCAATATAACATGCTTTATTACCCATATAATGGAGTTATTATCGCTAGAACTGTAATAAATATACTTATAACTTTTATTATTATCAATATAACATGCACTATTAGAAATATTTTACAATCATTATCGCTAGAACTATAATAATTATACTTATTACTCCCAATATTATCAATATAACATGCATTATTACCCATATAATGCAGTTATTATCGCTAGAACTGTAATAATTATACTTATTACTTATATTATTAGCAATATAACGTGCATTTTTACCCATATAATGCAGTTATTGTCGCTAGAACTGTAATAATTATACTTATTACTAATATTATTATCAATATAACATGCATTATTACCCATATAATGCAGTTATTATCGCTAGAACTATAATAAATATACGTATTACTTTTATTATCATCAATATAACATGCATTATTACCCATATTATGCAGTTATTTTGGATAGAACTGTAATAAATATACTTATTACTTTTATTATTATCAATATAACATGCTTTATTACCCATATAATGGAGTTATTATCGCTAGAACTGTAATAAATATACTTATAACTTTTATTATTATCAATATAACATGCACTATTAGAAATATTTTACAATCATTATCGCTAGAACTATAATAATTATACTTATTACTCCCAATATTATCAATATAACATGCATTATTACCCATATAATGCAGTTATTATCGCTAGAACTGTAATAATTATACTTATTACTTATATTATTAGCAATATAACGTGCATTTTTACCCATATAATGCAGTTATTGTCGCTAGAACTGTAATAATTATACTTATTACTAATATTATTATCAATATAACATGCATTATTACCCATATTATGCAGTTATTATCGCTAGAACTATAATAAATATACTTATTACTTTTATTATTATCAATATAACATGCATTATTACCCGTATAATGCAGTTATTATCGCTAGAACTGTAATAATTATACGTATTACTTATATTGTTAGCAATATAACGCGCGTTATTACCCATATAATGCAGTTATTATCGCTAGAACTGTAATAAATATACTTACTACTTTCATTATCATCAATGTAACATGCATTATTACCCGTATAATGCAGTTATTCTCGCTAGAACTGTAATAATTATACGTATTACTTATATTGTTAGCAATATAACATGCATTATTACCCATATAATGCAGTTATTATCGCTAGAACTGTAATAATTATACTTATTACTCCCGATATTGTCAATATAACATCCATTATTACCCATATAATGCAGTTATTATCACTAGAACTGTAATAATTATACTTATTACTCCCGATATTATCAATATAACGTGCATTATTACCCATATAATGCAGTTATTACCGACAGAAGTATAATAAATATACTTATTACTTTTATTATTATCAATATAACAGGCACTAATAGCCATATTTTACTATTACTATGGCTAGAACTATAATAATTATACTTATTACTCCCGATATTGTCAAAATAACATCCATTATTACACATATAATGCAGTTATTATCACTAGAACTGTAATAATTATACTTATTACTCCCGATATTATCAATATAACATGCATTATTACCCATATAATGCAGTTATTATCGACAGAAGTATAATAAATATACTTATTACTTTTATTATTATCAGTATAACATGTACTATTAGCCATATTTTACTATTATTATCGCTAGAACTACAATAATTATACTTATTACTCCCGATATTATCAATATAACATGCATTATTACCCATATAATGCAGGTATTATCGACAGAAGTATAATAAATATGCTTATTACTATTATTATTATCAATATAACAGGCACTCTTAGCCATATTTTACTAGTATTATTGCTAGAACTGTAATAATTATACTTATTACTCCCGATATTAGCAATATAACATGCATTATTACGCATATAATGCAGTTATTATCGCTAGAACTGTAATAAATATACTTACTACTTTCATTATCATCAATGTAACATGCATTATTACCCATATTATGCAGTTATTATCGCTAGAACTGTAATAATTATACTTATTACTTATATTATTAGCAATATAACGTGCATTATTACCCATATAATGCAGTTATTATCGCCAGAACTATAATAAATATACGTATTACTTTTATTATCATCAATATAACATGCATTATTACCCATATTATGCAGTTATTATCGATAGAACTATAATAAATGTTCTTATTACTTTTATTATTATCAATATAACATGCACTATTGGCCATATTTTACTATTACTATGGCTAGAACTATAATAATTATACTTATTACTCCCGATATTATCAATATAACATGCATTATTACGCATATAATGCAGTTATTATCGCTAGAACTGTAATAAATGTACTTACTACTTTCATTATCATCAATATAACATGCATTATTGCCCATATTATGCAGTTATTATCGCTAGAACTGTAATAATTATACTTATTACTTATATTATTAGCAATATAACGTGCATTATTACCCATATTATGCAGTTATTATCGCTAGAACTATAATAAATATACGTATTACTTTTATTATCATCGATATAACATGCATTATTACCCGTATTATGCAGTTATTTTGGATAGACCTGTAATAAATATACTTATTACTTTTATTATTATCAATATTACATGCACTATTTGCCATATTTCAATATTATTATTGCTAGAACTATAATAATTATACTTATTACTCCCAATATTATCAATATAACATGCATTATTACCCATATAATGCAGTTATTATCGCTAGAACTGTAATAATTATACTTATTACTCCCGATATTGTCAAAATAACATCCATTATTACACATATAATGCAGTTATTATCACTAGAACTGTAATAATTATACTTATTACTCCCGATATTATCAATATAACATGCATTATTACCCATATAATGCAGTTATTATCGACAGAAGTATAATAAATATACTTATTACTTTTATTATTATCAGTATAACATGTACTATTAGCCATATTTTACTATTATTATCGCTAGAACTACAATAATTATACTTATTACTCCCGATATTATCAATATAACATGCATTATTACCCATATAATGCAGGTATTATCGACAGAAGTATAATAAATATGCTTATTACTATTATTATTATCAATATAACAGGCACTCTTAGCCATATTTTACTAGTATTATCGCTAGAACTGTAATAATTATACTTACTACTCCTGATATTATCAATATAACATGTATTATTACGCATATAATGCAGTTATTATCGCTAGAACTGTAATAAATATACTTACTGCTTTCATTATCATCAATATAACATGCATTATTACCCATATTAAGAAGTTATTATCGATAGAACGATAATAAATATACTTATTACTTTTATTATTATCAATATAACATGCATTATTACCCATTTAATGCAGTTATTATCGCTAGAACTGTAATAATTATACTTATTACTTATATAGTTCGCATAATAACATGCATTATTACCCATATAATGCAGGTATTATCGACAGAAGTATAATAAATATACTTATTACTATTATTATCATCAATATAACAGGCACTGTTAGATATATTTTACTAGTATTATCGCTAGAACTGTAATAATTATACTTATTACTCCCGATATTATCAATATAACATGCATCATTACCCGTATAATGCAGTTATTATCGCTAGAACTGTAATAATTATACTTATTACTTATATTGTTAGCAATATAACGTGCATTATTACCCATATAATGCAGTTATTATCGCTAGAACTGTAATAATTATACTTATTGATTATATTATTATCAATATAACATGCATTATTACGCATATTATGCAGTTAATATCGCTAGAACTATAATAAATATACGTATTACTTTTATTATCATCAATATAACATGCATTATTACCCATATTATGCAGTTATTATCGATAGAACTGTAATAAATATACTTACTGCTTTCATTATCATCAATATAACATGCATTATTACCCGTATTAAGAAGTTATTATCGATAGAACGATAATAAATATACTTATTACTTTTATTGTTATCAATATAACATGCATTATTACCCATTTAATGCAGTTATTATCGCTAGAACTGAAATAATTATACTTATTACTTATATAGTTAGCAATATAACATGCATTATTACCCATATAATGCAGTTATTATCGACAGAAGTATAATAAATATACTTATTACTTTTATTATTATCAGTATAACATGTACTATTAGCTATATTTTACTATTATTATCGCTAGAACTATAATAATTATACTTATTACTCCCGATATTATCAATATAACATGCATTATTACCCATATAATGCAGGTATTATCGACAGAAGTATAATAAATATACTTATTACTATTATTATTATCAATATAACAGGCACTGTTAGATATATTTTACTAGTATTATCGCTAGAACTGTAATAATTATACTTATTACTCCCGATATTATCAATATAACATGCATTATTACCCATATAATGCAGTTATTATCAACAGAAGTATAATAAATATACTTATTACTTATATTATTAGCAATATAACGTGCATTATTACCCATATAATGCAGTTATTATCGCTAGAACTGTAATAATTATACTTATTACTTATATTATTATCAATATAACATGCATTATTACCCATATTATGCAGTTATTATCGCTAGAACTATAATAAATATACGTATTACTTTTATTATCATCAATATAACATGCATTATTACCCATATTATGCAGCTAGAACTATAATAAATATACTTATTACTCCCAATATTATCAATATAACATGCATTATTACCCATATAATGCAGTTATTATCGCTAGAACTATAATAAATATACGTATTACTTTTATTATCATCAATATAACATGCATTATTACCCATATTATGCAGTTATTTTGGATAGAACTGTAATAAATATACTTATTACTTTTATTATTATCAATATAGCATGCTTTATTACCCATATAATGGAGTTATTATCGCTAGAACTGTAATAAATATACTTATAACTTTTATTATTATCAATATAACATGCACTATTAGAAATATTTTACAATCATTATCGCTAGAACTATAATAATTATACTTATTACTCCCAATATTATCAATATAACATGCATTATTACCCATATAATGCAGTTATTATCGCTAGAACTGTAATAATTATACTTATTACTTATATTATTAGCAATATAACGTGCATTTTTACCCATATAATGCAGTTATTGTCGCTAGAACTGTAATAATTATACTTATTACTAATATTATTATCAATATAACATGCATTATTACCCATATAATGCAGTTATTATCGCTAGAACTATAATAAATATACGTATTACTTTTATTATCATCAATATAACATGCATTATTACCCATATTATGCAGTTATTTTGGATAGAACTGTAATAAATATACTTATTACTTTTATTATTATCAATATAACATGCTTTATTACCCATATAATGGAGTTATTATCGCTAGAACTGTAATAAATATACTTATAACTTTTATTATTATCAATATAACATGCACTATTAGAAATATTTTACAATCATTATCGCTAGAACTATAATAATTATACTTATTACTCCCAATATTATCAATATAACATGCATTATTACCCATATAATGCAGTTATTATCGCTAGAACTGTAATAATTATACTTATTACTTATATTATTAGCAATATAACGTGCATTTTTACCCATATAATGCAGTTATTGTCGCTAGAACTGTAATAATTACACTTATTACTAATATTATTATCAATATAACATGCATTATTACCCATATTATGCAGTTATTATCGCTAGAACTATAATAAATATACTTATTACTTTTATTATTATCAATATAACATGCATTATTACCCGTATAATGCAGTTATTATCGCTAGAACTGTAATAATTATACGTATTACTTATATTGTTAGCAATATAACGTGCGTTATTACCCATATAATGCAGTTATTATCGCTAGAACTGTAATAAATATACTTACTACTTTCATTATCATCAATGTAACATGCATTATTACCCGTATAATGCAGTTATTATCGCTAGAACTGTAATAATTATACGTATTACTTATATTGTTAGCAATATAACATGCATTATTACCCATATAATGCAGTTATTATCGCTAGAACTGTAATAATTATACTTATTACTCCCGATATTGTCAATATAACATCCATTATTACCCATATAATGCAGTTATTATCACTAGAACTGTAATAATTATACTTATTACTCCCGATATTATCAATATAACGTGCATTATTACCCATATAATGCAGTTATTACCGACAGAAGTATAATAAATATGCTTATTACTATTATTATTATCAATATAACAGGCACTCTTAGCCATATTTTACTAGTATTATTGCTAGAACTGTAATAATTATACTTACTACTCCTGATATTATCAATATAACATGTATTATTACGCATATAATGCAGTTATTATCGCTAGAACTGTAATAAATATACTTACTGCTTTCATTATCATCAATATAACATGCATTATTACCCATATTAAGAAGTTATTATCGATAGAACGATAATAAATATACTTATTACTTTTATTATTATCAATATAACATGCATTATTACCCATTTAATGCAGTTATTATCGCTAGAACTGTAATAATTATACTTATTACTTATATAGTTAGCATAATAACATGCATTATTACCCATATAATGGAGTTATTATCGCTAGAACTGTAATAATTATACTTATTACTTATGTTATTATCAATATAACATGCATTATTACCCATATAATGCAGGTATTATCGACAGAAGTATAATAAATATACTTATTACTATTATTATCATCAATATAACAGGCACTGTTAGATATATTTTACTAGTATTATCGCTAGAACTGTAATAATTATACTTATTACTTATATTGTTAGCAATATAACGTGCATTATTACCCATATAATGCAGTTATTATCTCTAGAACTGTAATAATTATACTTATTGATTATATTATTATCAATATAACATGCATTATTACGCATATTATGCAGTTAATATCGCTAGAACTATAATAAATATACGTATTACTTTTATTATCATCAATATAACATGCATTATTACCCATATTATGCAGTTATTATCGATAGAACTGTAATAAATATACTTACTGCTTTCATTATCATCAATATAACATGCATTATTACCCGTATTAAGAAGTTATTATCGATAGAACGATAATAAATATACTTATTACTTTTATTGTTATCAATATAACATGCATTATTACCCATTTAATGCAGTTATTATCGCTAGAACTGAAATAATTATACTTATTACTTATATAGTTAGCAATATAACATGCATTATTACCCATATAATGGAGTTATTATCGCTAGAACTGTAATAATTATACTTATTACTTATGTCATTATCAATATAACATGCATTATTACCCATATTATGCAGTTATTATCGCTAGAACTGTAATAATTATACTTATTACTTATATTATTATCAATATAACATGCATTATTACCCATATAATGGAGGTATTATCGCTAGAACTATAATAATTATACTTATTACTCCCGATATTATCAATATAACATGCATTATTACCCATATCATGCAGGTATTATCGACAGAAGTATAATAAATATACTTATTACTATTATTATCATCAATATAACAGGCACTGTTAGATATATTTTACTAGTATTATCGCTAGAACTGTAATAATTATACTTATTACTCCCGATATTATCAATATAACATGCATCATTACCCGTATAATGCAGTTATTATCGCTAGAACTGTAATAATTATACTTATTACTTATATTGTTAGCAATATAACGTGCATTATTACCCATATAATGCAGTTATTATCGCTAGAACTGTAATAATTATACTTATTGATTATATTATTATCAATATAACATGCATTATTACGCATATTATGCAGTTAATATCGCTGGAACTATAATAAATATACGTATTACTTTTATTATCATCAATATAACATGCATTATTACCCATATTATGCAGTTATTATCGATAGAACTGTAATAAATATACTTACTGCTTTCATTATCATCAATATAACATGCATTATTACCCGTATTAAGAAGTTATTATCGATAGAACGATAATAAATATACTTATTACTTTTATTGTTATCAATATAACATGCATTATTACCCATTTAATGCAGTTATTATCGCTAGAACTGAAATAATTATACTTATTACTTATATAGTTAGCAATATAACATGCATTATTACCCATATAATGCAGTTATTATCGACAGAAGTATAATAAATATACTTATTACTTTTATTATTATCAGTATAACATGTACTATTAGCTATATTTTACTATTATTATCGCTAGAACTATAATAATTATACTTATTACTCCCGATATTATCAATATAACATGCATTATTACCCATATAATGCAGGTATTATCGACAGAAGTATAATAAATATACTTATTACTATTATTATTATCAATATAACAGGCACTGTTAGATATATTTTACTAGTACTATCGCTAGAACTTTAATAATTATACTTATTACTCCCGATATTATCAATATAACATGCATTATTACCCATATAATGCAGTTATTATCAACAGAAGTATAATAAATATACTTATTACTTATATTATTAGCAATATAACGTGCATTATTACCCATATAATGCAGTTATTATCGCTAGAACTGTAATAATTATACTTATTACTTATATTATTATCAATATAACATGCATTATTACCCATATTATGCAGTTATTATCGCTAGAACTATAATAAATATACGTATTACTTTTATTATCATCAATATAACATGCATTATTACCCATATTATGCAGCTAGAACTATAATAAATATACTTATTACTCCCAATATTATCAATATAACATGCATTATTACCCATATAATGCAGTTATTATCGCTAGAACTATAATAAATATACGTATTACTTTTATTATCATCAATATAACATGCATTATTACCCATATTATGCAGTTATTTTGGATAGAACTGTAATAAATATACTTATTACTTTTATTATTATCAATATAACATGCTTTATTACCCATATAATGGAGTTATTATCGCTAGAACTGTAATAAATATACTTATAACTTTTATTATTATCAATATAACATGCACTATTAGAAATATTTAACAATCATTATCGCTAGAACTATAATAATTATACTTATTACTCCCAATATTATCAATATAACATGCATTATTACCCATATAATGCAGTTATTATCGCTAGAACTGTAATAATTATACTTATTACTTATATTATTAGCAATATAACGTGCATTTTTACCCATATAATGCAGTTATTGTCGCTAGAACTGTAATAATTATACTTATTACTAATATTATTATCAATATAACATGCATTATTACCCATATTATGCAGTTATTATCGCTAGAACTATAATAAATATACTTATTACTTTTATTATTATCAATATAACATGCATTATTACCCGTATAATGCAGTTATTATCGCTAGAACTGTAATAATTATACGTATTACTTATATTGTTAGCAATATAACGTGCGTTATTACCCATATAATGCAGTTATTATCGCTCGAACTGTAATAATTATACTTATTACTTATATTATTATCAATATAACATGCATTATTACGCATATAATGCAGTTATTATCGCTAGAACTATAATAAATATACGTATTACTTTTATTATCATCAATATAACCTGCATTATTACCCATATTATGCAGTTATTATCGATAGAACTGTAATAAATATACTTATTACTTTTATTATTATCAATATAACATGCACTGTTTGCCATATTTTACTATTATTATCGCTAGAACTATAATAATTATACTTATTACTCCCGATATTATCAATATAACATGCATTATTACCCATATAATGCAGTTATTATCGCTAGAACTGTAATAATTATACTTATTACTTATATTGTTAGCAATATAACGTGCATTATTACCCATATAATGCAGTTATTATCGCTAGAACTGTAATAATTATACTTATTACTTATATTATTATCAATATAACATGCATTATTACCCATATTATGCAGTTATTATCGCTAGAACTATAATAAATATACTTATTACTCCCAATATTATCAATATAACATGCATTATTACCCATATAATGCAGTTATTATCGACAGAAGTATAATAAATATACTTATTGCTTTTATTATTATCAATATAACAGGCACTGTTAGATATATTTTACTAGTATTATCGCTAGAACTGTAATAATTATACTTATTACTCCCGATATTATCAATATAACATGCATTATTACGCATATAATGCAGTTATTATCGCTAGAACTGTAATAAATATACTTACTACTTTCATTATCATCAATGTAACATGCATTATTACCCATATTATGCAGTTATTATCGCCAGAACTGTAATAATTATACTTATTACTTATATTATTAGCAATATAACGTGCATTATTACCCATATAATGCAGTTATTATCGCCAGAACTATAATAAATATACGTATTACTTTTATTATCATCAATATAACATGCATTATTACCCATATTATGCAGTTATTATCGATAGAACTATAATAAATGTACTTATTACATTTATTATTATCAATATAACATGCACTATTGGCCATATTTTACTATTACTATGGCTAGAACTATAATAATTATACTTATTACTCCCGATATTATCAATATAACATGCATTATTACCCATATAATGCAGGTATTATCGACAGAAGTATAATAAATATACTTATTACTATTATTATTATCAATATAACAGGCACTGTTAGATATATTTTACTAGTACTATCGCTAGAACTGTAATAATTATACTTATTACTCCCGATATTATCAATATAACATGCATTATTACCCATATAATGCAGTTATTATCAACAGAAGTATAATAAATATACTTATTACTTATATTATTAGCAATATAACGTGCATTATTACCCATATAATGCAGTTATTATCGCTAGAACTGTAATAATTATACTTATTACTTATATTATTATCAATATAACATGCATTATTACCCATATTATGCAGTTATTATCGCTAGAACTATAATAAATATACGTATTACTTTTATTATCATCAATATAACATGCATTATTACCCATATTATGCAGCTAGAACTATAATAAATATACTTATTACTCCCAATATTATCAATATAACATGCATTATTACCCATATAATGCAGTTATTATCGCTAGAACTATAATAAATATACGTATTACTTTTATTATCATCAATATAACATGCATTATTACCCATATTATGCAGTTATTTTGGATAGAACTGTAATAAATATACTTATTACTTTTATTATTATCAATATAACATGCTTTATTACCCATATAATGGAGTTATTGTCGCTAGAACTGTATTAAATATACTTATAACTTTTATTATTATCAATATAACATGCACTATTAGAAATATTTTACAATCATTATCGCTAGAACTATAATAATTATACTTATTACTCCCAATATTATCAATATAACATGCATTATTACCCATATAATGCAGTTATTATCGCTAGAACTGTAATAATTATACTTATTACTTATATTATTAGCAATATAACGTGCATTTTTACCCATATAATGCAGTTATTGTCGCTAGAACTGTAATAATTATACTTATTACTAATATTATTATCAATATAACATGCATTATTACCCATATTATGCAGTTATTATCGCTAGAACTATAATAAATATACTTATTACTTTTATTATTATCAATATAACATGCATTATTACCCGTATAATGCAGTTATTATCGCTAGAACTGTAATAATTATACGTATTACTTATATTGTTAGCAATATAACGTGCATTATTACCCATATAATGCAGTTATTATCGCTAGAACTGTAATAATTATACTTATTACTTATATTATTATCAATATAACATGCATTATTACCCATATTATGCAGTTATTATCGCTAGAACTATAATAAATATACTTATTACTCCCAATATTATCAATATAACATGCATTATTACCCATATAATGCAGTTATTATCGACAGAAGTATAATAAATATACTTATTGCTTTTATTATTATCAATATAACAGGCACTGTTAGATATATTTTACTAGTATTATCGCTAGAACTGTAATAATTATACTTATTACTCCCGATATTATCAATATAACATGCATTATTACGCATATAATGCAGTTATTATCGCTAGAACTGTAATAAATATACTTACTACTTTCATTATCATCAATGTAACATGCATTATTACCCATATTATGCAGTTATTATCGCCAGAACTGTAATAATTATACTTATTACTTATATTATTAGCAATATAACGTGCATTATTACCCATATAATGCAGTTATTATCGCCAGAACTATAATAAATATACGTATTACTTTTATTATCATCAATATAACATGCATTATTACCCATATTATGCAGTTATTATCGATAGAACTATAATAAATGTACTTATTACTTTTATTATTATCAATATAACATGCACTATTGGCCATATTTTACTATTACTATGGCTAGAACTATAATAATTATACTTATTACTCCCGATATTATCAATATAACATGCATTATTACCCATATAATGCAGGTATTATCGACAGAAGTATAATAAATATACTTATTACTATTATTATTATCAATATAACAGGCACTGTTAGATATATTTTACTAGTACTATCGCTAGAACTGTAATAATTATACTTATTACTCCCGATATTATCAATATAACATGCATTATTACCCATATAATGCAGTTATTATCAACAGAAGTATAATAAATATACTTATTACTTATATTATTAGCAATATAACGTGCATTATTACCCATATAATGCAGTTATTATCGCTAGAACTGTAATAATTATACTTATTACTTATATTATTATCAATATAACATGCATTATTACCCATATTATGCAGTTATTATCGCTAGAACTATAATAAATATACGTATTACTTTTATTATCATCAATATAACATGCATTATTACCCATATTATGCAGCTAGAACTATAATAAATATACTTATTACTCCCAATATTATCAATATAACATGCATTATTACCCATATAATGCAGTTATTATCGCTAGAACTATAATAAATATACGTATTACTTTTATTATCATCAATATAACATGCATTATTACCCATATTATGCAGTTATTTTGGATAGAACTGTAATAAATATACTTATTACTTTTATTATTATCAATATAACATGCTTTATTACCCATATAATGGAGTTATTATCGCTAGAACTGTAATAAATATACTTATAACTTTTATTATTATCAATATAACATGCACTATTAGAAATATTTTACAATCATTATCGCTAGAACTATAATAATTATACTTATTACTCCCAATATTATCAATATAACATGCATTATTACCCATATAATGCAGTTATTATCGCTAGAACTGTAATAATTATACTTATTACTTATATTATTAGCAATATAACGTGCATTTTTACCCATATAATGCAGTTATTGTCGCTAGAACTGTAATAATTATACTTATTACTAATATTATTATCAATATAACATGCATTATTACCCATATTATGCAGTTATTATCGCTAGAACTATAATAAATATACTTATTACTTTTATTATTATCAATATAACATGCATTATTACCCGTATAATGCAGTTATTATCGCTAGAACTGTAATAATTATACGTATTACTTATATTGTTAGCAATATAACGTGCATTATTACCCATATAATGCAGTTATTATCGCTAGAACTGTAATAATTATACTTATTACTTATATTATTATCAATATAACATGCATTATTACCCATATTATGCAGTTATTATCGCTAGAACTATAATAAATATACTTATTACTCCCAATATTATCAATATAACATGCATTATTACCCATATAATGCAGTTATTATCGACAGAAGTATAATAAATATACTTATTGCTTTTATTATTATCAATATAACAGGCACTGTTAGATATATTTTACTAGTATTATCGCTAGAACTGTAATAATTATACTTATTACTCCCGATATTATCAATATAACATGCATTATTACGCATATAATGCAGTTATTATCGCTAGAACTGTAATAAATATACTTACTACTTTCATTATCATCAATGTAACATGCATTATTACCCATATTATGCAGTTATTATCGCCAGAACTGTAATAATTATACTTATTACTTATATTATTAGCAATATAACGTGCATTATTACCCATATAATGCAGTTATTATCGCCAGAACTATAATAAATATACGTATTACTTTTATTATCATCAATATAACATGCATTATTACCCATATTATGCAGTTATTATCGATAGAACTATAATAAATGTACTTATTACTTTTATTATTATCAATATAACATGCACTATTGGCCATATTTTACTATTACTATGGCTAGAACTATAATAATTATACTTATTACTCCCGATATTATCAATATAACATGCATTATTACCCATATAATGCAGGTATTATCGACAGAAGTATAATAAATATACTTATTACTATTATTATTATCAATATAACAGGCACTGTTAGATATATTTTACTAGTACTATCGCTAGAACTGTAATAATTATACTTATTACTCCCGATATTATCAATATAACATGCATTATTACCCATATAATGCAGTTATTATCAACAGAAGTATAATAAATATACTTATTACTTATATTATTAGCAATATAACGTGCATTATTACCCATATAATGCAGTTATTATCGCTAGAACTGTAATAATTATACTTATTACTTATATTATTATCAATATAACATGCATTATTACCCATATTATGCAGTTATTATCGCTAGAACTATAATAAATATACGTATTACTTTTATTATCATCAATATAACATGCATTATTACCCATATTATGCAGCTAGAACTATAATAAATATACTTATTACTCCCAATATTATCAATATAACATGCATTATTACCCATATAATGCAGTTATTATCGCTAGAACTATAATAAATATACGTATTACTTTTATTATCATCAATATAACATGCATTATTACCCATATTATGCAGTTATTTTGGATAGAACTGTAATAAATATACTTATTACTTTTATTATTATCAATATAACATGCTTTATTACCCATATAATGGAGTTATTATCGCTAGAACTGTAATAAATATACTTATAACTTTTATTATTATCAATATAACATGCACTATTAGAAATATTTTACAATCATTATCGCTAGAACTATAATAATTATACTTATTACTCCCAATATTATCAATATAACATGCATTATTACCCATATAATGCAGTTATTATCGCTAGAACTGTAATAATTATACTTATTACTTATATTATTAGCAATATAACGTGCATTTTTACCCATATAATGCAGTTATTGTCGCTAGAACTGTAATAATTATACTTATTACTAATATTATTATCAATATAACATGCATTATTACCCATATTATGCAGTTATTATCGCTAGAACTATAATAAATATACTTATTACTTTTATTATTATCAATATAACATGCATTATTACCCGTATAATGCAGTTATTATCGCTAGAACTGTAATAATTATACGTATTACTTATATTGTTAGCAATATAACGTGCGTTATTACCCATATAATGCAGTTATTATCGCTCGAACTGTAATAATTATACTTATTACTTATATTATTATCAATATAACATGCATTATTACGCATATAATGCAGTTATTATCGCTAGAACTATAATAAATATACGTATTACTTTTATTATCATCAATATAACCTGCATTATTACCCATATTATGCAGTTATTATCGATAGAACTGTAATAAATATACTTATTACTTTTATTATTATCAATATAACATGCACTGTTTGCCATATTTTACTATTATTATCGCTAGAACTATAATAATTATACTTATTACTCCCGATATTATCAATATAACATGCATTATTACCCATATAATGCAGTTATTATCGACAGAAGTATAATAAATATACTTATTGCTTTTATTATTATCAATATAACAGGCACTGTTAGATATATTTTACTAGTATTATCGCTAGAACTGTAATAATTATACTTATTACTCCCGATATTATCAATATAACATGCATTATTACGCATATAATGCAGTTATTATCGCTAGAACTGTAATAAATATACTTACTACTTTCATTATCATCAATGTAACATGCATTATTACCCATATTATGCAGTTATTATCGCTAGAACTGTAATAATTATACTTATTACTTATATTATTAGCAATATAACGTGCATTATTACCCATATAATGCAGTTATTATCGCCAGAACTATAATAAATATACGTATTACTTTTATTATCATCAATATAACATGCATTATTACCCATATTATGCAGTTATTATCGATAGAACTATAATAAATGTACTTATTACTTTTATTATTATCAATATAACATGCACTATTGGCCATATTTTACTATTACTATGGCTAGAACTATAATAATTATACTTATTACTCCCGATATTATCAATATAACATGCATTATTACGCATATAATGCAGTTATTATCGCTAGAACTGTAATAAATGTACTTACTACTTTCATTATCATCAATATAACATGCATTGTTGCCCATATTATGCAGTTATTATCGCTAGAACTGTAATAATTATACTTATTACTTATATTATTAGCAATATAACGTGCATCATTACCCATAAATTGCAGTTATCATCGCTAGAACTGTAATAATTATACTTATTACTTATATTATTATCAATATAACATGCATTATTACCCATATTATGCAGTTATTATCGCTAGAACTATAATAAATATACGTATTACTTTTATTATCATCGATATAACATGCATTATTACCCGTATTATGCAGTTATTTTGGATAGACCTGTAATAAATATACTTATTACTTTTATTATTATCAATATTACATGCACTATTTGCCATATTTCAATATTATTATTGCTAGAACTATAATAATTATACTTATTACTCCCAATATTATCAATATAACATGCATTATTACCCATATAATGCAGTTATTATCGCTAGAACCGTAATAATTATACTTATTACTCCCGATATTGTCAAAATAACATCCATTATTACACATATAATGCAGTTATTATCACTAGAACTGTAATAATTATACTTATTACTCCCGATATTATCAATATAACATGCATTATTACCCATATAATGCAGTTATTATCGACAGAAGTATAATAAATATACTTATTACTTTTATTATTATCAGTATAACATGTACTATTAGCCATATTTTACTATTTTTATCGCTAGAACTATAATAATTATACTTATTACTCCCGATATTATCAATATAACATGCATTATTACCCATATAATGCAGGTATTATCGATAGAAGTATAATAAATATGCTTATTACTATTATTATTATCAATATAACAGGCACTCTTAGCCATATTTTACTAGTATTATCGCTAGAACTGTAATAATTATACTTACTACTCCTGATATTATCAATATAACATGTATTATTACGCATATAATGCAGTTATTATCGCTAGAACTGTAATAAATATACTTACTGCTTTCATTATCATCAATATAACATGCATTATTACCCATATTAAGAAGTTATTATCGATAGAACGATAATAAATATACTTATTACTTTTATTATTATCAATATAACATGCATTATTACCCATTTAATGCAGTTATTATCGCTAGAACTGTAATAATTATACTTATTACTTATATAGTTAGCATAATAACATGCATTATTACCCATATAATGGAGTTATTATCGCTAGAACTGTAATAATTATACTTATTACTTATGTTATTATCAATATAACATGCATTATTACCCATATAATGCAGGTATTATCGACAGAAGTATAATAAATATACTTATTACTATTATTATCATCAATATAACATGCATTATTACCCATATTATGCAGTTATTATCGATAGAACTGTAATAAATATACTTACTGCTTTCATTATCATCAATATAACATGCATTATTACCCGTATTAAGAAGTTATTATCGATAGAACGATAATAAATATACTTATTACTTTTATTGTTATCAATATAACATGCATTATTACCCATTTAATGCAGTTATTATCGCTAGAACTGAAATAATTATACTTATTACTTATATAGTTAGCAATATAACATGCATTATTACCCATATAATGGAGTTATTATCGCTAGAACTGTAATAATTATACTTATTACTTATGTCATTATCAATATAACATGCATTATTACCCATATTATGCAGTTATTATCGCTAGAACTGTAATAATTATACTTATTACTTATATTATTATCAATATAACATGCATTATTACCCATATAATGGAGGTATTATCGCTAGAACTATAATAATTATACTTATTACTCCCGATATTATCAATATAACATGCATTATTACCCATATCATGCAGGTATTATCGACAGAAGTATAATAAATATACTTATTACTATTATTATCATCAATATAACAGGCACTGTTAGATATATTTTACTAGTATTATCGCTAGTACTGTAATAATTATACTTATTACTCCCGATATTATCAATATAACATGCATCATTACCCGTATAATGCAGTTATTATCGCTAGAACTGTAATAATTATACTTATTACTTACATTGTTAGCAATATAACGTGCATTATTACCCATATAATGCAGTTATTATCGCTAGAACTGTAATAATTATACTTATTGATTATATTATTATCAATATAACATGCATTATTACGCATATTATGCAGTTAATATCGCTGGAACTATAATAAATATACGTATTACTTTTATTATCATCAATATAACATGCATTATTACCCATATTATGCAGTTATTATCGATAGAACTGTAATAAATATACTTACTGCTTTCATTATCATCAATATAACATGCATTATTACCCGTATTAAGAAGTTATTATCGATAGAACGATAATAAATATACTTATTACTTTTATTGTTATCAATATAACATGCATTATTACCCATTTAATGCAGTTATTATCGCTAGAACTGAAATAATTATACTTATTACTTATATAGTTAGCAATATAACATGCATTATTACCCATATAATGCAGTTATTATCGACAGAAGTATAATATATATACTTATTACTTTTATTATTATCAGTATAACATGTACTATTAGCTATATTTTACTATTATTATCGCTAGAACTATAATAATTATACTTATTACTCCCGATATTATCAATATAACATGCATTATTACCCATATAATGCAGGTATTATCGACAGAAGTATAATAAATATACTTATTACTATTATTATTATCAATATAACAGGCACTGTTAGATATATTTTACTAGTATTATCGCTAGAACTGTAATAATTATACTTATTACTCCCGATATTATCAATATAACATGCATTATTACCCATATAATGCAGTTATTATCAACAGAAGTATAATAAATATACTTATTACTTATATTATTAGCAATATAACGTGCATTATTACCCATATAATGCAGTTATTATCGCTAGAACTGTAATAATTATACTTATTACTTATATTATTATCAATATAACATGCATTATTACCCATATTATGCAGTTATTATCGCTAGAACTATAATAAATATACGTATTACTTTTATTATCATCAATATAACATGCATTATTACCCATATTATGCAGCTAGAACTATAATAAATATACTTATTACTCCCAATATTATCAATATAACATGCATTATTACCCATATAATGCAGTTATTATCGCTAGAACTATAATAAATATACGTATTACTTTTATTATCATCAATATAACATGCATTATTACCCATATTATGCAGTTATTTTGGATAGAACTGTAATAAATATACTTATTACTTTTATTATTATCAATATAACATGCTTTATTACCCATATAATGGAGTTATTATAGCTAGAACTGTAATAATTATACTTATTACTTATATTATTATCAATATAACATGCATTATTACCCATATAATGCAGTTATTATCGACAGAAGTATAATAAGTATACTTATTACTTTCATTATTATCAATATAACAGGCACTCTTACCCATATTTTACTAGTATTATCGCTAGAACTGTAATAATTATACTTATTACTCCCGATATTATCAATATAACATCCATTATTACCCATATAATGCAGTTATTATCCCTAGAACTGTAATAATTATACTTATTACTCCCGATATTATCAATATAACATGCATTATTACGCATATAATGCAGTTATTATCTCTAGAACTGTAATAAATATACTTACTACTTGCATTATCATCAATATAACATGCATTATTACCCATATTATGCAGTTATTATCGATAGAACTATAATAAATATACTTATTACTCCCGATATTATCAATATAACATGCATTATTACCCATATTATGCAGTTATTATCGCTAGAACTATAATAAATATACTTATTACTCCCAATATTATCAATATAACATGCATTATTACCCATATAATGCTGTTATTATCGACAGAAGTATAACAAATATACTTATTGCTTTTATTATTATCAGTATAACATGTACTATTAGCCATATTTTACTATTATTATCGCTAGAACTATCATAATTATACTTATTACTCCCGATATTATCAATATAACATGCATTATTACCTATATAATGCAGTTATGATCGCTAGAACTGTAATAATTATACTTATTACTTATATTATTATCAATATAACATGCATTATTACGCATATTATGCAGTTATTGTCGCTAGAACTATAATAAATATACGTATTACTTTTATTATCATCAATATAACATGCATTATTACCCATATTATGCAGTTATTATCGATAGAACTATAATAAATATACTTATTACTCCCGATATTATCAATATAACATGCATTATTACCCATATTATGCAGTTATTATCGCTAGAACTATAATAAATATACTTATTACTCCCAATATTATCAACATAACATGCATTATTACCCATATAATGCAGTTATTATCGACAGAAGTATAACAAATATACTTATTGCTTTTATTATTATCAGTATAACATGTACTATTAGCCATATTTTACTATTATTATCGCTAGAACTATCATAATTATACTTATTACTCCCGATATTATCAATATAACATGCATTATTACCCATATAATGCAGTTATGATCGCTAGAACTGTAATAATTATACTTATTACTTATATTATTATCAATATAACATGCATTATTACCCATATAATGCAGTTATTATCGACAGAAGTATAATAAATATACTTATTACTTTTATTATTATCAGTATAACATGTACTATTAGCCATATTTTACTATTATTATCGCTAGAACTATAATAATTATACTTATTACTCCCGATATTATCAATATAACATGCATTATTACCCATATAATGCAGGTATTATCGACAGAAGTATAATAAATATGCTTATTACTATTATTATTATCAATATAACAGGCACTCTTAGCCATATTTTACTAGTATTATCGCTAGAACTGTAATAATTATACTTACTACTCCTGATATTATCAATATAACATGTATTATTACGCATATAATGCAGTTATTATCGCTAGAACTGTAATAAATATACTTACTGCTTTCATTATCATCAATATAACATGCATTATTACCCATATTAAGAAGTTATTATCGATAGAACGATAATAAATATACTTATTACTTTTATTATTATCAATATAACATGCATTATTACCCATTTAATGCAGTTATTATCGCTAGAACTGTAATAATTATACTTATTACTTATATAGTTAGCAATATAACGTGCATTATTACCCATATAATGCAGTTATTATCGCTAGAACTGTAATAATTATACTTATTACTTATATTATTATCAATATAACATGCATTATTACCCATATTATGCAGTTATTATCGCTAGAACTATAATAAATATACTTATTACTCCCAATATTATCAATATAACATGCATTATTACCCATATAATGCAGTTATTATCGACAGAAGTATAATAAATATACTTATTGCTTTTATTATTATCAATATAACAGGCACTGTTAGATATATTTTACTAGTATTATCGCTAGAACTGTAATAATTATACTTATTACTCCCGATATTATCAATATAACATGCATTATTACGCATATAATGCAGTTATTATCGCTAGAACTGTAATAATTATACTTATTACTTACATTATTATCAATATAACATGCATTATTACGCATATTATGCAGTTATTGTCGCTAGAACTATAATAAATATACGTATTACTTTTATTATCATCAATATAACATGCATTATTACCCATATTATGCAGTTATTATCGATAGAACTATAATAAATATACTTATTACTCCCGATATTATCAATATAACATGCATTATTACCCATATTATGCAGTTATTATCGCTAGAACTATAATAAATATACTTATTACTCCCAATATTATCAACATAACATGCATTATTACCCATATAATGCAGTTATTATCGACAGAAGTATAACAAATATACTTATTGCTTTTATTATTATCAGTATAACATGTACTATTAGCCATATTTTACTATTATTATCGCTAGAACTATCATAATTATACTTATTACTCCCGATATTATCAATATAACATGCATTATTACCCATATAATGCAGTTATGATCGCTAGAACTGTAATAATTATACTTATTACTTATATTAGTATCAATATAACATGCATTATTACCCATATAATGCAGTTATTATCGACAGAAGTATAATAAATATACTTATTACTTTTATTATTATCAGTATAACATGTACTATTAGCCATATTTTACTATTATTATCGCTAGAACTATAATAATTATACTTATTACTCCCGATATTATCAATATAACATGCATTATTACCCATATAATGCAGGTATTATCGACAGAAGTATAATAAATATGCTTATTACTATTATTATTATCAATATAACAGGCACTCTTAGCCATATTTTACTAGTATTATCGCTAGAACTGTAATAATTATACTTACTACTCCTGATATTATCAATATAACATGTATTATTACGCATATAATGCAGTTATTATCGCTAGAACTGTAATAAATATACTTACTGCTTTCATTATCATCAATATAACATGCATTATTACCCATATTAAGAAGTTATTATCGATAGAACGATAATAAATATACTTATTACTTTTATTATTATCAATATAACATGCATTATTACCCATTTAATGCAGTTATTATCGCTAGAACTGTAATAATTATACTTATTACTTATATAGTTAGCAATATAACGTGCATTATTACCCATATAATGCAGTTATTATCGCTAGAACTGTAATAATTATACTTATTACTTATATTATTATCAATATAACATGCATTATTACCCATATTATGCAGTTATTATCGCTAGAACTATAATAAATATACTTATTACTCCCAATATTATCAATATAACATGCATTATTACCCATATAATGCAGTTATTATCGACAGAAGTATAATAAATATACTTATTGCTTTTATTATTATCAATATAACAGGCACTGTTAGATATATTTTACTAGTATTATCGCTAGAACTGTAATAATTATACTTATTACTCCCGATATTATCAATATAACATGCATTATTACGCATATAATGCAGTTATTATCGCTAGAACTGTAATAAATATACTTACTACTTTCATTATCATCAATGTAACATGCATTATTACCCATATTATGCAGTTATTATCGCTAGAACTATAATAAATATACTTATTACTCCCAATATTATCAATATAACATGCATTATTACCCATATAATGCTGTTATTATCGACAGAAGTATAACAAATATACTTATTGCTTTTATTATTATCAGTATAACATGTACTATTAGCCATATTTTACTATTATTATCGCTAGAACTATCATAATTATACTTATTACTCCCGATATTATCAATATAACATGCATTATTACCTATATAATGCAGTTATGATCGCTAGAACTGTAATAATTATACTTATTACTTACATTATTATCAATATAACATGCATTATTACGCATATTATGCAGTTATTGTCGCTAGAACTATAATAAATATACGTATTACTTTTATTATCATCAATATAACATGCATTATTACCCATATTATGCAGTTATTATCGATAGAACTATAATAAATATACTTATTACTCCCGATATTATCAATATAACATGCATTATTACCTATATAATGCAGTTATGATCGCTAGAACTGTAATAATTATACTTATTACTTATATTATTATCAATATAACATGCATTATTACGCATATTATGCAGTTATTGTCGCTAGAACTATAATAAATATACGTATTACTTTTATTATCATCAATATAACATGCATTATTACCCATATTATGCAGTTATTATCGATAGAACTATAATAAATATACTTATTACTCCCGATATTATCAATATAACATGCATTATTACCCATATTATGCAGTTATTATCGCTAGAACTATAATAAATATACTTATTACTCCCAATATTATCAACATAACATGCATTATTACCCATATAATGCAGTTATTATCGACAGAAGTATAACAAATATACTTATTGCTTTTATTATTATCAGTATAACATGTACTATTAGCCATATTTTACTATTATTATCGCTAGAACTATCATAATTATACTTATTACTCCCGATATTATCAATATAACATGCATTATTACCCATATAATGCAGTTATGATCGCTAGAACTGTAATAATTATACTTATTACTTATATTATTATCAATATAACATGCATTATTACCCATATAATGCAGTTATTATCGACAGAAGTATAATAAATATACTTATTACTTTTATTATTATCAGTATAACATGTACTATTAGCCATATTTTACTATTATTATCGCTAGAACTATAATAATTATACTTATTACTCCCGATATTATCAATATAACATGCATTATTACCCATATAATGCAGGTATTATCGACAGAAGTATAATAAATATGCTTATTACTATTATTATTATCAATATAACAGGCACTCTTAGCCATATTTTACTAGTATTATCGCTAGAACTGTAATAATTATACTTACTACTCCTGATATTATCAATATAACATGTATTATTACGCATATAATGCAGTTATTATCGCTAGAACTGTAATAAATATACTTACTGCTTTCATTATCATCAATATAACATGCATTATTACCCATATTAAGAAGTTATTATCGATAGAACGATAATAAATATACTTATTACTTTTATTATTATCAATATAACATGCATTATTACTCATTTAATGCAGTTATTATCGCTAGAACTGTAATAATTATACTTATTACTTATATAGTTAGCAATATAACGTGCATTATTACCCATATAATGCAGTTATTATCGCTAGAACTGTAATAATTATACTTATTACTTATATTATTATCAATATAACATGCATTATTACCCATATTATGCAGTTATTATCGCCAGAACTATAATAAATATACGTATTACTTTTATTATCATCAATATAACATGCATTATTACCCATATTATGCAGTTATTATCGATAGAACTATAATAAATGTACTTATTACTTTTATTATTATCAATATAACATGCTTTATTACCCATATAATGGAGTTATTATAGCTAGAACTCTAATAATTATACTTATTACTTATATTATTATCAATATAACATGCATTATTACCCATATAATGCAGTTATTATCGACAGAAGTATAATAAGTATACTTATTACTTTCATTATTATCAATATAACAGGCACTCTTACCCATATTTTACTAGTATTATCGCTAGAACTGTAATAATTATACTTATTACTCCCGATATTATCAATATAACATCCATTATTACCCATATAATGCAGTTATTATCCCTAGAACTGTAATAATTATACTTATTACTCCCGATATTATCAATATAACATGCATTATTACGCATATAATGCAGTTATTATCTCTAGAACTGTAATAAATATACTTACTACTTGCATTATCATCAATATAACATGCATTATTACCCATATTATGCAGTTATTATCGATAGAACTATAATAAATATACTTATTACTCCCGATATTATCAATATAACATGCATTATTACCCATATTATGCAGTTATTATCGCTAGAACTATAATAAATATACTTATTACTCCCAATATTATCAATATAACATGCATTATTACCCATATAATGCTGTTATTATCGACAGAAGTATAACAAATATACTTATTGCTTTTATTATTATCAGTATAACATGTACTATTAGCCATATTTTACTATTATTATCGCTAGAACTATCATAATTATACTTATTACTCCCGATATTATCAATATAACATGCATTATTACCTATATAATGCAGTTATGATCGCTAGAACTGTAATAATTATACTTATTACTTATATTATTATCAATATAACATGCATTATTACGCATATTATGCAGTTATTGTCGCTAGAACTATAATAAATATACGTATTACTTTTATTATCATCAATATAACATGCATTATTACCCATATTATGCAGTTATTATCGATAGAACTATAATAAATATACTTATTACTCCCGATATTATCAATATAACATGCATTATTACCCATATTATGCAGTTATTATCGCTAGAACTATAATAAATATACTTATTACTCCCAATATTATCAACATAACATGCATTATTACCCATATAATGCAGTTATTATCGACAGAAGTATAACAAATATACTTATTGCTTTTATTATTATCAGTATAACATGTACTATTAGCCATATTTTACTATTATTATCGCTAGAACTATAATAATTATACTTATTACTCCCGATATTATCAATATAACATGCATTATTACCCATATAATGCAGGTATTATCGACAGAAGTATAATAAATATGCTTATTACTATTATTATTATCAATATAACAGGCACTCTTAGCCATATTTTACTAGTATTATCGCTAGAACTGTAATAATTATACTTACTACTCCTGATATTATCAATATAACATGTATTAATACGCATATAATGCAGTTATTATCGCTAGAACTGTAATAAATATACTTACTGCTTTCATTATCATCAATATAACATGCATTATTACCCATATTAAGAAGTTATTATCGATAGAACGATAATAAATATACTTATTACTTTTATTATTATCAATATAACATGCATTATTACCCATTTAATGCAGTTATTATCGCTAGAACTGTAATAATTATACTTATTACTTATATAGTTAGCATAATAACATGCATTATTACTCATATAATGGAGTTATTATCGCTAGAACTGTAATAATTATACTTATTACTTATGTTATTATCAATATAACATGCATTATTACCCATATAATGCAGTTATTATCGACAGAAGTATAATAAATATACTTATTACTTTTATTATTATCAATATAACAGGCACTAGTAGCCATATTTTACTATTATTATCGCTAGAACTGTAATAATTATACTTATTACTCCCGATATTATCAATATAACATGCATTATTACGCATATAATGCAGTTATTATCGCTAGAACTGTAATAAATATACTTATTACTTATATTATTATCAATATAACATGCATTATTACGCATATTATGCAGTTATTATCGCTAGAACTGTAATAATTATACTTATTACTCCCGATATTATCAATATAACATTCATTATTACCCATATAATGCAGTTATTATCGCTAGAACTGTAATAATTATACTCATTACTTATATTATTAGCAATATAACGTGCATTATTACCCATATAATGCAGTTATTATCGCTAGAACTGTAATAATTATACTTATTACTTATATTATTATCAATATAACATGCATTATTACCCATATAATGCAGGTATTATCGACAGAAGTATAATAAATATACTTATTACTATTATTATCATCAATATAACAGGCACTGTTAGATATATTTTACTAGTATTATCGCTAGAACTATAATAAATATACTTATTACTCCCAATATTATCAATATAACATGCATTATTACCCATATAATGCTGTTATTATCGACAGAAGTATAACAAATATACTTATTGCTTTTATTATTATCAGTATAACATGTACTATTAGCCATATTTTACTATTATTATCGCTAGAACTATCATAATTATACTTATTACTCCCGATATTATCAATATAACATGCATTATTACCTATATAATGCAGTTATGATCGCTAGAACTGTAATAATTATACTTATTACTTATATTATTATCAATATAACATGCATTATTACGCATATTATGCAGTTATTGTCGCTAGAACTATAATAAATATACGTATTACTTTTATTATCATCAATATAACATGCATTATTACCCATATTATGCAGTTATTATCGCTAGAACTATAATAAATATACGTATTACTTTTATTATCATCAATATAACATGCATTATTACCCATATTATGCAGCTAGAACTATAATAAATATACTTATTACTCCCAATATTATCAATATAACATGCATTATTACCCATATAATGCAGTTATTATCGCTAGAACTATAATAAATATACGTATTACTTTTATTATCATCAATATAACATGCATTATTACCCATATTATGCAGTTATTTTGGATAGAACTGTAATAAATATACTTATTACTTTTATTATTATCAATATAACATGCTTTATTACCCATATAATGGAGTTATTATAGCTAGAACTGTAATAATTATACTTATTACTTATATTATTATCAATATAACATGCATTATTACCCATATAATGCAGTTATTATCGACAGAAGTATAATAAGTATACTTATTACTTTCATTATTATCAATATAACAGGCACTCTTACCCATATTTTACTAGTATTATCGCTAGAACTGTAATAATTATACTTATTACTCCCGATATTATCAATATAACATCCATTATTACCCATATAATGCAGTTATTATCCCTAGAACTGTAATAATTATACTTATTACTCCCGATATTATCAATATAACATGCATTATTACGCATATAATGCAGTTATTATCTCTAGAACTGTAATAAATATACTTACTACTTGCATTATCATCAATATAACATGCATTATTACCCATATTATGCAGTTATTATCGATAGAACTGTAATAAATATACTTATTACTCCCGATATTATCAATATAACATGCATTATTACCCATATTATGCAGTTATTATCGCTAGAACTATAATAAATATACTTATTACTCCCAATATTATCAATATAACATGCATTATTACCCATATAATGCTGTTATTATCGACAGAAGTATAACAAATATACTTATTGCTTTTATTATTATCAGTATAACATGTACTATTAGCCATATTTTACTATTATTATCGCTAGAACTATCATAATTATACTTATTACTCCCGATATTATCAATATAACATGCATTATTACCTATATAATGCAGTTATGATCGCTAGAACTGTAATAATTATACTTATTACTTATATTATTATCAATATAACATGCATTATTACGCATATTATGCAGTTATTGTCGCTAGAACTATAATAAATATACGTATTACTTTTATTATCATCAATATAACATGCATTATTACCCATATTATGCAGTTATTATCGATAGAACTATAATAAATATACTTATTACTCCCGATATTATCAATATAACATGCATTATTACCCATATTATGCAGTTATTATCGCTAGAACTATAATAAATATACTTATTACTCCCAATATTATCAACATAACATGCATTATTACCCATATAATGCAGTTATTATCGACAGAAGTATAACAAATATACTTATTGCTTTTATTATTATCAGTATAACATGTACTATTAGCCATATTTTACTATTATTATCGCTAGAACTATCATAATTATACTTATTACTCCCGATATTATCAATATAACATGCATTATTACCCATATAATGCAGTTATGATCGCTAGAACTGTAATAATTATACTTATTACTTATATTATTATCAATATAACATGCATTATTACCCATATAATGCAGTTATTATCGACAGAAGTATAATAAATATACTTATTACTTTTATTATTATCAGTATAACATGTACTATTAGCCATATTTTACTATTATTATCGCTAGAACTATAATAATTATACTTATTACTCCCGATATTATCAATATAACATGCATTATTACCCATATAATGCAGGTATTATCGACAGAAGTATAATAAATATGCTATATTACTATTATTATTATCAATATAACAGGCACTCTTAGCCATATTTTACTAGTATTATCGCTAGAACTGTAACAATTATACTTACTACTCCTGATATTATCAATATAACATGTATTATTACGCATATAATGCAGTTATTATCGCTAGAACTGTAATAAATATACTTACTGCTTTCATTATCATCAATATAACATGCATTATTACCCATATTAAGAAGTTATTATCGATAGAACGATAATAAATATACTTATTACTTTTATTATTATCAATATAACATGCATTATTACCCATTTAATGCAGTTATTATCGCTAGAACTGTAATAATTATACTTATTACTTATATAGTTAGCATAATAACATGCATTATTACCCATATAATGGAGTTATTATCGCTAGAACTGTAATAATTATACTTATTACTTATGTTATTATCAATATAACATGCATTATTACCCATATAATGCAGTTATTATCGACAGAAGTATAATAAATATACTTATTACTTTTATTATTATCAATATAACAGGCACTAGTAGCCATATTTTACTATTATTATCGCTAGAACTGTAATAATTATACTTATTACTCCCGATATTATCAATATAACATGCATTATTACGCATATAATGCAGTTATTATCGCTAGAACTGTAATAAATATACTTATTACTTATATTATTATCAATATAACATGCATTATTACGCATATTATGCAGTTATTATCGCTAGAACTGTAATAATTATACTTATTACTCCCGATATTATCAATATAACATTCATTATTACCCATATAATGCAGTTATTATCGCTAGAACTGTAATAATTATACTCATTACTTATATTATTAGCAATATAACGTGCATTATTACCCATATTATGCAGTTATTATCGCTAGAACTGTAATAATTATACTTATTACTTATATTATTATCAATATAACATGCATTATTACCCATATAATGCAGTTATGATCGCTAGAACTGTAATAATTATACTTATTACTTATATTATTATCAATATAACATGCATTATTACCCATATAATGCAGTTATTATCGACAGAAGTATAATAAATATACTTATTACTTTTATTATTATCAGTATAACATGTACTATTAGCCATATTTTACTATTATTATCGCTAGAACTATAATAATTATACTTATTACTCCCGATATTATCAATATAACATGCATTATTACCCATATAATGCAGGTATTATCGACAGAAGTATAATAAATATGCTTATTACTATTATTATTATCAATATAACAGGCACTCTTAGCCATATTTTACTAGTATTATCGCTAGAACTGTAATAATTATACTTACTACTCCTGATATTATCAATATAACATGTATTATTACGCATATAATGCAGTTATTATCGCTAGAACTGTAATAAATATACTTATTACTTATATTATTATCAATATAACATGCATTATTACGCATATTATGCAGTTATTATCGCTAGAACTGTAATAATTATACTTATTACTCCCGATATTATCAATATAACATTCATTATTACCCATATAATGCAGTTATTATCGCTAGAACTGTAATAATTATACTCATTACTTATATTATTAGCAATATAACGTGCATTATTACCCATATTATGCAGTTATTATCGCTAGAACTGTAATAATTATACTTATTACTTATATTATTATCAATATAACATGCATTATTACCCATATAATGGAGGTATTATCGCTAGAACTATAATAATTATACTTATTACTCCCGATATTATCAATATAACATGCATTATTACCCATATAATGCAGGTATTATCGACAGAAGTATAATAAATATACTTATTACTATTATTATCATCAATATAACAGGCACTGTTAGATATATTTTACTAGTATTATCGCTAGAACTGTAATAATTATACTTATTACTCCCGATATTATCAATATAACATGCATCATTACCCGTATAATGCAGTTATTATCGCTAGAACTGTAATAATTATACTTATTACTTATATTGTTAGCAATATAACGTGCATTATTACCCATATAATGCAGTTATTATCGCTAGAACTATAATAAATATACTTATTACTCCCAATATTACCAATATAACATGCATTATTACCCATATAATGCTGTTATTATCGACAGAAGTATAACAAATATACTTATTGCTTTTATTATTATCAGTATAACATGTACTATTAGCCATATTTTACTATTATTATCGCTAGAACTATCATAATTATACTTATTACTCCCGATATTATCAATATAACATGCATTATTACCTATATAATGCAGTTATGATCGCTAGAACTGTAATAATTATACTTATTACTTATATTATTATCAATATAACATGCATTATTACGCATATTATGCAGTTATTGTCGCTAGAACTATAATAAATATACGTATTACTTTTATTATCATCAATATAACATGCATTATTACCCATATTATGCAGTTATTATCGATAGAACTATAATAAATATACTTATTACTCCCGATACTATCAATATAACATGCATTATTACCCATATTATGCAGTTATTATCGCTAGAACTATAATAAATATACTTATTACTCCCAATATTATCAACATAACATGCATTATTACCCATATAATGCAGTTATTATCGACAGAAGTATAACAAATATACTTATTGCTTTTATTATTATCAGTATAACATGTACTATTAGCCATATTTTACTATTATTATCGCTAGAACTATCATAATTATACTTATTACTCCCGATATTATCAATATAACATGCATTATTACCCATATAATGCAGTTATGATCGCTAGAACTGTAATAATTATACTTATTACTTATATTATTATCAATATAACATGCATTATTACCCATATAATGCAGTTATTATTGACAGAAGTATAATAAATATACTTATTACTTTTATTATTATCAGTATAACATGTACTATTAGCCATATTTTACTATTATTATCGCTAGAACTATAATAATTATACTTATTACTCCCGATATTATCAATATAACATGCATTATTACCCATATAATGCAGGTATTATCGACAGAAGTATAATAAATATGCTTATTACTATTATTATTATCAATATAACAGGCACTCTTAGCCATATTTTACTAGTATTATCGCTAGAACTGTAATAATTATACTTACTACTCCTGATATTATCAATATAACATGTATTATTACGCATATAATGCAGTTATTATCGCTAAAACTGTAATAAATATACTTACTGCTTTCATTATCATCAATATAACATGCATTATTACCCATATTAAGAAGTTATTATCGATAGAACGATAATAAATATACTTATTACTTTTATTATTATCAATATAACATGCATTATTACCCATTTAATGCAGTTATTATCGCTAGAACTGTAATAATTATACTTATTACTTATATAGTTAGCATAATAACATGCATTATTACCCATATAATGGAGTTATTATCGCTAGAACTGTAATAATTATACTTATTACTTATGTTATTATCAATATAACATGCATTATCACCCATATAATGCAGTTATTATCGACAGAAGTATAATAAATATACTTATTACTTTTATTATTATCAATATAACAGGCACTAGTAGCCATATTTTACTATTATTATCGCTAGAACTGTAATAATTATACTTATTACTCCCGATATTATCAATATAACATGCATTATTACGCATATAATGCAGTTATTATCGCTAGAACTGTAATAAATATACTTATTACTTATATTATTATCAATATAACATGCATTATTACGCATATTATGCAGTTATTATCGCTAGAACTGTAATAATTATACTTATTACTCCCGATATTATCAATATAACATTCATTATTACCCATATAATGCAGTTATTATCGCTAGAACTGTAATAATTATACTCATTACTTATATTATTAGCAATATAACGTGCATTATTACCCATATTATGCAGTTATTATCGCTAGAACTGTAATAATTATACTTATTACTTATATTATTATCAATATAACATGCATTATTACCCATATAATGCAGTTATGATCGCTAGAACTGTAATAATTATACTTATTACTTATATTATTATCAATATAACATGCATTATTACCCATATAATGCAGTTATTATCGACAGAAGTATAATAAATATACTTATTACTTTTATTATTATCAGTATAACATGTACTATTAGCCATATTTTACTATTATTATCGCTAGAACTATAATAATTATACTTATTACTCCCGATATTATCAATATAACATGCATTATTACCCATATAATGCAGGTATTATCGACAGAAGTATAATAAATATGCTTATTACTATTATTATTATCAATATAACAGGCACTCTTAGCCATATTTTACTAGTATTATCGCTAGAACTGTAATAATTATACTTATTACTCCCGATATTATCAATATAACATGCATTATTACCCATATAATGCAGTTATTATCGACAGAAGTATAATAAATATACTTATTACTTTTATTATTATCAGTATAACATGTACTATTAGCCATATTTTACTATCATTATCGCTAGAACTGTAATAATTATACTTATTACTCCCGATATTATCAATATAACATGCATTATTACGCATATAATGCAGTTATTATCGCTAGAACTGTAATAAATATACTTACTACTTGCATTATCATCAATATAACATGCATTATTACCCATATTATGCAGTTATTATCGATAGAACTATAATAAATATACTTATTACTCCCGATATTATCAATATAACATGCATTATTACCCATATTATGCAGTTATTATCGCTAGAACTATAATAAATATACTTATTACTCCCAATATTATCAATATAACATGCATTATTACCCATATAATGCTGTTATTATCGACAGAAGTATAACAAATATACTTATTGCTTTTATTATTATCAGTATAACATGTACTATTAGCCATATTTTACTATTATTATCGCTAGAACTATCATAATTATACTTATTACTCCCGATATTATCAATATAACATGCATTATTACCTATATAATGCAGTTATGATCGCTAGAACTGTAATAATTATACTTATTACTTATATTATTATCAATATAACATGCATTATTACGCATATTATGCAGTTATTGTCGCTAGAACTATAATAAATATACGTATTACTTTTATTATCATCAATATAACATGCATTATTACCCATATTATGCAGTTATTATCGATAGAACTATAATAAATATACTTATTACTCCCGATATTATCAATATAACATGCATTATTACCCATATTATGCAGTTATTATCGCTAGAACTATAATAAATATACTTATTACTCCCAATATTATCAACATAACATGCATTATTACCCATATAATGCAGTTATTATCGACAGAAGTATAACAAATATACTTATTGCTTTTATTATTATCAGTATAACATGTACTATTAGCCATATTTTACTATTATTATCGCTAGAACTATCATAATTATACTTATTACTCCCGATATTATCAATATAACATGCATTATTACCCATATAATGCAGTTATGATCGCTAGAACTGTAATAATTATACTTATTACTTATATTGTTATCAATATAACATGCATTATTACCCATATAATGCAGTTATTATCGACAGAAGTATAATAAATATACTTATTACTTTTATTATTATCAGTATAACATGTACTATTAGCCATATTTTACTATTATTATCGCTAGAACTATAATAATTATACTTATTACTCCCGATATTATCAATATAACATGCATTATTACCCATATAATGCAGGTATTATCGACAGAAGTATAATAAATATGCTTATTACTATTATTATTATCAATATAACAGGCACTCTTAGCCATATTTTACTAGTATTATCGCTAGAACTGTAATAATTATACTTACTACTCCTGATATTATCAATATAACATGTATTATTACGCATATAATGCAGTTATTATCGCTAGAACTGTAATAAATATACTTACTGCTTTCATTATCATCAATATAACATGCATTATTACCCATATTAAGAAGTTATTATCGACAGAAGTATAATAAATATACTTATTACTATTATTATTATCAATATAACAGGCACTGTTAGATATATTTTACTAGTATTATCGCTAGAACTGTAATAATTATACTTATTACTCCCGATATTATCAATATAACATGCATTATTACCCATATAATGCAGTTATTATCAACAGAAGTATAATAAATATAATTATTACTTATATTATTAGCAATATAACGTGCATTACTACCCATATAATGCAGTTATTATCGCTAAAACTGTAATAATTATACTTATTACTTATATTATTATCAATATAACATGCATTATTACCCATATTATGCAGTTATTATCGCTAGAACTATAATAAATATACGTATTACTTTTATTATCATCAATATAACATGCATCATTACCCATATTATGCAGCTAGAACTATAATAAATATACTTATTACTCCCAATATTATCAATATAACATGCATTATTACCCATATAATGCAGTTATTATCGACAGAAGTATAATAAATATACTTATTACTTTCATTATTATCAATATAACAGGCACTCTTACCCATATTTTACTAGTATTATCGCTAGAACTGTAATAATTATACTTATTACTCCCGATATTATCAATATAACATCCATTATTACCCATATAATGCAGTTATTATCCCTAGAACTGTAATAATTATACTTATTACTCCCGATATTATCAATATAACATGCATTATTACCCATATAATGCAGTTATTATCGACAGAAGTATAATAAATATACTTATTACTTTTATTATTATCAGTATAACATGTACTATTAGCCATATTTTACTATCATTATCGCTAGAACTGTAATAATTATACTTATTACTCCCGATATTATCAATATAACATGCATTATTACGCATATAATGCAGTTATTATCGCTAGAACTGTAATAAATATACTTACTACTTGCATTATCATCAATATAACATGCATTATTACCCATATTATGCAGTTATTATCGATAGAACTATAATAAATATACTTATTACTCCCGATATTATCAATATAACATGCATTATTACCCATATTATGCAGTTATTATCGCTAGAACTATAATAAATATACTTATTACTCCCAATATTATCAATATAACATGCATTATTACCCATATAATGCTGTTATTATCGACAGAAGTATAACAAATATACTTATTGCTTTTATTATTATCAGTATAACATGTACTATTAGCCATATTTTACTATTATTATCGCTAGAACTATCATAATTATACTTATTACTCCCGATATTATCAATATAACATGCATTATTACCTATATAATGCAGTTATGATCGCTAGAACTGTAATAATTATACTTATTACTTATATTATTATCAATATAACATGCATTATTACGCATATTATGCAGTTATTGTCGCTAGAACTATAATAAATATACGTATTACTTTTATTATCATCAATATAACATGCATTATTACCCATATTATGCAGTTATTATCGATAGAACTATAATAAATATACTTATTACTCCCGATATTATCAATATAACATGCATTATTACCCATATTATGCAGTTATTATCGCTAGAACTATAATAAATATACTTATTACTCCCAATATTATCAACATAACATGCATTATTACCCATATAATGCAGGTATTATCGACAGAAGTATAATAAATATACTTATTACTATTATTATCATCAATATAACAGGCACTGTTAGATATATTTTACTAGTATTATCGCTAGAACTATAATAATTATACTTATTACTCCCGATATTATCAATATAACATGCATTATTACCCATATAATGCAGTTATTATCGACAGAAGTATAATAAAAATACTTATTACTTTTATTATTATCAGTATAACATGTACTATTAGCCATATTTTACTATCATTATCGCTAGAACTGTAATAATTATACTTATTACTCCCGATATTATCAATATAACATGCATTATTACGCATATAATGCAGTTATTATCGCTAGAACTGTAATAAATATACTTACTACTTGCATTATCATCAATATAACATGCATTATTACCCATATTATGCAGTTATTATCGATAGAACTATAATAAATATACTTATTACTCCCGATATTATCAATATAACATGCATTATTACCCATATTATGCAGTTATTATCGCTAGAACTATAATAAATATACTTATTACTCCCAATATTATCAATATAACATGCATTATTACCCATATAATGCTGTTATTATCGACAGAAGTATAACAAATATACTTATTGCTTTTATTATTATCAGTATAACATGTACTATTAGCCATATTTTACTATTATTATCGCTAGAACTATCATAATTATACTTATTACTCCCGATATTATCAATATAACATGCATTATTACCTATATAATGCAGTTATGATCGCTAGAACTGTAATAATTATACTTATTACTTATATTATTATCAATATAACATGCATTATTACGCATATTATGCAGTTATTGTCGCTAGAACTATAATAAATATACGTATTACTTTTATTATCATCAATATAACATGCATTATTACCCATATTATGCAGTTATTATCGATAGAACTATAATAAATATACTTATTACTCCCGATATTATCAATATAACATGCATTATTACCCATATTATGCAGTTATTATCGCTAGAACTATAATAAATATACTTATTACTCCCAATATTATCAACATAACATGCATTATTACCCATATAATGCAGTTATTATCGACAGAAGTATAACAAATATACTTATTGCTATTATTATTATCAGTATAACATGTACTATTAGCCATATTTTACTATTATTATCGCTAGAACTATCATAATTATACTTATTACTCCCGATATTATCAATATAACATGCATTATTACCCATATAATGCAGTTATGATCGCTAGAACTGTAATAATTATACTTATTACTTATATTATTATCAATATAACATGCATTATTACCCATATAATGCAGTTATTATCGACAGAAGTATAATAAATATACTTATTACTTTTATTATTATCAGTATAACATGTACTATTAGCCATATTTTACTATTATTATCGCTAGAACTATAATAATTATACTTATTACTCCCGATATTATCAATATATCATGCATTATTACCCATATAATGCAGGTATTATCGACAGAAGTATAATAAATATGCTTATTACTATTATTATTATCAATATAACAGGCACTCTTAGCCATATTTTACTAGTATTATCGCTAGAACTGTAATAATTATACTTACTACTCCTGATATTATCAATATAACATGTATTATTACGCATATAATGCAGTTATTATCGCTAGAACTGTAATAAATATACTTACTGCTTTCATTATCATCAATATAACATGCATTATTACCCATATTAAGAAGTTATTATCGATAGAACGATAATAAATATACTTATTACTTTTATTATTATCAATATAACATGCATTATTACCCATTTAATGCAGTTATTATCGCTAGAACTGTAATAATTATACTTATTACTTATATAGTTAGCATAATAACATGCATTATTACCCATATAATGGAGTTATTATCGCTAGAACTGTAATAATTATACTTATTACTTATGTTATTATCAATATAACATGCATTATTACCCATATAATGCAGTTATTATCGACAGAAGTATAATAAATATACTTATTACTTTTATTATTATCAATAGAACAGGCACTAGTAGCCATATTTTACTATTATTATCGCTAGAACTGTAATAATTATACTTATTACTCCCGATATTATCAATATAACATGCATTATTACGCATATAATGCAGTTATTATCGCTAGAACTGTAATAAATATACTTATTACTTATATTATTATCAATATAACATGCATTATTACGCATATTATGCAGTTATTATCGCTAGAACTGTAATAATTATACTTATTACTCCCGATATTATCAATATAACATTCATTATTACCCATATAATGCAGTTATTATCGCTAGAACTGTAATAATTATACTCATTACTTATATTATTAGCAATATAACGTGCATTATTACCCATATTATGCAGTTATTATCGCTAGAACTGTAATAATTATACTTATTACTTATATTATTATCAATATAACATGCATTATTACCCATATAATGGAGGTATTATCGCTAGAACTATAATAATTATACTTATTACTCCCGATATTATCAATATAACATGCATCATTACCCGTATAATGCAGTTATTATCGCTAGAACTGTAATAAATATACTTATTACTTATATTATTATCAATATAACATGCATTATTACGCATATTATGCAGTTATTATCGCTAGAACTGTAATAATTATACTTATTACTCCCGATATTATCAATATAACATGCATTATTACCCATATAATGCAGTTATTATCAACAGAAGTATAATAAATATAATTATTACTTATATTATTAGCAATATAACGTGCATTATTACCCATATAATGCAGTTATTATCGCTAGAACTCTAATAATTATACTTATTACTTATATTATTATCAATATAACATGCATTATTACCCATATTATGCAGTTATTATCGCTAGAACTATAATAAATATACGTATTACTTTTATTATCATCAATATAACATGCATCATTACCCATATTATGCAGCTAGAACTATAATAAATATACTTATTACTCCCAATATTATCAATATAACATGCATTATTACCCATATAATGCAGTTATTATCGCTAGAACTATAATAAATATACGTATTACTTTTATTATCATCAATATAACATGCATTATTACCCATATTATGCAGTTATTTTGGATAGAACTGTAATAAATATACTTATTACTTTTATTATTATCAATATAACATGCTTTATTACCCATATAATGGAGTTATTATAGCTAGAACTGTAATAACTATACTTATTACTTATATTATTATCAATATAACATGCATTATTACCCATATAATGCAGTTATTATCGACAGAAGTATAATAAATATACTTATTACTTTCATTATTATCAATATAACAGGCACTCTTACCCATATTTTACTAGTATTATCGCTAGAACTGTAATAATTATACTTATTACTCCCGATATTATCAATATAACATCCATTATTACCCATATAATGCTGTTATTATCCCTAGAACTGTAATAATTATACTTATTACTCCCGATACTATCAATATAACATGCATTATTACCCATATAATGCAGTTATTGTCGACAGAAGTATAATAAATATACTTATTACTTTTATTATTATCAGTATAACATGTACTATTAGCCATATTTTACTATCATTATCGCTAGAACTGTAATAATTATACTTATTACTCCCGATATTATCAATATAACATGCATTATTACGCATATAATGCAGTTATTATCGCTAGAACTGTAATAAATATACTTACTACTTGCATTATCATCAATATAACATGCATTATTACCCATATTATGCAGTTATTATCGATAGAACTATAATAAATATACTTATTACTCCCGATATTATCAATATAACATGCATTATTACCCATATTATGCAGTTATTATCGCTAGAACTATAATAAATATACTTATTACTCCCAATATTATCAATATAACATGCATTATTACCCATATAATGCTGTTATTATCGACAGAAGTATAACAAATATACTTATTGCTTTTATTATTATCAGTATAACATGTACTATTAGCCATATTTTACTATTATTATCGCTAGAACTATCATAATTATACTTATTACTCCCGATATTATCAATATAACATGCATTATTACCTATATAATGCAGTTATGATCGCTAGAACTGTAATAATTATACTTATTACTTATATTATTATCAATATAACATGCATTATTACGCATATTATGCAGTAATTGTCGCTAGAACTATAATAAATATACGTATTACTTTTATTATCATCAATATAACATGCATTATTACCCATATTATGCAGTTATTATCGATAGAACTGTAATAAATATACTTATTACTTTTATTATTATCAATATAACATGCACTATTTGCCATATTTTACTATTATTATCGCCAGAACTATAATAATTATACTTATTACTCCCGATATTATCAATATAACATGCATTATTACCCATATAATGCAGTTATTATCGCCAGAACTGTAATAATTATACTTATTACTTATATTATTATCAATATAACATGCATTATTACCCATATTATGCAGTTATTATCGCTAGAACTATAATAAATATACGTATTACTTTTATTATCATCAATATAACATGCATTATTACCCATATTATGCAGTTAGTATCGATAGAACTATAATAAATGTACTTATTACTTTTATTATTATCAATATAACATGCATTATTACCCATATTATGCAGTTATTATCGCTAGAACTATCATAATTATACTTATTACTCCCAATATTATCACTATAACATGCATTATTACCCATATAATGCAGTTATTATCGACAGAAGTATAATAAATATACTTATTGCTTTTATTATTATCAGTATAACATGTACTATTAGCCATATTTTACTAGTATTATCGCTAGAACTGTAATAATTATACTTATTACTCCCGATATTATCAATATAACATGCATTATTACGCATATAATGCAGTTATTATCGCTAGAACTGTAATAAATATACTTACAACTTGCATTATCATCAATATAACATGCATTATTACCCATATTATGCAGTTATTATCGATAGAACTATAATAAATATACTTATTACTCCCGATATTATCAATATAACATGCATTATTACCCATATTATGCAGTTATTATCGCTAGAACTATAATAAATATACTTATTACTCCCAATATTATCAACATAACATGCATTATTACCCATATAATGCAGTTATTATCGACAGAAGTATAACAAATATACTTATTGCTTTTATTATTATCAGTATAACATGTACTATTAGCCATATTTTACTATTATTATCGCTAGAACTATCATAATTATACTTATTACTCCCGATATTATCAATATAACATGCATTATTACCTATATATTGCAGTTATGATCGCTAGAACTGTAATAATTATACTTATTACTTATATTATTATCAATATAACATGCATTATTACGCATATTATGCAGTTATTATCGCTAGAACTATAATAAATATACGTATTACTTTTATTATCATCAATATAACATGCATTATTACCCATACTATGCAGTTATTATCGATAGAACTGTAATAAATATACTTATTACTTTTATTATTATCAATATAACATGCACTATTTGCCATATTTTACTATTATTATCGCTAGAACTATAATAATTATACTTATTACTCCCGATATTATCAATATAACATGCATTATTACCCATATAATGCAGTTATTATCGCCAGAACTGTAATAATTATACTTATTACTTATATTATTATCAATATAACATGCATTATTACCCATATAATGCAGTTATTATCGACAGAAGTATAATAAATATACTTATTACTTTTATTATTATCAGTATAACATGTACTATTAGCCATATTTTACTATTATTATCGCTAGAACTGTAATAATTATTATTATTACTCCCGATATTATCAATATAACATGCATTATTACGCATATAATGCAGTTATTATCGCTAGAACTGTAATAAATATACTTACTACTTGCATTATCATCAATATAACATGCATTATTACCCATATTATGCAGTTATTATCGATAGAACTATAATAAATATACTTATTACTCCCGATATTATCAATATAACATGCATTATTACCCATATTATGCAGTTATTATCGCTAGAACTATAATAAATATACTTATTACTCCCAATATTATCAATATAACATGCATTATTACCCATATAATGCTGTTATTATCGACAGAAGTATAACAAATATACTTATTGCTTTTATTATTATCAGTATAACATGTACTATTAGCCATATTTTACTATTATTATCGCTAGAACTATCATAATTATACTTATTACTCCCGATATTATCAATATAACGTGCATTATTACCTATATAATGCAGTTATGATCGCTAGAACTGTAATAATTATACTTATTACTTATATTATTATCAATATAACATGCATTATTACGCATATTATGCAGTTATTATCGCTAGAACTATAATAAATATACGTATTACTTTTATTATCATCAATATAACATGCATTATTACCCATATTATGCAGTTATTATCGATAGAACTGTAATAAATATACTTATTACTTTTATTATTATCAATATAACATGCACTATTTGCCATATTTTACTATTATTATCGCCAGAACTATAATAATTATACTTATTACTCCCGATATTATCAATATAACATGCATTATTACCCATATAATGCAGTTATTATCGCCAGAACTGTAATAATTATGTTTATTACTTATATTATTATCAATATAACATGCATTATTACCCATATTATGCAGTTATTATCGCTAGAACTATAATAAATATACGTATTACTTTTATTATCATCAATATAACATGCATTATTACCCATATTATGCAGTTATTATCGATAGAACTATAATAAATGTACTTATTACTTTTATTATTATCAATATAACATGCATTATTACCCATATTATGCAGTTATTATCGCTAGAACTATCATAATTATACTTATTACTCCCAATATTATCACTATAACATGCATTATTACCCATATAATGCAGTTATTATCGACAGAAGTATAATAAATATACTTATTGCTTTTATTATTATCAGTATAACATGTACTATTAGCCATATTTTACTAGTATTATCGCTAGAACTGTAATAATTATACTTATTACTCCCGATATTATCAATATAACATGCATTATTACGCATATAATGCAGTTATTATCGCTAGAACTGTAATAAATATACTTACAACTTGCATTATCATCAATATAACATGCATTATTACCCATATTATGCAGTTATTATCGATAGAACTATAATAAATATACTTATTACTCCCGATATTATCAATATAACATGCATTATTACCCATATTATGCAGTTATTATCGCTAGAACTATAATAAATATACTTATTACTCCCAATATTATCAACATAACATGCATTATTACCCATATAATGCAGTTATTATCGACAGAAGTATAACAAATATACTTATTGCTTTTATTATTATCAGTATAACATGTACTATTAGCCATATTTTACTATTATTATCGCTAGAGCTATCATAATTATACTTATTACTCCCGATATTATCAATATAACATGCATTATTACCTATATAATGCAGTTATGATCGCTAGAACTGTAATAATTATACTTATTACTTATATTATTATCAATATAACATGCATTATTACGCATATTATGCAGTTATTATCGCTAGAACTATAATAAATATACGTATTACTTTTATTATCATCAATATAACATGCATTATTACCCATACTATGCAGTTATTATCGATAGAACTGTAATAAATATACTTATTACTTTTATTATTATCAATATAACATGCACTATTTGCCATATTTTACTATTATTATCGCTAGAACTATAATAATTATAATTATTACTCCCGATATTATCAATATAACATGCATTATTACGCATATAATGCAGTTATTATCGCTAGAACTGTAATAAATATACTTACTACTTGCATTATCATCAATATAACATGCATTATTACCCATATTATGCAGTTATTATCGATAGAACTATAATAAATATACTTATTACTCCCGATATTATCAATATAACATGCATTATTACCCATATTATGCAGTTATTATCGCTAGAACTATAATAAATATACTTATTACTCCCAATATTATCAATATAACATGCATTATTACCCATATAATGCTGTTATTATCGACAGAAGTATAACAAATATACTTATTGCTTTTATTATTATCAGTATAACATGTACTATTAGCCATATTTTACTATTATTATCGCTAGAACTATCATAATTATACTTATTACTCCCGATATTATCAATATAACGTGCATTATTACCTATATAATGCAGTTATGATCGCTAGAACTGTAATAATTATACTTATTACTTATATTATTATCAATATAACATGCATTATTACGCATATTATGCAGTTATTATCGCTAGAACTATAATAAATATACGTATTACTTTTATTATCATCAATATAACATGCATTATTACCCATATTATGCAGTTATTATCGATAGAACTGTAATAAATATACTTATTACTTTTATTATTATCAATATAACATGCACTATTTGCCATATTTTACTATTATTATCGCCAGAACTATAATAATTATACTTATTACTCCCGATATTATCAATATAACATGCATTATTACCCATATAATGCAGTTATTATCGCCAGAACTGTAATAATTATACTTATTACTTATATTATTATCAATATAACATGCATTATTACCCATATTATGCAGTTATTATCGCTAGAACTATAATAAATATACGTATTACTTTTATTATCATCAATATAACATGCATTATTACCCATATTATGCAGTTATTATCGATAGAACTATAATAAATGTACTTATTACTTTTATTATTATCAATATAACATGCATTATTACCCATATTATGCAGTTATTATCGCTAGAACAATCATAATTATACTTATTACTCCCAATATTATCACTATAACATGCATTATTACCCATATAATGCAGTTATTATCGACAGAAGTATAATAAATATACTTATTGCTTTTATTATTATCAGTATAACATGTACTATTAGCCATATTTTACTAGTATTATCGCTAGAACTGTAATAATTATACTTATTACTCCCGATATTATCAATATAACATGCATTATTACGCATATAATGCAGTTATTATCGCTTGAACTGTAATAAATATACTTACAACTTGCATTATCATCAATATAACATGCATTATTACCCATATTATGCAGTTATTATCGATAGAACTATAATAAATATACTTATTACTCCCGATATTATCAATATAACATGCATTATTACCCATATTATGCAGTTATTATCGCTAGAACTATAATAAATATACTTATTACTCCCAATATTATCAACATAACATGCATTATTACCCATATAATGCAGTTATTATCGACAGAAGTATAACAAATATACTTATTGCTTTTATTATTATCAGTATAACATGTACTATTAGCCATATTTTACTATTATTATCGCTAGAACTATCATAATTATACTTATTACTCCCGATATTATCAATATAACATGCATTATTACCTATATAATGCAGTTATGATCGCTAGAACTGTAATAATTATACTTATTACTTATATTATTATCAATATAACATGCATTATTACGCATATTATGCAGTTATTATCGCTAGAACTATAATAAATATACGTATTACTTTTATTATCATCAATATAACATGCATTATTACCCATATTATGCAGCTAGAACTATAATAAATATACTTATTACTCCCAATATTATCAATATAATATGCATTATTACCCATATAATGCAGTTATTATCGCTAGAACTATAATAAATATACGTATTACTTTTATTATCATCAATATAACATGCGTTATTACCCATATTATGCAGTTATTTTGGATATAACTCTAATAAATATACTTATTACTTTTATTATTATCAATATAACATGCTTTATTACCCATATAATGCAGTTATTATCGACAGGAGTATAATAAATATACTTATTACTTTCATTATTATCAATATAACAGGCACTCTTACCCATATTTTACTAGTATTATCGCTAGAACTGTAATAATTATATATATTACTCCCGATATTATCAATATAACATCCATTATTACCCATATAATGCATTTATTATCGCTAGAACTGTAATAATTATACTTATTACTCCCGATATTATCAATATAACATGCATTATTACCCATATAATGCAGTTATTATCGACAGAAGTATAATAAATATACTTATTACTTTTATTATTATCAGTATAACATGTACTATTAGCCATATTTTACTATTATTATCGCTAGAACTGTAATAATTATAATTATTACTCCCGATATTATCAATATAACATGCATTATTACGCATATAATGCAGTTATTATCGCTAGAACTGTAATAAATATACTTACTACTTGCATTATCATCAATATAACATGCATTATTACCCATATTATGCAGTTATTATCGATAGAACTATAATAAATATACTTATTACTCCCGATATTATCAATATAACATGCATTATTACCCATATTATGCAGTTATTATCGCTAGAACTATAATAAATATACTTATTACTCCCAATATTATCAATATAACATGCATTATTACCCATATAATGCTGTTATTATCGACAGAAGTATAACAAATATACTTATTGCTTTTATTATTATCAGTATAACATGTACTATTAGCCATATTTTACTATTACTATCGCTAGAACTATCATAATTATACTTATTACTCCCGATATTATCAATATAACGTGCATTATTACCTATATAATGCAGTTATGATCGCTAGAACTGTAATAATTATACTTATTACTTATATTATTATCAATATAACATGCATTATTACGCATATTATGCAGTTATTATCGCTAGAACTATAATAAATATACGTATTACTTTTATTATCATCAATATAACATGCATTATTACCCATATTATGCAGTTATTATCGATAGAACTGTAATAAATATACTTATTACTTTTATTATTATCAATATAACATGCACTATTTGCTATATTTTACTATTATTATCGCCAGAACTATAATAATTATACTTATTACTCCCGATATTATCAATATAACATGCATTATTACCCATATAATGCAGTTATTATCGCCAGAACTGTAATAATTATACTTATTACTTATATTATTATCAATATAACATGCATTATTACCCATATTATGCAGTTATTATCGCTAGAACTGTAATAATTATACTTATTACTCCCGATGTTATCAATATAACATGCATTATTACCCATATAATGCAGTTATTATCGACAGAAGTATAATAAATATACTTATTACTTTTATTATTATCAGTATAACATGTACTATTAGCCATATTTTACTATTATTATCGCTAGAACTGTAATAATTATACTTATTACTCCCGATATTATCAATATAACATGCATTATTACGCATATAATGCAGTTATTATCGCTAGAACTGTAATAAATATACTTACTACTTGCATTATCATCAATATAACATGCATTATTACCCATATTATGCAGTTATTATCGATAGAACTATAATAAATATACTTATTACTCCCGATATTATCAATATAACATGCATTATTACCCATATTATGCAGTTATTATCGCTAGAACTATAATAAATATACTTATTACTCCCAATATTATCAATATAACATGCATTATTACCCATATAATGCTGTTATTATCGACAGAAGTATAACAAATATACTTATTGCTTTTATTATTATCAGTATAACATGTACTATTAGCCATATTTTACTATTATTATCGCTAGAACTATCATAATTATACTTATTACTCCCGATATTATCAATATAACGTGCATTATTACCTATATAATGCAGTTATGATCGCTAGAACTGTAATAATTATACTTATTACTTATATTATTATCAATATAACATGCATTATTACGCATATTATGCAGTTATTATCGCTAGAACTATAATAAATATACGTATTACTTTTATTATCATCAATATAACATGCATTATTACCCATATTATGCAGTTATTATCGATAGAACTGTAATAAATATACTTATTACTTTTATTATTATCAATATAACATGCACTATTTGCCATATTTTACTATTATTATCGCCAGAACTATAATAATTATACTTATTACTCCCGATGTTATCAATATAACATGCATTATTACCCATATAATGCAGTTATTATCGCCAGAACTGTAATAATTATACTTATTACTTATATTATTATCAATATAACATGCATTATTACCCATATTATGCAGTTATTATCGCTAGAACTATAATAAATATACGTATTACTTTTATTATCATCAATATAACATGCATTATTACCCATATTACGCAGTTATTATCGATAGAACTATAATAAATGTACTTATTACTTTTATTATTATCAATATAACATGCATTATTACCCATATTATGCAGTTATTATCGCTAGAACTATCATAATTATACTTATTACTCCCATTATCATCAATATAACATGCATTATTACCCATATTATGCAGTTATTATCGATAGAACTATAATAAATATACTTATTACTCCCGATATTATCAATATAACATGCATTATTACCCATATTATGCAGTTATTATCGCTAGAACTATAATAAATATACTTATTACTCCCAATATTATCAACATAACATGCATTATTACCCATATAATGCAGTTATTATCGACAGAAGTATAACAAATATACTTATTGCTTTTATTATTATCAGTATAACATGTACTATTAGCCATATTTTACTATTATTATCGCTAGAACTATCATAATTATACTTATTACTCCCGATATTATCAATATAACATGCATTATTACCTATATAATGCAGTTATGATCGCTAGAACTGTAATAATTATACTTATTACTTATATTATTATCAATATAACATGCATTATTACGCATATTATGCAGTTATTATCGCTAGAACTATAATAAATATACGTATTACTTTTATTATCATCAATATAACATGCATTATTACCCATATTATGCAGTTATTATCGATAGAACTATAATAAATGTACTTATTACTTTTATTATTATCAATATAACATGCATTATTACCCATATTATGCAGTTATTATCGCTAGAACTATCATAATTATACTTATTACTCCCATTATCATCAATATAACATGCATTATTACCCATATTATGCAGTTATTATCGATAGAACTATAATAAATATACTTATTACTCCCGATATTATCAATATAACATGCATTATTACCCATATTATGCAGTTATTATCGCTAGAACTATAATAAATATACTTATTACTCCCAATATTATCAACATAACATGCATTATTACCCATATAATGCAGTTATGATCGCTAGAACTGTAATAATTATACTTATTACTTATATTATTAGCAATATAACGTGCATTATTACCCATATAATGCAGTTATTATCGCTAGAACTGTAATAATTATACTTATTACTTATATTATTATCAATATAACATGCATTATTACCCATATTATGCAGTTATTATCGCTAGAACTATAATAAATATACTTATTACTCCCGATATTGTTAATATAACATCCATTATTACCCATATAATGCAGTTATTATCACTAGAACTGTAATAATTATACTTATTACTCCCGATATTATCAATATAACATGCATTATTACCCATATAATGCAGTTATTATCGACAGAAGTATAATAAATATACTTATTACTTTTATTATTATCAGTATAACATGTACTATTAGCCATATTTTACTATTATTATCGCTAGAACTATAATAATTATACTTATTACTCCCGATATTATCAATATAACATGCATTATTACCCATATGATGCAGCTATTATCGACAGAAGTATAATAAATATACTTATTACTTTTATTATTATCAATATAACAGGCACTAGTAGCCATATTTTACTATTATTATCGCTAGAACTATAATAATTATACTTATTACTCCCGATATTATCAATATAACATGCATTATTACGCATATAATGCTGTTATTATCGCTAGAACTGTAATAAATATACTTACTGCTTTCATTATCATCAATATAACATGCATTATTACCCATATTAAGAAGTTATTATCGATAGAACGATAATAAATATACTTATTACTTTTATTATTATCAGTATAACATGTACTATTAGCCATATTTTACTATTATTATCGCTAGAACTGTAATAATTATACTTATTACTCTCGATATTATCAATATAACATGCATTATTACCTATATAATGCAGTTATGATCGCTAGAACTGTAATAATTATACTTATTACTTATATTATTATCAATATAACATGCATTATTACGCATATTATGCAGTTATTATCGCTAGAACTATAATAAATATACGTATTACTTTTATTATCATCAATATAACATGCATTATTACCCATATTATGCAGTTATTATCGATAGAACTGTAATAAATATACTTATTACTTTTATTATTATCAATATAACATGCACTATTTGCCATATTTTACTATTATTATCGCCAGAACTATAATAATTATACTTATTACTCCCGATATTATCAATATAAAATGCATTATTACCCATATAATGCAGTTATTATCGCCAGAACTGTAATAATTATACTTATTACTTATATTATTATCAATATAACATGCATTATTACCCATATTATGCAGTTATTATCGCTAGAACTATAATAAATATACGTATTACTTTTATTATCATCAATATAACATGCATTATTACCCATATTATGCAGTTATTATCGCTAGAACTATCATAATTATACTTATTACTCCCATTATCATCAATATAACATGCATTATTACCCATATTATGCAGTTATTATCGATAGAACTATAATAAATATACTTATTACTCCCGATATTATCAATATAACATGCATTATTACCCATATTATGCAGTTATTATCGCTAGAACTATAATAAATATACTTATTACTTCCAATATTATCAACATAACATGCATTATTACCCATATAATGCAGTTATGATCGCTAGAACTGTAATAATTATACTTATTACTTATATTATTAGCAATATAACGTGCATTATTACCCATATAATGCAGTTATTATCGCTAGAACTGTAATAATTATACTTATTACTTATATTATTATCAATATAACATGCATTATTACCCATATTATGCAGTTATTATCGCTAGAACTATAATAAATATACTTATTACTCCCGATATTGTTAATATAACATCCATTATTACCCATATAATGCAGTTATTATCACTAGAACTGTAATAATTATACTTATTACTCCCGATATTATCAATATAACATGCATTATTACCCATATAATGCAGTTATTATCGACAGAAGTATAATAAATATACTTGTTACTTTTATTATTATCAGTATAACATGTACTATTAGCCATATTTTACTATTATTATCGCTAGAACTATAATAATTATACTTATTACTCCCGATATTATCAATATAACATGCATTATTACCCATATAATGCAGCTATTATCGACAGAAGTATAATAAATATACTTATTACTTTTATTATTATCAATATAACAGGCACTAGTAGCCATATTTTACTATTATTATCGCTAGAACTATAATAATTATACTTATTACTCCCGATATTATCAATATAACATGCATTATTACCCATATAATGCAAGTATTATCGACAGAAGTATAATAAATATACTTATTACTATTATTATTTTCAATATAACAGGCACTGTTAGATATATTATACTAGTATTATCGCTAGAACTGTAACAATTATACTTATTACTCCCGATATTATCAATATAACATGCATTATTACGCGTATAATGCAGTTATTATCGCTAGAACTGTAATAAATATACTTACTACTTTCATTATCATCAATATAACGTGCATTATTACCCAAATTATGCAGTTATTATCGATAGATCTATAATAAATATACTTATTACTCCCGATATTATCAATATAACATGCATTATTACCCATATTATGCAGTTATTATCGCTAGAACTGTAGTAATTATACTTATTACTTATATTATTATCAATATAACATGCATTATTACCCATATAATGCAGTTATTATCGCTAGAACTATAATAAATATACGTATTACTTTTATTATCATCAATATAACATGCATTATTACCCATATTATGCAGTTATTATCGATAGAACTATAATAAATGTACTTATTACTTTTATTATTATCAATATAACATGCATTATTACCCATATTATGCAGTTATTATCGCTAGAACTATCATAATTATACTTATTACTCCCATTATCATCAATATAACATGCATTATTACCCATATTATGCAGTTATTATCGATAGAACTATAATAAATATACTTATTACTCCCGATATTATCAATATAACATGCATTATTACCCATATTATGCAGTTATTATCGCTAGAACTATAATAAATATACTTATTACTCCCAATATTATCAACATAACATGCATTATTACCCATATAATGCAGTTATGATCGCTAGAACTGTAATAATTATACTTATTACTTATATTATTAGCAATATAACGTGCATTATTACCCATATAATGCAGTTATTATCGCTAGAACTGTAATAATTATACTTATTACTTATATTATTATCAATATAACATGCATTATTACCCATATTATGCAGTTATTATCGCTAGAACTATAATAAATATACTTATTACTCCCGATATTGTTAATATAACATCCATTATTACCCATATAATGCAGTTATTATCACTAGAACTGTAATAATTATACTTATTACTCCCGATATTATCAATATAACATGCATTATTACCCATATAATGCAGTTATTATCGACAGAAGTATAATAAATATACTTATTACTTTTATTATTATCAGTATAACATGTACTATTAGCCATATTTTACTATTATTATCGCTAGAACTATAATAATTATACTTATTACTCCCGATATTATCAATATAACATGCATTATTACCCATATAATGCAGCTATTATCGACAGAAGTATAATAAATATACTTATTACTTTTATTATTATCAATATAACAGGCACTAGTAGCCATATTTTACTATTATTATCGCTAGAACTATAATAATTATACTTATTACTCCCGATATTATCAATATAACATGCATTATTACGCATATAATGCTGTTATTATCGCTAGAACTGTAATAAATATACTTACTGCTTTCATTATCATCAATATAACATGCATTATTACCCATATTAAGAAGTTATTATCGATAGAACGATAATAAATATACTTATTACTTTTATTATTATCAGTATAACATGTACTATTAGCCATATTTTACTATTATTATCGCTAGAACTGTAATAATTATACTTATTACTCTCGATATTATCAATATAACATGCATTATTACCTATATAATGCAGTTATGATCGCTAGAACTGTAATAATTATACTTATTACTTATATTATTATCAATATAACATGCATTATTACGCATATTATGCAGTTATTATCGCTAGAACTATAATAAATATACGTATTACTTTTATTATCATCAATATAACATGCATTATTACCCATATTATGCAGTTATTATCGATAGAACTGTAATAAATATACTTATTACTTTTATTATTATCAATATAACATGCACTATTTGCCATATTTTACTATTATTATCGCCAGAACTATAATAATTATACTTATTACTCCCGATATTATCAATATAAAATGCATTATTACCCATATAATGCAGTTATTATCGCCAGAACTGTAATAATTATACTTATTACTTATATTATTATCAATATAACATGCATTATTACCCATATTATGCAGTTATTATCGCTAGAACTATAATAAATATACGTATTACTTTTATTATCATCAATATAACATGCATTATTACCCATATTATGCAGTTATTATCGCTAGAACTATCATAATTATACTTATTACTCCCATTATCATCAATATAACATGCATTATTACCCATATTATGCAGTTATTATCGATAGAACTATAATAAATATACTTATTACTCCCGATATTATCAATATAACATGCATTATTACCCATATTATGCAGTTATTATCGCTAGAACTATAATAAATATACTTATTACTTCCAATATTATCAACATAACATGCATTATTACCCATATAATGCAGTTATGATCGCTAGAACTGTAATAATTATACTTATTACTTATATTATTAGCAATATAACGTGCATTATTACCCATATAATGCAGTTATTATCGCTAGAACTGTAATAATTATACTTATTACTTATATTATTATCAATATAACATGCATTATTACCCATATTATGCAGTTATTATCGCTAGAACTATAATAAATATACTTATTACTCCCGATATTGTTAATATAACATCCATTATTACCCATATAATGCAGTTATTATCACTAGAACTGTAATAATTATACTTATTACTCCCGATATTATCAATATAACATGCATTATTACCCATATAATGCAGTTATTATCGACAGAAGTATAATAAATATACTTATTACTTTTATTATTATCAGTATAACATGTACTATTAGCCATATTTTACTATTATTATCGCTAGAACTATAATAATTATACTTATTACTCCCGATATTATCAATATAACATGCATTATTACCCATATAATGCAGCTATTATCGACAGAAGTATAATAAATATACTTATTACTTTTATTATTATCAATATAACAGGCACTAGTAGCCATATTTTACTATTATTATCGCTAGAACTATAATAATTATACTTATTACTCCCGATATTATCAATATAACATGCATTATTACGCATATAATGCTGTTATTATCGCTAGAACTGTAATAAATATACTTACTGCTTTCATTATCATCAATATAACATGCATTATTACCCATATTAAGAAGTTATTATCGATAGAACGATAATAAATATACTTATTACTTTTATTATTATCAATATAACATGCATTATTACCCATTTAATGCAGTTATTATCGCTAGAACTGTAATAATTATACTTATTACTTATATAGTTAGCAATATAACATGCATTATTACCCATATAATGGAGTTATTATCGCTAGAACTGTAATAACTATACTTATTACTTATGTCATTATCAATATAACATGCATTATTACCCATATAATGCAGTTATTATCGACAGAAGTATAATAAGCATACTTATTACTTTTATTATTATCAGTATAACATGTACTATTAGCCATATTTTACTATTATTATCGCTAGAACTGTAATAATTATACTTATTACTCCCGATATTATCAATATAACATGCATTATTACGCATATAATGCAGTTATTATCGCTAGAACTGTAATAAATATACTTACTACTTGCATTATCATCAATATAACATGCATTATTACCCATATTATGCAGTTATTATCGATGGAACTATAATAAATATACTTAATACTTTTATTATTATCAATATAACATGCACTATTAGCCATATTTTACTATTATTATCGCTAGAACTATAATAAATATACGTATTACTTTTATTATCTTCAATATAACATGCATTATTACCCATATTATGCAGTTATTATCGATAGAACTATAATAAATGTACTTATTACTTTTATTATTATCAATATAACATGCATTATTACCCATATTATGCAGTTATTATCGCTAGAACTATAATAAATATACTTATTACTCCCAATATTATCAACATAACATGCATTATTACCCATATAATGCAGTTATGATCGCTAGAACTGTAATAATTATACTTATTACTTATATTATTAGCAATATAACGTGCATTATTACCCATATAATGCAGTTATTATCGCTAGAACTGTAATAATTATACTTATTACTTATATTATTATCAATATAACATGCATTATTACCCATATTATGCAGTTATTATCGCTAGAACTATAATAAATATACTTATTACTCCCGATATTGTTAATATAACATCCATTATTACCCATATAATGCAGTTATTATCACTAGAACTGTAATAATTATACTTATTACTCCCGATATTATCAATATAACATGCATTATTACCCATATAATGCAGTTATTATCGACAGAAGTATAATAAATATACTTATTACTTTTATTATTATCAGTATAACATGTACTATTAGCCATATTTTACTATTATTATCGCTAGAACTATAATAATTATACTTATTACTCCCGATATTATCAATATAACATGCATTATTACCCATATAATGCAGCTATTATCGACAGAAGTATAATAAATATACTTATTACTTTTATTATTATCAATATAACAGGCACTAGTAGCCATATTTTACTATTATTATCGCTAGAACTATAATAATTATACTTATTACTCCCGATATTATCAATATAACATGCATTATTACGCATATAATGCTGTTATTATCGCTAGAACTGTAATAAATATACTTACTGCTTTCATTATCATCAATATAACATGCATTATTACCCATATTAAGAAGTTATTATCGATAGAACGATAATAAATATACTTATTACTTTTATTATTATCAATATAACATGCATTATTACCCATTTAATGCAGCTATTATCGCTAGAACTGTAATAGTTATACTTATTACTTATATAGTTAGCAATATAACATGCATTATTACCCATATAATGGAGTTATTATCGCTAGAACTGTAATAACTATACTTATTACTTATGTCATTATCAATATAACATGCATTATTACCCATATAATGCAGTTATTATCGACAGAAGTATAATAAGTACACTTATTACTTTTATTATTATCAGTATAACATGTACTATTAGCCATATTTTACTATTATTATCGCTAGAACTGTAATAATTATACTTATTACTCCCGATATTATTAATATAACATGCATTATTACGCATATAATGCAGTTATTATCGCTAGAACTGTAATAAATATACTTACTACTTGCATTATCATCAATATAACATGCATTATTACCCATATTATGCAGTTATTATCGATGGAACTATAATAAATATACTACAACTTTTATTATTATCAATATAACATGCACTATTAGCCATATTTTACTATTATTATCGCTAGAACTATAATAATTATACTTATTACTCCCGATATTGTCAATATAACATGCATTATTACGCATATAATGCAGTTATTATCGCTAGAACTGTAATAAATATACTTACTACTTGCATTATCATCAATGTAACATGCATTATTACCCATATTATGCAGTTATTATCGATAGAACTATAATAAATATACATATTACTCCCGATATTATCAATATAACATGCATTATTACCCATATTATGCAGTTATTATCGCTAGAACTATAATAAATATACTTATTACTCCCAATATTATCAATATAACATGCATTATTACCCATATAATGCTGTTATTATCGACAGAAGTATAACAAATATACTTATTGCTTTTATTATTATCAGTATAACATGTACTATTAGCCATATTTTACTATTATTATCGCTAGAACTATCATAATTATACTTATTACTCCCGATATTATCAATATAACATGCATTATTACCTATATAATGCAGTTATGATCGCTAGAACTGTAATAATTATACTTATTACTTATATTATTATCAATATAACATGCATTATTACGCATATTATGCAGTTATTATCGCTAGAACTATAGTAAATATACGTATTACTTTTATTATCATCAATATAACATGCATTATTACCCATATTATGCAGTTATTATCGATAGAACTGTAATAAATATACTTATTACTTTTATTATTATCAATATAACATGCACTATTTGCCATATTTTACTATTATTATCGCCAGAACTATAATAATTATACTTATTACTCCCGATATTATCAATATAACATGCATTATTACCCATATAATGCAGTTATTATCGCCAGAACTGTAATAATTATACTTATTACTTATATTATTATCAATATAACATGCATTATTACCCATATTATGCAGTTATTATCGCTAGAACTATAATAAATATACGTATTACTTTTATTATCATCAATATAACATGCATTATTACCCATATTATGCAGTTATTATCGATAGAACTATAATAAATGTACTTATTACTTTTATTATTATCAATATAACATGCATTATTACCCATATTATGCAGTTATTATCGCTAGAACTATAATAAATATACTTATTACTCCCAATATTATCAACATAACATGCATTATTACCCATATAATGCAGTTATGATCGCTAGAACTGTAATAATTATACTTATTACTTATATTATTAGCAATATAACGTGCATTATTACCCATATAATGCAGTTATTATCGCTAGAACTGTAATAATTATACTTATTACTTATATTATTATCGATATAACATGCATTATTACCCATATTATGCAGTTATTATCGCTAGAACTATAATAAATATACTTATTACTCCCGATATTGTTAATATAACATCCATTATTACCCATATAATGCAGTTATTATCACTAGAACTGTAATAATTATACTTATTACTCCCGATATTATCAATATAACATGCATTATTACCCATATAATGCAGTTATTATCGACAGAAGTATAATAAATATACTTATTACTTTTATTATTATCAGTATAACATGTACTATTAGCCATATTTTACTATTATTATCGCTAGAACTATAATAATTATACTTATTACTCCCGATATTATCAATATAACATGCATTATTACCCATATAATGCAGCTATTATCGACAGAAGTATAATAAATATACTTATTACTTTTATTATTATCAATATAACAGGCACTAGTAGCCATATTTTACTATTATTATCGCTAGAACTATAATAATTATACTTATTACTCCCGATATTATCAATATAACATGCATTATTACGCATATAATGCTGTTATTATCGCTAGAACTGTAATAAATATACTTACTGCTTTCATTATCATCAATATAACATGCATTATTACCCATATTAAGAAGTTATTATCGATAGAACGATAATAAATATACTTATTACTTTTATTATTATCAATATAACATGCATTATTACCCATTTAATGCAGTTATTATCGCTAGAACTGTAATAATTATACTTATTACTTATATAGTTAGCAATATAACATGCATTATTACCCATATAATGGAGTTATTATCGCTAGAACTGTAATAACTATACTTATTACTTATGTCATTATCAATATAACATGCATTATTACCCATATAATGCAGTTATTATCGACAGAAGTATAATAAATATACTTATTACTTTTATTATTATCAGTATAACATGTACTATTAGCCATATTTTACTATTATTATCGCTAGAACTGTAATAATTATACTTATTACTCCCGATATTATCAATATAACATGCATTATTACGCATATAATGCAGTTATTATCGCTAGAACTGTAATAAATATACTTACTACTTGCATTATCATCAATATAACATGCATTATTACCCATATTATGCAGTTATTATCGATGGAACTATAATAAATATACTTAATACTTTTATTATTATCAATATAACATGCACTATTAGCCATATTTTACTATTATTATCGCTAAAACTATAATAATTATACTTATTACTCCCGATATTATCAATATAACATGCATTATTACCCATATAATGCAAGTATTATCGACAGAAGTATAATAAATATACTTATTACTATTATTATTTTCAATATAACAGGCACTGTTAGATATATTTTACTAGTATTATCGCTAGAACTGTAACAATTATACTTATTACTCCCGATATTATCAATATAACATGCATTATTACGCATATAATGCAGTTATTATCGCTAGAACTGTAATAAATATACTTACTACTTTCATTATCATCAATATAACATGCATTATTACCCATATTATGCAGTTATTATCGCTAGAACTATAATAAATATACTTATTACTCCCGATATTGTTAATATAACATCCATTATTACCCATATAATGCAGTTATTATCACTAGAACTGTAATAATTATACTTATTACTCCCGATATTATCAATATAACATGCATTATTACCCATATAATGCAGTTATTATCGACAGAAGTATAATAAATATACTTATTACTTTTATTATTATCAGTATAACATGTACTATTAGCCATATTTTACTATTATTATCGCTAGAACTATCATAATTATACTTATTACTCCCGATATTATCAATATAACATGCATTATTACCCATATAATGCAGTTATGATCGCTAGAACTGTAATAATTATACTTATTACTTATATTATTAGCAATATAACGTGCATTATTACCCATATAATGCAGTTATTATCGCTAGAACTGTAATAATTATACTTATTACTTATATTATTATCAATATAACATGCATTATTACCCATATTATGCAGTTATTATCGCTAGAACTATAATAAATATACTTATTACTCCCAATATTATCAATATAACATGCATTATTACCCATATAATGCAGTTATTATCGCTAGAACTGTAATAATTATACCTATTACTTATATTTTTAGCAATATAACATGCATTATTACCCATATAATGCAGTTATTATCGACAGAAGTATAATAAATATACTTATTACTCCCAATATTATCAATATAACATGCATTATTACCCATGTAATGCAGCTATTATCGACAGAAGTATAATAAATATACTTATTACTTTTATTATTATCAATATAACAGGCACTAGTAGCCATATTTTACTATTATTATCGCTAGAACTATAATAATTATACTTATTACTCCCGATATTATCAATATAACATGCATTATTACGCATATAATGCTGTTATTATCGCTAGAACTGTAATAAATATACTTACTGCTTTCATTATCATCAATATAACATGCATTATTACCCATATTAAGAAGTTATTATCAATAGAACGATAATAAATATACTTATTACTTTTATTATTATCAATATAACATGCATTATTACCCATTTAATGCAGTTATTATCGCTAGAACTGTAATAATTATACTTATTACTTATATAGTTAGCAATATAACATGCATTATTACCCATATAATGGAGTTATTATCGCTAGAACTGTAATAACTATACTTATTACTTATGTCATTATCAATATAACATGCATTATTACCCATATAATGCAGTTATTATCGACAGAAGTATAATAAATATACTTATTACTTTTATTATTATCAGTATAACATGTACTATTAGCCATATTTTACTATTATTATCGCTAGAACTATAATAATTATACTTATTACTCCCGATATTATCAATATAACATGCATTATTACCCATATAATGCAGCTATTATCGACAGAAGTATAATAAATATACTTATTACTTTTATTATTATCAATATAACAGGCACTAGTAGCCATATTTTACTATTATTATCGCTAGAACTATAATAATTATACTTATTACTCCCGATATTATCAATATAACATGCATTATTACGCATATAATGCTGTTATTATCGCTAGAACTGTAATAAATATACTTACTGCTTTCATTATCATCAATATAACATGCATTATTACCCATATTAAGAAGTTATTATCGATAGAACGATAATAAATATACTTATTACTTTTATTATTATCAATATAACATGCATTATTACCCATTTAATGCAGTTATTATCGCTAGAACTGTAATAATTATACTTATTACTTATATAGTTAGCAATATAACATGCATTATTACCCATATAATGGAGTTATTATCGCTAGAACTGTAATAACTATACTTATTACTTATGTCATTATCAATATAACATGCATTATTACCCATATAATGCAGTTATTATCGACAGAAGTATAATAAATATACTTATTACTTTTATTATTATCAGTATAACATGTACTATTAGCCATATTTTACTATTATTATCGCTAGAACTGTAATAATTATACTTATTACTCCCGATATTATCAATATAACATGCATTATTACGCATATAATGCAGTTATTATCGCTAGAACTGTAATAAATATACTTACTACTTGCATTATCATCAATATAACATGCATTATTACCCATATTATGCAGTTATTCTCGATGGAACTATAATAAATATACTTAATACTTTTATTATTATCAATATAACATGCACTATTAGCCATATTTTACTATTATTATCGCTAAAACTATAATAATTATACTTATTACTCCCGATATTATCAATATAACATGCATTATTACCCATATAATGCAAGTATTATCGACAGAAGTATAATAAATATACTTATTACTATTATTATTTTCAATATAACAGGCACTGTTAGATATATTTTACTAGTATTATCGCTAGAACTGTAACAATTATACTTATTACTCCCGATATTATCAATATAACATGCATTATTACGCATATAATGCAGTTATTATCGCTAGAACTGTAATAAATATACTTACTACTTTCATTATCATCAATATAACATGCATTATTACCCATATTATGCAGTTATTATCGCTAGAACTATAATAAATATACTTATTACTCCCGATATTGTTAATATAACATCCATTATTACCCATATAATGCAGTTATTATCACTAGAACTGTAATAATTATACTTATTACTCCCGATACTATCAATATAACATGCATTATTACCCATATAATGCAGTTATTATCGACAGAAGTATAATAAATATACTTATTACTTTTATTATTATCAGTATAACATGTACTATTAGCCATATTTTACTATTATTATCGCTAGAACTATAATAATTATACTTATTACTCCCGATATTATCAATATAACATGCATTATTACCCATATAATGCAGCTATTATCGACAGAAGTATAATAAATATACTTATTACTTTTATTATTATCAATATAACAGGCACTAGTAGCCATATTTTACTATTATTATCGCTAGAACTATAATAATTATACTTATTACTCCCGATATTATCAATATAACATGCATTATTACGCATATAATGCTGTTATTATCGCTAGAACTGTAATAAATATACTTACTGCTTTCATTATCATCAATATAACATGCATTATTACCCATATTAAGAAGTTATTATCGATAGAACGATAATAAATATACTTATTACTTTTATTATTATCAATATAACATGCATTATTACCCATTTAATGCAGTTATTATCGCTAGAACTGTAATAATTATACTTATTACTTATATAGTTAGCAATATAACATGCATTATTACCCATATAATGAAGTTATTATCGCTAGAACTGTAATAACTATACTTATTACTTATGTCATTATCAATATAACATGCATTATTACCCATATAATGCAGTTATTATCGACAGAAGTATAATAAATATACTTATTACTTTTATTATTATCAGTATAACATGTACTATTAGCCATATTTTACTATTATTATCGCTAGAACTGTAATAATTATACTTATTACTCCCGATATTATCAATATAACATGCATTATTACGCATATAATGCAGTTATTATCGCTAGAACTGTAATAAATATACTTACTACTTGCATTATCATCAATATAACATGCATTATTACCCATATTATGCAGTTATTATCGATGGAACTATAATAAATATACTTAATACTTTTATTATTATCAATATAACATGCACTATTAGCCATATTTTACTATTATTATCGCTAAAACTATAATAATTATACTTATTACTCCCGATATTATCAATATAACATGCATTATTACCCATATAATGCAAGTATTATCGACAGAAGTATAATAAATATACTTATTACTATTATTATTTTCAATATAACAGACACTGTTAGATATATTTTACTAGTATTATCGCTAGAACTGTAACAATTATACTTATTACTCCCGATATTATCAATATAACATGCATTATTACGCATATAATGCAGTTATTATCGCTAGAACTGTAATAAATATACTTACTACTTTCATTATCATCAATATAACATGCATTATTACCCATATTATGCAGTTATTATCGCTAGAACTATAATAAATATACTTATTACTCCCGATATTGTTAATATAACATCCATTATTACCCATATAATGCAGTTATTATCACTAGAACTGTAATAATTATACTTATTACTCCCGATATTATCAATATAACATGCATTATTACCCATATAATGCAGTTATTATCGACAGAAGTATAATAAATATACTTATTACTTTTATTATTATCAGTATAACATGGACTATTAGCCATATTTTACTATTATTATCGCTAGAACTATCATAATTATACTTATTACTCCCGATATTATCAATATAACATGCATTATTACCCATATAATGCAGTTATGATCGCTAGAACTGTAATAATTATACTTATTACTTATATTATTAGCAATATAACGTGCATTATTACCCATATAATGCAGTTATTATCGCTAGAACTGTAATAATTATACTTATTACTTATATTATTATCAATATAACATGCATTATTACCCATATTATGCAGTTATTATCGCTAGAACTATAATAAATATACTTATTACTCCCAATATTATCAATATAACATGCATTATTACCCATATAATGCAGTTATTATCGCTAGAACTGTAATAATTATACCTATTACTTATATTTTTAGCAATATAACATGCATTATTACCCATATAATGCAGTTATTATCGACAGAAGTATAATAAATATACTTATTACTCCCAATATTATCAATATAACATGCATTATTACCCATGTAATGCAGCTATTATCGACAGAAGTATAATAAATATACTTATTACTTTTATTATTATCAATATAACAGGCACTAGTAGCCATATTTTACTATTATTATCGCTAGAACTATAATAATTATACTTATTACTCCCGATATTATCAATATAACATGCATTATTACGCATATAATGCTGTTATTATCGCTAGAACTGTAATAAATATACTTACTGCTTTCATTATCATCAATATAACATGCATTATTACCCATATTAAGAAGTTATTATCAATAGAACGATAATAAATATACTTATTACTTTTATTATTATCAATATAACATGCATTATTACCCATTTAATGCAGTTATTATCGCTAGAACTGTAATAATTATACTTATTACTTATATAGTTAGCAATATAACATGCATTATTACCCATATAATGGAGTTATTATCGCTAGAACTGTAATAACTATACTTATTACTTATGTCATTATCAATATAACATGCATTATTACCCATATAATGCAGTTATTATCGACAGAAGTATAATAAATATACTTATTACTTTTATTATTATCAGTATAACATGTACTATTAGCCATATTTTACTATTATTATCGCTAGAACTGTAATAATTATACTTATTACTCCCGATATTATCAATATAACATGCATTATTACGCATATAATGCAGTTATTATCGCTAGAACTGTAATAAATATACTTACTACTTGCATTATCATCAATATAACATGCATTATTACCCATATTATGCAGTTATTATCGATGGAACTATAATAAATATACTTAATACTTTTATTATTATCAATATAACATGCACAATTAGCCATATTTTACTATTATTATCGCTAGAACTATAATAATTATACTTATTACTCCCGATATTATCAATATAACATGCATTATTACCCATATAATGCAAGTATTATCGACAGAAGTATAATAAATATACTTATTACTATTATTATTTTCAATATAACAGGCACTGTTAGATATATTTTACTAGTATTATCGCTAGAACTGTAACAATTATACTTATTACTCCCGATATTATCAATATAACATGCATTATTACGCATATAATGCAGTTATTATCGCTAGAACTGTAATAAATATACTTACTACTTTCATTATCATCAATATAACATGCATTATTACCCATATTATGCAGTTATTATCGATAGAACTATAATAAATATACTTATTACTCCCGATATTATCAATATAACATGCATTATTACCCATATTATGCAGTTATTATCGCTAGAACTATAATAAATATACTTATTACTCCCAATATTATCAATAAAACATGCATTATTACCCATATAATGCAGTTATTATCGCTCGAACTGTAATAATCTACTTATTACTTATATTTTTAGCAATATAACATGCATTATTACCCATATTATGCAGTTATTATCGATAGAACTGTAATAAATATACTTATTACTTTTATTATTATCAATATAACATGCACTATTTGCCATATTTTACTATTATTATCGCCAGAACTATAATAATTATACTTATTACTCCCGATATTATCAATATAACATGCATTATTACCCATATAATGCAGCTATTATCGCCAGAACTGTAATAATTATACTTATTACTTATATTATTATCAATATAACATGCATTATTACCCATATTATGCAGTTATTATCGCTAGAACTATAATAAATATACGTATTACTTTTATTATCATCAATATAACATGCATTATTACCCATATTATGCAGTTATTATCGATAGAACTATAATAAATGTACTTATTACTTTTATTATTATCAATATAACATGCATTATTACCCATATTATGCAGTTATTATCGCTAGAACTATCATAATTATACTTATTACTCCCAATATTATCACTATAACATGCATTATTACCCATATAATGCAGTTATTATCGACAGAAGTATAATAAATATACTTATTGCTTTTATTATTATCAGTATAACATGTACTATTAGCCATATTTTACTAGTATTATCGCTAGAACTGTAATAATTATACTTATTACTCCCGGTATTATCAATATAACATGCATTATTACGCATATAATGCAGTTATTATCGCTAGAACTATAATAAATATACGTATTACTTTTATTATCATCAATATAACATGCATTATTACCCATATTATGCAGTTATTATCGATAGAACTGTAATAAATATACTTATTACTTTTATTATTATCAATATAACATGCACTATTTGCCATATTTTACTATTATTATCGCTAGAACTATAATAATTATACTTATTACTCCCGATATTATCAATATAACATGCATTATTACCCATATAATGCAGTTATGATCGCTAGAACTGTAATAATTATACTTATTACTTATATTATTAGCAATATAACGTGCATTATTACCCATATAATGCAGTTATTATCGCTAGAACTGTAATAATTATACTTATTACTTATATTATTAGCAATATAACGTGCATTATTACCCATATCATGCAGTTATTATCGCTAGAACTGTAATAATTATACTTATTACTTATATTATTATCAATATAACATGCATTATTACCCATATTATGCAGTTATTATCGCTAGAACTATAATAAATATACTTATTACTCCCAATATTATCAATATAACATGCATTATTACCCATATAATGCAGTTATTATCGCTAGAACTGTAATAATTATACTTATTACTTATATTTTTAGCAATATAACATGCATTATTACCCATATTATGCAGTTATTATCGATAGAACTGTAATAAATATACTTATTACTTTTATTATTATCAATATAACATGCACTATTTGCCATATTTTACTATTATTATCGCCAGAACTATAATAATTATACTTATTACTCCCGATATTATCAATATAACATGCATTATTACCCATATAATGCAGTTATTATCGCCAGAACTGTAATAATTATACTTATTACTTATATTATTATCAATATAACATGCATTATTACCCATATTATGCAGTTATTATCGCTAGAACTATAATAAATATACGTATTACTTTTATTATCATCAATATAACATGCATTATTACCCATATTATGCAGTTATTATCGCTAGAACTATCATAATTATACTTATTACTCCCAATATTATCACTATAACATGCATTATTACCCATATAATGCAGTTATTATCGACAGAAGTATAATAAATATACTTATTGCTTTTATTATTATCAGTATAACATGTACTATTAGCCATATTTTACTAGTATTATCGCTAGAACTGTAATAATTATACTTATTACTCCCGATATTATCAGTATAACATGCATTATTACGCATATAATGCAGTTATTATCGCTAGAACTATAATAAATATACGTATTACTTTTATTATCATCAATATAACATGCATTATTACCCATATTATGCAGTTATTATCGATAGAACTGTAATAAATATACTTATTACTTTTATTATTATCAATATAGCATGCACTATTTGCCATATTTTACTATTATTATCGCTAGAACTATAATAATTATACTTATTACTCCCGATATTATCAATATAACATGCATTATTACCCATATAATGCAGTTATGATCGCTAGAACTGTAATAATTATACTTATTACTTATATTATTAGCAATATAACGTGCATTATTACCCATATAACGCAGTTATTATCGCTAGAACTGTAATAATTATACTTATTACTTATATTATTAGCAATATAACGTGCATTATTACCCATATAATGCAGTTATTATCGCTAGAACTGTAATAATTATACTTATTACTTATATTATTATCAATATAACATGCATTATTACCCATATTATGCAGTTATTATCGCTAGAACTATAATAAATATACTTATTACTCCCAATATTATCAATATAACATGCATTATTACCCATATAATGCAGTTATTATCGCTAGAACTGTAATAATTATACTTACTACTTATATTTTTAGCAATATAACATGCATTATTACCCATATTATGCAGTTATTATCGATAGAACTGTAATAAATATACTTATTACTTTTATTATTATCAATATAACATGCACTATTTGCCATATTTTACTATTATTATCGCCAGAACTATAATAATTATACTTATTACTCCCGATATTATCAATATAACATGCATTATTACCCATATAATGCAGTTATTATCGCCAGAACTGTAATAATTATACTTATTACTTATATTATTATCAATATAACATGCATTATTACCCATATTATGCAGTTATTATCGCTAGAACTATAATAAATATACGTATTACTTTTATTATCATCAATATAACATGCATTATTACCCATATTATGCAGTTATTATCGATAGAACTATAATAAATGTACTTATTACTTTTATTATTATCAATATAACATGCATTATTACCCATATTATGCAGTTATTATCGCTAGAACTATCATAATTATACTTATTACTCCCAATATTATCAACATAACATGCATTATTACCCATATAATGCAGTTATTATCGATAGAAGTGTAATAAATATACTTATTACTTTTATTATTATCAATATAACATGCACTATTTGCCATATTTTACTATTATTATCGCTAGAACTATAATAATTATACTTATTACTCCCGATATTATCAATATAACATGCATTATTACCCATATAATGCAGCTATTATCGACAGAAGTATAATAAATATACTTATTACTTTTATTATTATCAATATAACAGGCACTAGTAGCCATATTTTACTATTATTATCGCTAGAACTATAATAATTATACTTATTACTCCCGATATTATCAATATAACATGCATTATTACGCATATAATGCTGTTATTATCGCTAGAACTGTAATAAATATACTTACTGCTTTCATTATCATCAATATAACATGCATTATTACCCATATTAAGAAGTTATTATCGATAGAACGATAATAAATATACTTATTACTTTTATTATTATCAATATAACATGCATTATTACCCATTTAATGCAGTTATTATCGCTAGAACTGTAATAATTATACTTATTACTTATATAGTTAGCAATATAACATGCATTATTACCCATATAATGGAGTTATTATCGCTAGAACAGTAATAACTATACTTATTACTTATGTCATTATCAATATAACATGCATTATTACCCATATAATGCAGTTATTATCGACAGAAGTATAATAAATATACTTATTACTTTTATTATTATCAGTATAACATGTACTATTAGCCATATTTTACTATTATTATCGCTAGAACTGTAATAATTATACTTATTACTCCCGATATTATAAATATAACATGCATTATTACGCATATAATGCAGTTATTATCGCTAGAACTGTAATAAATATACTTACTACTTGCATTATCATCAATATAACATGCATTATTACCCATATTATGCAGTTATTATCGATGGAACTATAATAAATATACTTAATACTTTTATTATTATCAATATAACATGCACTATTAGCCATATTTTACTATTATTATCGTTAGAACTATAATAATTATACTTATTACTCCCGATATTATCAATATAACATGCATTATTACCCATATAATGCAAGTATTATCGACAGAAGTATAATAAATATACTTATTACTATTATTATTTTCAATATAACAGGCACTGTTAGATATATTTTACTAGTATTATCGCTAGAACTGTAACAATTATACTTATTACTCCCGATATTATCAATATAACATGCATTATAACGCATATAATGCAGTTATTATCGCTAGAACTGTAATAAATATACTTACTACTTTCATTATCATCAATATAACATGCATTATTACCCATATTATGCAGTTATTATCGATAGAACTATAATAAATATACTTATTACTCCCGATATTATCAATATAACATGCATTATTACCCATATTATGCAGTTATTATCGCTAGAAGTGTAATAAATATACTTATTGCTTTTATTATTATCAGTATAACATGTACTATTAGCCATATTTTACTATTATTATCGCTACAACTATCATAATTATACTTATTACTCCCGATATTATCAATATAACATGCATTATTACCCATATAATGCAGTTATGATCGCTAGAACTGTAATAATTATACTTATTACTTATATTATTAGCAATATAACGTGCATTATTACCCATATAATGCAGTTATTATCGCTAGAACTGTAATAATTATACTTATTACTTATATTATTATCAATATAACATGCATTATTACCCATATTATGCAGTTATTATCGCTAGAACTATAATAAATATACTTATTACTCCCAATATTATCAATATAACATGCATTATTACCCATATAATGCAGTTATTATCGCTAGAACTGTAATAATTATACTTATTACTTATATTTTTAGCAATATAACATGCATTATTACCCATATTATGCAGTTATTATCGATAGAACTGTAATAAATATACTTATTACTTTTATTATTATCAATATAACATGCACTATTTGCCATATTTTACTATTATTATCGCCAGAACTATAATAATTATACTTATTACTCCCGATATTATCAATATAACATGCATTATTACCCATATAATGCAGTTATTATCGCCAGAACTGTAATAATTATACTTATTACTTATATTATTATCAATATAACATGCATTATTACCCATATTATGCAGTTATTATCGCTAGAACTATAATAAATATACGTATTACTTTTATTATCATCAATATAACATGCATTATTACCCATATTATGCAGTTATTATCGATAGAACTATAATAAATGTACTTATTACTTTTATTATTATCAATATAACATGCATTATTACCCATATTATGCAGTTATTATCGCTAGAACTATCATAATTATACTTATTACTCCCAATATTATCACCATAACATGCATTATTACCCATATAATGCAGTTATTATCGACAGAAGTATAATAAATATACTTATTGCTTTTATTATTATCAGTATAACATGTACTATTAGCCATATTTTACTAGTATTATCGCTAGAACTGTAATAATTATACTTATTACTCCCGATATTATCAATATAACATGCATTATTACGCATATAATGCAGTTATTATCGCTAGAACTGTAATAAATATACTTACAACTTGCATTATCATCAATATAACATGCATTATTACCCATATTATGCAGTTATTATCGATAGAACTATAATAAATATACTTATTACTCCCGATATTATCAATATAACATGCATTATTACCCATATTATGCAGTTATTATCGCTAGAACTATAATAAATATACTTATTACTCCCAATATTATCAACATAACATGCATTATTACCCATATAATGCAGTTATTATCGACAGAAGTATAACAAATATACTTATTGCTTTTATTATTATCAGTATAACATGTACTATTAGCCATATTTTACTATTATTATCGCTAGAACTATCATAATTATACTTATTACTCCCGATATTATCAATATAACATGCATTATTACCTATATAATGCAGTTATGATCGCTAGAACTGTAATAATTATACTTATTACTTATATTATTATCAATATAACATGCACTATTTGCCATATTTTACTATTATTATCGCCAGAACTATAATAATTATACTTATTACTCCCGATATTATCAATATAACATGCATTATTACCCATTTAATGCAGTTATTATCGCTAGAACTGTAATAATTATACTTATTACTTATATAGTTAGCAATATAACATGCATTATTACCCATATAATGGAGTTATTATCGCTAGAACTGTAATAACTATACTTATTACTTATGTCATTATCAATATAACATGCATTATTACCCATATAATGCAGTTATTATCGACAGAAGTATAATAAATATACTTATTACTTTTATTATTATCAGTATAACATGTACTATTAGCCATATTTTACTATTATTATCGCTAGAACTGTAATAATTATACTTATTACTCCCGATATTATCAATATAACATGCATTATTACGCATATAATGCAGTTATTATCGCTAGAACTGTAATAAATATACTTACTACTTGCATTATCATCAATATAACATGCATTATTACCCATATTATGCAGTTATTATCGATGGAACTATAATAAATATACTTAATACTTTTATTATTATCAATATAACATGCACTATTAGCCATATTTTACTATTATTATCGTTAGAACTATAATAATTATACTTATTACTCCCGATATTATCAATATAACATGCATTATTACCCATATAATGCAAGTATTATCGACAGAAGTATAATAAATATACTTATTACTATTATTATTTTCAATATAACAGGCACTGTTAGATATATTTTACTAGTATTATCGCTAGAACTGTAACAATTATACTTATTACTCCCGATATTATCAATATAAGATGCATTATAACGCATATAATGCAGTTATTATCGCTAGAACTGTAATAAATATACTTACTACTTTCATTATCATCAATATAACATGCATTATTACCCATATTATGCAGTTATTATCGATAGAACTATAATAAATATACTTATTACTCCCGATATTATCAATATAACATGCATTATTACCCATATAATGCAGTTATGATCGCTAGAACTGTAATAATTATACTTATTACTTATATTATTAGCAATATAACGTGCATTATTACCCATATAATGCAGTTATTATCGCTAGAACTGTAATAATTATACTTATTACTTATATTATTATCAATATAACATGCATTATTACCCATATTATGCAGTTATTATCGCTAGAACTATAATAAATATACTTATTACTCCCAATATTATCAATATAACATGCATTATTACCCATATAATGCAGTTCTTATCGCTAGAACTGTAATAATTATACTTATTACTTATATTTTTAGCAATATAACATGCATTATTACCCATATTATGCAGTTATTATCGATAGAACTGTAATAAATATACTTATTACTTTTATTATTATCAATATAACATGCACTATTTGCCATATTTTACTATTATTATCGCCAGAACTATAATAATTATACTTATTACTCCCGATATTATCAATATAACATGCATTATTACCCATATAATGCAGTTATTATCGCCAGAACTGTAATAATTATACTTATTACTTATATTATTATCAATATAACATGCATTATTACCCATATTATGCAGTTATTATCGCTAGAACTATAATAAATATACGTATTACTTTTATTATCATCAATATAACATGCATTATTACCCATATTATGCAGTTATTATCGATAGAACTATAATAAATGTACTTATTACTTTTATTATTATCAATATAACATGCATTATTACCCATATTATGCAGTTATTATCGCTAGAACTATCATAATTATACTTATTACTCCCAATATTATCACCATAACATGCATTATTACCCATATAATGCAGTTATTATCGACAGAAGTATAATAAATATACTTATTGCTTTTATTATTATCAGTATAACATGTACTATTAGCCATATTTTACTAGTATTATCGCTAGAACTGTAATAATTATACTTATTACTCCCGATATTATCAATATAACATGCATTATTACGCATATAATGCAGTTATTAACGCTAGAACTGTAATAAATATACTTACAACTTGCATTATCATCAATATAACATGCATTATTACCCATATTATGCAGTTATTATCGATAGAACTATAATAAATATACTTATTACTCCCGATATTATCAATATAACATGCATTATTACCCATATTATGCAGTTATTATCGCTAGAACTATAATAAATATACTTATTACTCCCAATATTATCAACATAACATGCATTATTACCCATATAATGCAGTTATTATCGACAGAAGTATAACAAATATACTTATTGCTTTTATTATTATCAGTATAACATGTACTATTAGCCATATTTTACTATTATTATCGCTAGAACTATCATAATTATACTTATTACTCCCGATATTATCAATATAACATGCATTATTACCTATATAATGCAGTTATGATCGCTAGAACTGTAATAATTATACTTATTACTTATATTATTATCAATATAACATGCATTATTACGCATATTATGCAGTTATTATCGCTAGAACTATAATAAATATACGTATTACTTTTATTATCATCAATATAACATGCATTATTACCCATATTATGCAGCTAGAACTATAATAAATATACTTATTACTCCCAATATTATCAATATAACATGCATTATTACCCATATAATGCAGTTATTATCGCTAGAACTATAATAAATATACGTATTACTTTTATTATCATCAATATAACATGCGTTATTACCCATATTATGCAGTTATTATCGATGGAACTATAATAAATATACTTAATACTTTTATTATTATCAATATAACATGCACTATTAGCCATATTTTACTATTATTATCGCTAGAACTATAATAATTATACTTATTACTCCCGATATTATCAATATAACATGCATTATTACCCATATAATGCAAGTATTATCGACAGAAGTATAATAAATATACTTATTACTATTATTATTTTCAATATAACAGGCACTGTTAGATATATTTTACTAGTATTATCGCTAGAACTGTAACAATTATACTTATTACTCCCGATATTATCAATATAACATGCATTATTACGCATATAATGCAGTTATTATCGCTAGAACTGTAATAAATATACTTACAACTTTCATTATCATCAATATAACATGCATTATTACCCATATTATGCAGTTATTATCGATAGAACTATAATAAATATACTTATTACTCCCGATATTATCAATATAACATGCATTATTACCCATATTATGCAGTTATTATCGCTAGAACTATAATAAATATACTTATTGCTCCCAATATTATCAATATAACATGCATTATTACCCATATAATGCAGTTATTATCGACAGAAGTGTAATAAATATACTTATTGCTTTTATTATTATCAGTATAACATGTACTATTAGCCATATTTTACTATTATTATCGCTAGAACTATCATAATTATACTTATTACTCCCGATATTATCAATATAACATGCATTATTACCCATATAATGCAGTTATGATCGCTAGAACTGTAATAATTATACTTATTACTTATATTATTAGCAATATAACGTGCATTATTACCCATATAATGCAGTTATTATCGCTAGAACTGTAATAATTATACTTATTACTTATATTATTATCAATATAACATGCATTATTACCCATATTATGCAGTTATTATCGCTAGAACTATAATAAATATACTTATTACTCCCAATATTATCAATATAACATGCATTATTACCCATATAATGCAGTTATTATCGCTAGAACTGTAATAATTATACTTATTACTTATATTTTTAGCAATATAACATGCACTATTTGCCATATTTTACTATTATTATCGCCAGAACTATAATAATTATACTTATTACTCCCGATATTATCAATATAACATGCATTATTACCCATATAATGCAGTTATTATCGCCAGAACTGTAATAATTATACTTATTACTTATATTATTATCAATATAACATGCATTATTACCCATATTATGCAGTTATTATCGCTAGAACTATAATAAATATACGTATTACTTTTATTATCATCAATATAACATGCATTATTACCCATATTATGCAGTTATTATCGATAGAACTATAATAAATGTACTTATTACTTTTATTATTATCAATATAACATGCATTATTACCCATATTATGCAGTTATTATCGCTAGAACTATCATAATTATACTTATTACTCCCAATATTATCACTATAACATGCATTATTACCCATATAATGCAGTTATTATCGACAGAAGTATAATAAATATACTTATTGCTTTTATTATTATCAGTATAACATGTACTATTAGCCATATTTTACTAGTATTATCGCTAGAACTGTAATAATTATACTTATTACTCCCGATATTATCAATATAACATGCATTATTACGCATATAATGCAGTTATTATCGCTAGAACTGTAATAAATATACTTACAACTTGCATTATCATCAATATAACATGCATTATTACCCATATTATGCAGTTATTATCGATAGAACTATAATAAATATACTTATTACTCCCGATATTATCAATATAACATGCATTATTACCCATATTATGCAGTTATTATCGCTAGAACTATAATAAATATACTTATTACTCCCAATATTATCAACATAACATGCATTATTACCCATATAATGCAGTTATTATCGACAGAAGTATAACAAATATACTTATTGCTTTTATTATTATCAGTATAACATGTACTATTAGCCATATTTTACTATTATTATCGCTAGAACTATCATAATTATACTTATTACTCCCGATATTACCAATATAACATGCATTATTACCTATATAATGCAGTTATGATCGCTAGAACTGTAATAATTATACTTATTACTTATATTATTATCAATATAACATGCATTATTACGCATATTATGCAGTTATTATCGCTAGAACTATAATAAATATACGTATTACTTTTATTATCATCAATATAACATGCATTATTACCCATATTATGCAGTTATTATCGATAGAACTGTAATAAATATACTTATTACTTTTATTATTATCAATATAACATGCACTATTTGCCATATTTTACTATTATTATCGCCAGAACTATAATAATTATACTTATTACTCCCGATATTATCAATATAACATGCATTATTTCCCATATAATGCAGTTATTATCGCCAGAACTGTAATAATTATACTTATTACTTATATTATTATCAATATAACATGCATTATTACCCATATAATGCAAGTATTATCGACAGAAGTATAATAAATATACTTATTACTATTATTATCATCAATATAACATGCATTATTACCCATATTATGCAGTTATTATCGATAGAACTATAATAAATGTACTTATTACTTTTATTATTATCAATATAACATGCATTATTACCCATATTATGCAGTTATTATCGCTAGAACTATCATAATTATACTTATTACTCCCATTATCATCAATATAACACGCATTATTACCCATATTATGCAGTTATTATCGATAGAACTATAATAAATATACTTATTACTCCCGATATTATCAATATAACATGCATTATTACCCATATTATGCAGTTATTATCGCTAGAACTATAATAAATATACTTATTACTCCCAATATTATCAACAGAACATGCATTATTACCCATATAATGCAGTTATGATCGCTAGAACTGTAATAATTATACTTATTACTTATATTATTAGCAATATAACGTGCATTATTACCCATATAATGCAGTTATTATCGCTAGAACTGTAATAATTATACTTATTACTTATATTATTATCAATATAACATGCATTATTACCCATATTATGCAGTTATTATCGCTAGAACTATAATAAATATACTTATTACTCCCGATATTGTTAATATAACATCCATTATTACCCATATAATGCAGTTATTATCACTAGAACTGTAATAATTATACTTATTACTCCCGATATTATCAATATAACATGCATTATTACCCATATAATGCAGCTATTATCGACAGAAGTATAATAAATATACTTATTACTTTTATTATTATCAATATAACAGGCACTAGTAGCCATATTTTACTATTATTATCGCTAGAACTATAATAATTATACTTATTACTCCCGATATTATCAATATAACATGCATTATTACGCATATAATGCTGTTATTATCGCTAGAACTGTAATAAATATACTTACTGCTTTCATTATCATCAATACAACATGCATTATTACCCATATTAAGAAGTTATTATCGATAGAACGATAATAAATATACTTATTACTTTTATTATTATCAATATAACATGCATTATTACCCATTTAATGCAGTTATTATCGCTAGAACTGTAATAATTATTCTTATTACTTATATAGTTAGCAATATAAGATGCATTATTACCCATATAATGGAGTTATTATCGCTAGAACTGTAATAACTATACTTATTACTTATGTCATTATCAATATAACATGCATTATTACCCATATAATGCAGTTATTATCGACAGAAGTATAATAAATATACTTATTACTTTTATTATTATCAGTATAACATGTACTATTAGCCATATTTTACTATTATTATCGCTAGAACTGTAATAATTATACTTATTACTCCCGATATTATCAATATAACATGCATTATTACGCATATAATGCAGTTATTATCGCTAGAACTGTAATAAATATACTTACTACTTGCATTATCATCAATATAACATGCATTATTACCCATATTATGCAGTTATTATCGATGGAACTATAATAAATATACTTAATACTTTTATTATTATCAATATAACATGCACTATTAGCCATATTTTACTATTATTATCGCTAGAACTATAATAATTATACTTATTACTCCCGATATTATCAATATAACATGCATTATTACCCATATAATGCAAGTATTATCGACAGAAGTATAATAAATATACTTATTACTATTATTATTTTCAATATAACAGGCACTGTTAGATATATTTTACTAGTATTATCGCTAGAACTGTAACAATTATACTTATTACTCCCGATATTATCAATATAACATGCATTATTACGCATATAATGCAGTTATTATCGCTAGAACTGTAATAAATATACTTACTACTTTCATTATCATCAATATAACATGCATTATTACCCATATTATGCAGTTATTATCGATAGAACTATAATAAATATACTTATTACTCCCGATATTATCAATATAACATGCATTATTACCCATATTATGCAGTTATTATCGCTAGAACTATAATAAATATACATATTGCTCCCAATATTATCAATATAACATGCATTATTACCCATATAATGCAGTTATTATCGCCAGAACTATAATAATTATACTTATTACTCCCGATATTATCAATATAACATGCATTATTACCCATATTATGCAGTTATTATCGATAGAACTATAATAAATATACTTATTACTCCCGATATTATCAATATAACATGCATTATTACCCATATTATGCAGTTATTATCGCTAGAACTATAATAAATATACTTATTGCTCCCAATATTATCAATATAACATGCATTATTACCCATATAATGCAGTTATTATCGACAGAAGTGTAATAAATATACTTATTGCTTTTATTATTATCAGTATAACATGTACTATTAGCCATATTTTACTATTATTATCGCTAGAACTATCATAATTATACTTATTACTCCCGATATTATCAATATAACATGCATTATTACCCATATAATGCAGTTATGATCGCTAGAACTGTAATAATTATACTTATTACTTATATTATTAGCAATATAACGTGCATTATTACCCATATAATGCAGTTATTATCGCTAGAACTGTAATAATTATACTTATTACTTATATTATTATCAATATAACATGCATTATTACCCATATTATGCAGTTATTATCGCTAGAACTATAATAAATATACTTATTACTCCCAATATTATCAATATAACATGCATTATTACCCATATAATGCAGTTATTATCGCTAGAACTGTAATAATTATACTTATTACTTATATTTTTAGCAATATAACATGCATTATTACCCATATTATGCAGTTATTATCGATAGAACTGTAATTAATATACTTATTACTTTTATTATTATCAATATAACATGCACTATTTGCCATATTTTACTATTATTATCGCCAGAACTATAATAATTATACTTATTACTCCCGATATTATCAATATAACATGCATTATTACCCATATAATGCAGTTATTATCGCCAGAACTGTAATAATTATACTTATTACTTATATTATTATCAATATAACATGCATTATTACCCATATTATGCAGTTATTATCGCTAGAACTATAATAAATATACTTATTACTCCCGATATTGTTAATATAACATCCATTATTACCCATATAATGCAGTTATTATCACTAGAACTGTAATAATTATACTTATTACTCCCGATATTATCAATATAACATGCATTATTACCCATATAATGCAGCTATTATCGACAGAAGTATAATAAATATACTTATTACTTTTATTATTATCAATATAACAGGCACTAGTAGCCATATTTTACTATTATTATCGCTAGAACTGTAACAATTATACTTATTACTCCCGATATTATCAATATAACATGCATTATTACGCATATAATGCAGTTATTATCGCTAGAACTGTAATAAATATACTTACTACTTTCATTATCATCAATATAACATGCATTATTACCCATATTATGCAGTTATTATCGATAGAACTATAATAAATATACTTATTACTCCCGATATTATCAATATAACATGCATTATTACCCATATTATGCAGTTATTATCGCTAGAACTATAATAAATATACTTATTACTCCCAATATTATCAATAAAACATGCATTATTACCCATATAATGCAGTTATTATCGCTCGAACTGTAATAATCTACTTATTACTTATATTTTTAGCAATATAACATGCATTATTACCCATATTATGCAGTTATTATCGATAGAACTGTAATAAATATACTTATTACTTTTATTATTATCAATATAACATGCACTATTTGCCATATTTTACTATTATTATCGCCAGAACTATAATAATTATACTTATTACTCCCGATATTATCAATATAACATGCATTATTACCCATATAATGCAGCTATTATCGCCAGAACTGTAATAATTATACTTATTACTTATATTATTATCAATATAACATGCATTATTACCCATATTATGCAGTTATTATCGCTAGAACTATAATAAATATACGTATTACTTTTATTATCATCAATATAACATGCATTATTACCCATATTATGCAGTTATTATCGATAGAACTATAATAAATGTACTTATTACTTTTATTATTATCAATATAACATGCATTATTACCCATATTATGCAGTTATTATCGCTAGAACTATCATAATTATACTTATTACTCCCAATATTATCACTATAACATGCATTATTACCCATATAATGCAGTTATTATCGACAGAAGTATAATAAATATACTTATTGCTTTTATTATTATCAGTATAACATGTACTATTAGCCATATTTTACTAGTATTATCGCTAGAACTGTAATAATTATACTTATTACTCCCGGTATTATCAATATAACATGCATTATTACGCATATAATGCAGTTATTATCGCTAGAACTATAATAAATATACGTATTACTTTTATTATCATCAATATAACATGCATTATTACCCATATTATGCAGTTATTATCGATAGAACTGTAATAAATATACTTATTACTTTTATTATTATCAATATAACATGCACTATTTGCCATATTTTACTATTATTATCGCTAGAACTATAATAATTATACTTATTACTCCCGATATTATCAATATAACATGCATTATTACCCATATAATGCAGTTATGATCGCTAGAACTGTAATAATTATACTTATTACTTATATTATTAGCAATATAACGTGCATTATTACCCATATAATGCAGTTATTATCGCTAGAACTGTAATAATTATACTTATTACTTATATTATTAGCAATATAACGTGCATTATTACCCATATCATGCAGTTATTATCGCTAGAACTGTAATAATTATACTTATTACTTATATTATTATCAATATAACATGCATTATTACCCATATTATGCAGTTATTATCGCTAGAACTATAATAAATATACTTATTACTCCCAATATTATCAATATAACATGCATTATTACCCATATAATGCAGTTATTATCGCTAGAACTGTAATAATTATACTTATTACTTATATTTTTAGCAATATAACATGCATTATTACCCATATTATGCAGTTATTATCGATAGAACTGTAATAAATATACTTATTACTTTTATTATTATCAATATAACATGCACTATTTGCCATATTTTACTATTATTATCGCCAGAACTATAATAATTATACTTATTACTCCCGATATTATCAATATAACATGCATTATTACCCATATAATGCAGTTATTATCGCCAGAACTGTAATAATTATACTTATTACTTATATTATTATCAATATAACATGCATTATTACCCATATTATGCAGTTATTATCGCTAGAACTATAATAAATATACGTATTACTTTTATTATCATCAATATAACATGCATTATTACCCATATTATGCAGTTATTATCGCTAGAACTATCATAATTATACTTATTACTCCCAATATTATCACTATAACATGCATTATTACCCATATAATGCAGTTATTATCGACAGAAGTATAATAAATATACTTATTGCTTTTATTATTATCAGTATAACATGTACTATTAGCCATATTTTACTAGTATTATCGCTAGAACTGTAATAATTATACTTATTACTCCCGATATTATCAATATAACATGCATTATTACGCATATAATGCAGTTATTATCGCTAGAACTATAATAAATATACGTATTACTTTTATTATCATCAATATAACATGCATTATTACCCATATTATGCAGTTATTATCGATAGAACTGTAATAAATATACTTATTACTTTTATTATTATCAATATAACATGCACTATTTGCCATATTTTACTATTATTATCGCTAGAACTATAATAATTATACTTATTACTCCCGATATTATCAATATAACATGCATTATTACCCATATAATGCAGTTATGATCGCTAGAACTGTAATAATTATACTTATTACTTATATTATTAGCAATATAACAGGCACTAGTAGCCATATTTTACTATTATTATCGCTAGAACTATAATAATTATACTTATTACTCCCGATATTATCAATATAACATGCATTATTACGCATATAATGCTGTTATTATCGCTAGAACTGTAATAAATATACTTACTGCTTTCATTATCATCAATACAACATGCATTATTACCCATATTAAGAAGTTATTATCGATAGAACGATAATAAATATACTTATTACTTTTATTATTATCAATATAACATGCATTATTACCCATTTAATGCAGTTATTATCGCTAGAACTGTAATAATTATTCTTATTACTTATATAGTTAGCAATATAAGATGCATTATTACCCATATAATGGAGTTATTATCGCTAGAACTGTAATAACTATACTTATTACTTATGTCATTATCAATATAACATGCATTATTACCCATATAATGCAGTTATTATCGACAGAAGTATAATAAATATACTTATTACTTTTATTATTATCAGTATAACATGTACTATTAGCCATATTTTACTATTATTATCGCTAGAACTGTAATAATTATACTTATTACTCCCGATATTATCAATATAACATGCATTATTACGCATATAATGCAGTTATTATCGCTAGAACTGTAATAAATATACTTACTACTTGCATTATCATCAATATAACATGCATTATTACCCATATTATGCAGTTATTATCGATGGAACTATAATAAATATACTTAATACTTTTATTATTATCAATATAACATGCACTATTAGCCATATTTTACTATTATTATCGCTAGAACTATAATAATTATACTTATTACTCCCGATATTATCAATATAACATGCATTATTACCCATATAATGCAAGTATTATCGACAGAAGTATAATAAATATACTTATTACTATTATTATTTTCAATATAACAGGCACTGTTAGATATATTTTACTAGTATTATCGCTAGAACTGTAACAATTATACTTATTACTCCCGATATTATCAATATAACATGCATTATTACGCATATAATGCAGTTATTATCGCTAGAACTGTAATAAATATACTTACTACTTTCATTATCATCAATATAACATGCATTATTACCCATATTATGCAGTTATTATCGATAGAACTATAATAAATATACTTATTACTCCCGATATTATCAATATAACATGCATTATTACCCATATTATGCAGTTATTATCGCTAGAACTATAATAAATATACATATTGCTCCCAATATTATCAATATAACATGCATTATTACCCATATAATGCAGTTATTATCGCCAGAACTATAATAATTATACTTATTACTCCCGATATTATCAATATAACATGCATTATTACCCATATTATGCAGTTATTATCGATAGAACTATAATAAATATACTTATTACTCCCGATATTATCAATATAACATGCATTATTACCCATATTATGCAGTTATTATCGCTAGAACTATAATAAATATACTTATTGCTCCCAATATTATCAATATAACATGCATTATTACCCATATAATGCAGTTATTATCGACAGAAGTGTAATAAATATACTTATTGCTTTTATTATTATCAGTATAACATGTACTATTAGCCATATTTTACTATTATTATCGCTAGAACTATCATAATTATACTTATTACTCCCGATATTATCAATATAACATGCATTATTACCCATATAATGCAGTTATGATCGCTAGAACTGTAATAATTATACTTATTACTTATATTATTAGCAATATAACGTGCATTATTACCCATATAATGCAGTTATTATCGCTAGAACTGTAATAATTATACTTATTACTTATATTATTATCAATATAACATGCATTATTACCCATATTATGCAGTTATTATCGCTAGAACTATAATAAATATACTTATTACTCCCAATATTATCAATATAACATGCATTATTACCCATATAATGCAGTTATTATCGCTAGAACTGTAATAATTATACTTATTACTTATATTTTTAGCAATATAACATGCATTATTACCCATATTATGCAGTTATTATCGATAGAACTGTAATTAATATACTTATTACTTTTATTATTATCAATATAACATGCACTATTTGCCATATTTTACTATTATTATCGCCAGAACTATAATAATTATACTTATTACTCCCGATATTATCAATATAACATGCATTATTACCCATATAATGCAGTTATTATCGCCAGAACTGTAATAATTATACTTATTACTTATATTATTATCAATATAACATGCATTATTACCCATATTATGCAGTTATTATCGCTAGAACTATAATAAATATACTTATTACTCCCGATATTGTTAATATAACATCCATTATTACCCATATAATGCAGTTATTATCACTAGAACTGTAATAATTATACTTATTACTCCCGATATTATCAATATAACATGCATTATTACCCATATAATGCAGCTATTATCGACAGAAGTATAATAAATATACTTATTACTTTTATTATTATCAATATAACAGGCACTAGTAGCCATATTTTACTATTATTATCGCTAGAACTGTAACAATTATACTTATTACTCCCGATATTATCAATATAACATGCATTATTACGCATATAATGCAGTTATTATCGCTAGAACTGTAATAAATATACTTACTACTTTCATTATCATCAATATAACATGCATTATTACCCATATTATGCAGTTATTATCGATAGAACTATAATAAATATACTTATTACTCCCGATATTATCAATATAACATGCATTATTACCCATATTATGCAGTTATTATCGCTAGAACTATAATAAATATACTTATTACTCCCAATATTATCAATAAAACATGCATTATTACCCATATAATGCAGTTATTATCGCTCGAACTGTAATAATCTACTTATTACTTATATTTTTAGCAATATAACATGCATTATTACCCATATTATGCAGTTATTATCGATAGAACTGTAATAAATATACTTATTACTTTTATTATTATCAATATAACATGCACTATTTGCCATATTTTACTATTATTATCGCCAGAACTATAATAATTATACTTATTACTCCCGATATTATCAATATAACATGCATTATTACCCATATAATGCAGCTATTATCGCCAGAACTGTAATAATTATACTTATTACTTATATTATTATCAATATAACATGCATTATTACCCATATTATGCAGTTATTATCGCTAGAACTATAATAAATATACGTATTACTTTTATTATCATCAATATAACATGCATTATTACCCATATTATGCAGTTATTATCGATAGAACTATAATAAATGTACTTATTACTTTTATTATTATCAATATAACATGCATTATTACCCATATTATGCAGTTATTATCGCTAGAACTATCATAATTATACTTATTACTCCCAATATTATCACTATAACATGCATTATTACCCATATAATGCAGTTATTATCGACAGAAGTATAATAAATATACTTATTGCTTTTATTATTATCAGTATAACATGTACTATTAGCCATATTTTACTAGTATTATCGCTAGAACTGTAATAATTATACTTATTACTCCCGGTATTATCAATATAACATGCATTATTACGCATATAATGCAGTTATTATCGCTAGAACTATAATAAATATACGTATTACTTTTATTATCATCAATATAACATGCATTATTACCCATATTATGCAGTTATTATCGATAGAACTGTAATAAATATACTTATTACTTTTATTATTATCAATATAACATGCACTATTTGCCATATTTTACTATTATTATCGCTAGAACTATAATAATTATACTTATTACTCCCGATATTATCAATATAACATGCATTATTACCCATATAATGCAGTTATGATCGCTAGAACTGTAATAATTATACTTATTACTTATATTATTAGCAATATAACGTGCATTATTACCCATATAATGCAGTTATTATCGCTAGAACTGTAATAATTATACTTATTACTTATATTATTAGCAATATAACGTGCATTATTACCCATATCATGCAGTTATTATCGCTAGAACTGTAATAATTATACTTATTACTTATATTATTATCAATATAACATGCATTATTACCCATATTATGCAGTTATTATCGCTAGAACTATAATAAATATACTTATTACTCCCAATATTATCAATATAACATGCATTATTACCCATATAATGCAGTTATTATCGCTAGAACTGTAATAATTATACTTATTACTTATATTTTTAGCAATATAACATGCATTATTACCCATATTATGCAGTTATTATCGATAGAACTGTAATAAATATACTTATTACTTTTATTATTATCAATATAACATGCACTATTTGCCATATTTTACTATTATTATCGCCAGAACTATAATAATTATACTTATTACTCCCGATATTATCAATATAACATGCATTATTACCCATATAATGCAGTTATTATCGCCAGAACTGTAATAATTATACTTATTACTTATATTATTATCAATATAACATGCATTATTACCCATATTATGCAGTTATTATCGCTAGAACTATAATAAATATACGTATTACTTTTATTATCATCAATATAACATGCATTATTACCCATATTATGCAGTTATTATCGCTAGAACTATCATAATTATACTTATTACTCCCAATATTATCACTATAACATGCATTATTACCCATATAATGCAGTTATTATCGACAGAAGTATAATAAATATACTTATTGCTTTTATTATTATCAGTATAACATGTACTATTAGCCATATTTTACTAGTATTATCGCTAGAACTGTAATAATTATACTTATTACTCCCGATATTATCAATATAACATGCATTATTACGCATATAATGCAGTTATTATCGCTAGAACTATAATAAATATACGTATTACTTTTATTATCATCAATATAACATGCATTATTACCCATATTATGCAGTTATTATCGATAGAACTGTAATAAATATACTTATTACTTTTATTATTATCAATATAACATGCACTATTTGCCATATTTTACTATTATTATCGCTAGAACTATAATAATTATACTTATTACTCCCGATATTATCAATATAACATGCATTATTACCCATATAATGCAGTTATGATCGCTAGAACTGTAATAATTATACTTATTACTTATATTATTAGCAATATAACAGGCACTAGTAGCCATATTTTACTATTATTATCGCTAGAACTATAATAATTATACTTATTACTCCCGATATTATCAATATAACATGCATTATTACGCATATAATGCTGTTATTATCGCTAGAACTGTAATAAATATACTTACTGCTTTCATTATCATCAATATAACATGCATTATTACCCATATTAAGAAGTTATTATCGATAGAACGATAATAAATATACTTATTACTTTTATTATTATCAATATAACATGCATTATTACCCATTTAATGCAGTTATTATCGCTAGAACTGTAATAATTATACTTATTACTTATATAGTTAGCAATATAACATGCATTATTACCCATATAATGGAGTTATTATCGCTAGAACTGTAATAACTATACTTATTACTTATGTCATTATCAATATAACATGCATTATTACCCATATAATGCAGTTATTATCGACAGAAGTATAATAAATATACTTATTACTTTTATTATTATCAGTATAACATGTACTATTAGCCATATTTTACTATTATTATCGCTAGAACTGTAATAATTATACTTATTACTCCCGATATTATAAATATAACATGCATTATTACGCATATAATGCAGTTATTATCGCTAGAACTGTAATAAATATACTTACTACTTGCATTATCATCAATATAACATGCATTATTACCCATATTATGCAGTTATTATCGATGGAACTATAATAAATATACTTAATACTTTTATTATTATCAATATAACATGCACTATTAGCCATATTTTACTATTATTATCGTTAGAACTATAATAATTATACTTATTACTCCCGATATTATCAATATAACATGCATTATTACCCATATAATGCAAGTATTATCGACAGAAGTATAATAAATATACTTATTACTATTATTATTTTCAATATAACAGGCACTGTTAGATATATTTTACTAGTATTATCGCTAGAACTGTAACAATTATACTTATTACTCCCGATATTATCAATATAACATGCATTATAACGCATATAATGCAGTTATTATCGCTAGAACTGTAATAAATATACTTACTACTTTCATTATCATCAATATAACATGCATTATTACCCATATTATGCAGTTATTATCGATAGAACTATAATAAATATACTTATTACTCCCGATATTATCAATATAACATGCATTATTACCCATATTATGCAGTTATTATCGCTAGAACTATAATAAATATACTTATTACTCCCAATATTATCAACATAACATGCATTATTACCCATATAATGCAGTTATTATCGACAGAAGTATAACAAATATACTTATTGCTTTTATTATTATCAGTATAACATGTACTATTAGCCATATTTTACTATTATTATCGCTAGAACTATCATAATTATACTTATTACTCCCGATATTATCAATATAACATGCATTATTACCTATATAATGCAGTTATGATCGCTAGAACTGTAATAATTATACTTATTACTTATATTATTATCAATATAACATGCACTATTTGCCATATTTTACTATTATTATCGCCAGAACTATAATAATTATACTTATTACTCCCGATATTATCAATATAACATGCATTATTACCCATTTAATGCAGTTATTATCGCTAGAACTGTAATAATTATACTTATTACTTATATAGTTAGCAATATAACATGCATTATTACCCATATAATGGAGTTATTATCGCTAGAACTGTAATAACTATACTTATTACTTATGTCATTATCAATATAACATGCATTATTACCCATATAATGCAGTTATTATCGACAGAAGTATAATAAATATACTTATTACTTTTATTATTATCAGTATAACATGTACTATTAGCCATATTTTACTATTATTATCGCTAGAACTGTAATAATTATACTTATTACTCCCGATATTATCAATATAACATGCATTATTACGCATATAATGCAGTTATTATCGCTAGAACTGTAATAAATATACTTACTACTTGCATTATCATCAATATAACATGCATTATTACCCATATTATGCAGTTATTATCGATGGAACTATAATAAATATACTTAATACTTTTATTATTATCAATATAACATGCACTATTAGCCATATTTTACTATTATTATCGTTAGAACTATAATAATTATACTTATTACTCCCGATATTATCAATATAACATGCATTATTACCCATATAATGCAAGTATTATCGACAGAAGTATAATAAATATACTTATTACTATTATTATTTTCAATATAACAGGCACTGTTAGATATATTTTACTAGTATTATCGCTAGAACTGTAACAATTATACTTATTACTCCCGATATTATCAATATAAGATGCATTATAACGCATATAATGCAGTTATTATCGCTAGAACTGTAATAAATATACTTACTACTTTCATTATCATCAATATAACATGCATTATTACCCATATTATGCAGTTATTATCGATAGAACTATAATAAATATACTTATTACTCCCGATATTATCAATATAACATGCATTATTACCCATATAATGCAGTTATGATCGCTAGAACTGTAATAATTATACTTATTACTTATATTATTAGCAATATAACGTGCATTATTACCCATATAATGCAGTTATTATCGCTAGAACTGTAATAATTATACTTATTACTTATATTATTATCAATATAACATGCATTATTACCCATATTATGCAGTTATTATCGCTAGAACTATAATAAATATACTTATTACTCCCAATATTATCAATATAACATGCATTATTACCCATATAATGCAGTTATTATCGCTAGAACTGTAATAATTATACTTATTACTTATATTTTTAGCAATATAACATGCATTATTACCCATATTATGCAGTTATTATCGATAGAACTGTAATAAATATACTTATTACTTTTATTATTATCAATATAACATGCACTATTTGCCATATTTTACTATTATTATCGCCAGAACTATAATAATTATACTTATTACTCCCGATATTATCAATATAACATGCATTATTACCCATATAATGCAGTTATTATCGCCAGAACTGTAATAATTATACTTATTACTTATATTATTATCAATATAACATGCATTATTACCCATATTATGCAGTTATTATCGCTAGAACTATAATAAATATACGTATTACTTTTATTATCATCAATATAACATGCATTATTACCCATATTATGCAGTTATTATCGATAGAACTATAATAAATGTACTTATTACTTTTATTATTATCAATATAACATGCATTATTACCCATATTATGCAGTTATTATCGCTAGAACTATCATAATTATACTTATTACTCCCAATATTATCACCATAACATGCATTATTACCCATATAATGCAGTTATTATCGACAGAAGTATAATAAATATACTTATTGCTTTTATTATTATCAGTATTACATGTACTATTAGCCATATTTTACTAGTATTATCGCTAGAACTGTAATAATTATACTTATTACTCCCGATATTATCAATATAACATGCATTATTACGCATATAATGCAGTTATTATCGCTAGAACTGTAATAAATATACTTACAACTTGCATTATCATCAATATAACATGCATTATTACCCATATTATGCAGTTATTATCGATAGAACTATAATAAATATACTTATTACTCCCGATATTATCAATATAACATGCATTATTACCCATATTATGCAGTTATTATCGCTAGAACTATAATAAATATACGTATTACTTTTATTATCATCAATATAACATGCGTTATTACCCATATTATGCAGTTATTATCGATGGAACTATAATAAATATACTTAATACTTTTATTATTATCAATATAACATGCACTATTAGCCATATTTTACTATTATTATCGCTAGAACTATAATAATTATACTTATTACTCCCGATATTATCAATATAACATGCATTATTACCCATATAATGCAAGTATTATCGACAGAAGTATAATAAATATACTTATTACTATTATTATTTTCAATATAACAGGCACTGTTAGATATATTTTACTAGTATTATCGCTAGAACTGTAACAATTATACTTATTACTCCCGATATTATCAATATAACATGCATTATTACGCATATAATGCAGTTATTATCGCTAGAACTGTAATAAATATACTTACAACTTTCATTATCATCAATATAACATGCATTATTACCCATATTATGCAGTTATTATCGATAGAACTATAATAAATATACTTATTACTCCCGATATTATCAATATAACATGCATTATTACCCATATTATGCAGTTATTATCGCTAGAACTATAATAAATATACTTATTGCTCCCAATATTATCAATATAACATGCATTATTACCCATATAATGCAGTTATTATCGACAGAAGTGTAATAAATATACTTATTGCTTTTATTATTATCAGTATAACATGTACTATTAGCCATATTTTACTATTATTATCGCTAGAACTATCATAATTATACTTATTACTCCCGATATTATCAATATAACATGCATTATTACCCATATAATGCAGTTATGATCGCTAGAACTGTAATAATTATACTTATTACTTATATTATTAGCAATATAACGTGCATTATTACCCATATAATGCAGTTATTATCGCTAGAACTGTAATAATTATACTTATTACTTATATTATTATCAATATAACATGCATTATTACCCATATTATGCAGTTATTATCGCTAGAACTATAATAAATATACTTATTACTCCCAATATTATCAATATAACATGCATTATTACCCATATAATGCAGTTATTATCGCTAGAACTGTAATAATTATACTTATTACTTATATTTTTAGCAATATAACATGCACTATTTGCCATATTTTACTATTATTATCGCCAGAACTATAATAATTATACTTATTACTCCCGATATTATCAATATAACATGCATTATTACCCATATAATGCAGTTATTATCGCCAGAACTGTAATAATTATACTTATTACTTATATTATTATCAATATAACATGCATTATTACCCATATTATGCAGTTATTATCGCTAGAACTATAATAAATATACGTATTACTTTTATTATCATCAATATAACATGCATTATTACCCATATTATGCAGTTATTATCGATAGAACTATAATAAATGTACTTATTACTTTTATTATTATCAATATAACATGCATTATTACCCATATTATGCAGTTATTATCGCTAGAACTATCATAATTATACTTATTACTCCCAATATTATCACTATAACATGCATTATTACCCATATAATGCAGTTATTATCGACAGAAGTATAATAAATATACTTATTGCTTTTATTATTATCAGTATAACATGTACTATTAGCCATATTTTACTAGTATTATCGCTAGAACTGTAATAATTATACTTATTACTCCCGATATTATCAATATAACATGCATTATTACGCATATAATGCAGTTATTATCGCTAGAACTGTAATAAATATACTTACAACTTGCATTATCATCAATATAACATGCATTATTACCCATATTATGCAGTTATTATCGATAGAACTATAATAAATATACTTATTACTCCCGATATTATCAATATAACATGCATTATTACGCATATAATGCAGTTATTATCGCTAGAACTGTAATAAATATACTTACTACTTTCATTATCATCAATATAACATGCATTATTACCCATATTATGCAGTTATTATCGATAGAACTATAATAAATATACTTATTACTCCCGATATTATCAATATAACATGCATTATTACCCATATTATGCAGTTATTATCGCTAGAACTATAATAAATATACATATTGCTCCCAATATTATCAATATAACATGCATTATTACCCATATAATGCAGTTATTATCGCCAGAACTATAATAATTATACTTATTACTCCCGATATTATCAATATAACATGCATTATTACCCATATAATGCAGTTATTATCGCCAGAACTGTAATAATTATACTTATTACTTATATTATTATCAATATAACATGCATTATTACCCATATTATGCAGTTATTATCGCTAGAACTATAATCAATATACGTATTACTTTTATTATCATCAATATAACATGCATTATTACCCATATTATGCAGTTATTATCGATAGAACTATAATAAATGTACTTATTACTTTTATTATTATCAATATAACATGCATTATTACCCATATTATGCAGTTATTATCGCTAGAACTATCATAATTATACTTATTACTCCCAATATTATCACTATAACATGCATTATTACCCATATAATGCAGTTATTATCGACAGAAGTATAATAAATATACTTATTGCTTTTATTATTATCAGTATAACATGTACTATTAGCCATATTTTACTAGTATTATCGCTAGAACTGTAATAATTATACTTATTACTCCCGATATTATCAATATAACATGCATTATTACGCATATAATGCAGTTATTATCGCTAGAACTGTAATAAATATACTTACAACTTGCATTATCATCAATATAACATGCATTATTACCCATATTATGCAGTTATTATCGATAGAACTATAATAAATATACTTATTACTCCCGATATTATCAATATAACATGCATTATTACCCATATTATGCAGTTATTATCGCTAGAACTATAATAAATATACTTATTACTCCCAATATTATCAACATAACATGCATTATTACCCATATAATGCAGTTATTATCGACAGAAGTATAACAAATATACTTATTGCTTTTATTATTATCAGTATAACATGTACTATTAGCCATATTTTACTATTATTATCGCTAGAACTATCATAATTATACTTATTACTCCCGATATTATCAATATAACATGCATTATTACCTATATAATGCAGTTATTATCGCTAGAACTGTAATAATTATACTTATTACTTATATTATTATCAATATAACATGCATTATTACCCATATTATGCAGTTATTATCGCTAGAACTATAATAAATATACTTATTACTCCCGATATTGTTAATATAACATCCATTATTACCCATATAATGCAGTTATTATCACTAGAACTGTAATAATTATACTTATTACTCCCGATATTATCAATATAACATGCATTATTACCCATATAATGCAGTTATTATCGACAGAAGTATAATAAATATACTTATTACTTTTATTATTATCAGTATAACATGTACTATTAGCCATATTTTACTATTATTATCGCTAGAACTATAATAATTATACTTATTACTCCCGATATTATCAATATAACATGCATTATTACCCATATAATGCAGCTATTATCGACAGAAGTATAATAAATATACTTATTACTTTTATTATTATCAATATAACAGGCACTAGTAGCCATATTTTACTATTATTATCGCTAGAACTATAATAATTATACTTATTACTCCCGATATTATCAATATAACATGCATTATTACGCATATAATGCTGTTATTATCGCTAGAACTGTAATAAATATACTTACTGCTTTCATTATCATCAATATAACATGCATTATTACCCATATTAAGAAGTTATTATCGATAGAACGATAATAAATATACTTATTACTTTTATTATTATCAATATAACATGCATTATTACCCATTTAATGCAGCTATTATCGCTAGAACTGTAATAGTTATACTTATTACTTATATAGTTAGCAATATAACATGCATTATTACCCATATAATGGAGTTATTATCGCTAGAACTGTAATAACTATACTTATTACTTATGTCATTATCAATATAACATGCATTATTACCCATATAATGCAGTTATTATCGACAGAAGTATAATAAGTACACTTATTACTTTTATTATTATCAGTATAACATGTACTATTAGCCATATTTTACTATTATTATCGCTAGAACTGTAATAATTATACTTATTACTCCCGATATTATTAATATAACATGCATTATTACGCATATAATGCAGTTATTATCGCTAGAACTGTAATAAATATACTTACTACTTGCATTATCATCAATATAACATGCATTATTACCCATATTATGCAGTTATTATCGATGGAACTATAATAAATATACTACAACTTTTATTATTATCAATATAACATGCACTATTAGCCATATTTTACTATTATTATCGCTAGAACTATAATAATTATACTTATTACTCCCGATATTGTCAATATAACATGCATTATTACGCATATAATGCAGTTATTATCGCTAGAACTGTAATAAATATACTTACTACTTGCATTATCATCAATGTAACATGCATTATTACCCATATTATGCAGTTATTATCGATAGAACTATAATAAATATACATATTACTCCCGATATTATCAATATAACATGCATTATTACCCATATTATGCAGTTATTATCGCTAGAACTATAATAAATATACTTATTACTCCCAATATTATCAATATAACATGCATTATTACCCATATAATGCAGTTATTATCGCTAGAACTGTAATAATTATACTTATTACTTATATTTTTAGCAATATAACATGCATTATTACCCATATTATGCAGTTATTATCGATAGAACTATAATAAATGTACCTATTACTTTTATTATTATCAATATAACATGCATTATTACCCATATTATGCAGTTATTATCGCTAGAACTATAATAAATATACTTATTACTCCCAATATTATCAACATAACATGCATTATTACCCATATAATGCAGTTATGATCGCTAGAACTGTAATAATTATACTTATTACTTATATTATTAGCAATATAACGTGCATTATTACCCATATAATGCAGTTATTATCGCTAGAACTGTAATAATTATACTTATTACTTATATTATTATCAATATAACATGCATTATTACCCATATTATGCAGTTATTATCGCTAGAACTATAATAAATATACTTATTACTCCCGATATTGTTAATATAACATCCATTATTACCCATATAATGCAGTTAATATCACTAGAACTGTAATAATTATACTTATTACTCCCGATATTATCAATATAACATGCATTATTACCCATATAATGCAGTTATTATCGACAGAAGTATAATAAATATACTTATTACTTTTATTATTATCAGTATAACATGTACTATTAGCCATATTTTACTATTATTATCGCTAGAACTATAATAATTATACTTATTACTCCCGATATTATCAATATAACATGCATTATTACCCATATAATGCAGCTATTATCGACAGAAGTATAATAAATATACTTATTACTTTTATTATTATCAATATAACAGGCACTAGTAGCCATATTTTACTATTATTATCGCTAGAACTATAATAATTATACTTATTACTCCCGATATTATCAATATAACATGCATTATTACGCATATAATGCTGTTATTATCGCTAGAACTGTAATAAATATACTTACTGCTTTCATTATCATCAATATAACATGCATTATTACCCATATTAAGAAGTTATTATCGATAGAACGATAATAAATATACTTATTACTTTTATTATTATCAATATAACATGCATTATTACCCATTTAATGCAGTTATTATCGCTAGAACTGTAATAATTATACTTATTACTTATATAGTTAGCAATATAACATGCATTATTACCCATATAATGGAGTTATTATCGCTAGAACTGTAATAACTATACTTATTACTTATGTCATTATCAATATAACATGCATTATTACCCATATAATGCAGTTATTATCGACAGAAGTATAATAAATATACTTATTACTTTTATTATTATCAGTATAACATGTACTATTAGCCATATTTTACTATTATTATCGCTAGAACTGTAATAATTATACTTATTACTCCCGATATTATCAATATAACATGCATTATTACGCATATAATGCAGTTATTATCGCTAGAACTGTAATAAATATACTTACTACTTGCATTATCATCAATATAACATGCATTATTACCCATATTATGCAGTTATTCTCGATGGAACTATAATAAATATACTTAATACTTTTATTATTATCAATATAACATGCACTATTAGCCATATTTTACTATTATTATCGCTAAAACTATAATAATTATACTTATTACTCCCGATATTATCAATATAACATGCATTATTACCCATATAATGCAAGTATTATCGACAGAAGTATAATAAATATACTTATTACTATTATTATTTTCAATATAACAGGCACTGTTAGATATATTTTACTAGTATTATCGCTAGAACTGTAACAATTATACTTATTACTCCCGATATTATCAATATAACATGCATTATTACGCATATAATGCAGTTATTATCGCTAGAACTGTAATAAATATACTTACTACTTTCATTATCATCAATATAACATGCATTATTACCCATATTATGCAGTTATTATCGCTAGAACTATAATAAATATACTTATTACTCCCGATATTGTTAATATAACATCCATTATTACCCATATAATGCAGTTATTATCACTAGAACTGTAATAATTATACTTATTACTCCCGATACTATCAATATAACATGCATTATTACCCATATAATGCAGTTATTATCGACAGAAGTATAATAAATATACTTATTACTTTTATTATTATCAGTATAACATGTACTATTAGCCATATTTTACTATTATTATCGCTAGAACTATAATAATTATACTTATTACTCCCGATATTATCAATATAACATGCATTATTACCCATATAATGCAGCTATTATCGACAGAAGTATAATAAATATACTTATTACTTTTATTATTATCAATATAACAGGCACTAGTAGCCATATTTTACTATTATTATCGCTAGAACTATAATAATTATACTTATTACTCCCGATATTATCAATATAACATGCATTATTACGCATATAATGCTGTTATTATCGCTAGAACTGTAATAAATATACTTACTGCTTTCATTATCATCAATATAACATGCATTATTACCCATATTAAGAAGTTATTATCGATAGAACGATAATAAATATACTTATTACTTTTATTATTATCAATATAACATGCATTATTACCCATTTAATGCAGTTATTATCGCTAGAACTGTAATAATTATACTTATTACTTATATAGTTAGCAATATAACATGCATTATTACCCATATAATGAAGTTATTATCGCTAGAACTGTAATAACTATACTTATTACTTATGTCATTATCAATATAACATGCATTATTACCCATATAATGCAGTTATTATCGACAGAAGTATAATAAATATACTTATTACTTTTATTATTATCAGTATAACATGTACTATTAGCCATATTTTACTATTATTATCGCTAGAACTGTAATAATTATACTTATTACTCCCGATATTATCAATATAACATGCATTATTACGCATATAATGCAGTTATTATCGCTAGAACTGTAATAAATATACTTACTACTTGCATTATCATCAATATAACATGCATTATTACCCATATTATGCAGTTATTATCGATAGAACTATAATAAATGTACCTATTACTTTTATTATTATCAATATAACATGCATTATTACCCATATTATGCAGTTATTATCGCTAGAACTATAATAAATATACTTATTACTCCCAATATTATCAACATAACATGCATTATTACCCATATAATGCAGTTATGATCGCTAGAACTGTAATAATTATACTTATTACTTATATTATTAGCAATATAACGTGCATTATTACCCATATAATGCAGTTATTATCGCTAGAACTGTAATAATTATACTTATTACTTATATTATTATCAATATAACATGCATTATTACCCATATTATGCAGTTATTATCGCTAGAACTATAATAAATATACTTATTACTCCCGATATTGTTAATATAACATCCATTATTACCCATATAATGCAGTTAATATCACTAGAACTGTAATAATTATACTTATTACTCCCGATATTATCAATATAACATGCATTATTACCCATATAATGCAGTTATTATCGACAGAAGTATAATAAATATACTTATTACTTTTATTATTATCAGTATAACATGTACTATTAGCCATATTTTACTATTATTATCGCTAGAACTATAATAATTATACTTATTACTCCCGATATTATCAATATAACATGCATTATTACCCATATAATGCAGCTATTATCGACAGAAGTATAATAAATATACTTATTACTTTTATTATTATCAATATAACAGGCACTAGTAGCCATATTTTACTATTATTATCGCTAGAACTATAATAATTATACTTATTACTCCCGATATTATCAATATAACATGCATTATTACGCATATAATGCTGTTATTATCGCTAGAACTGTAATAAATATACTTACTGCTTTCATTATCATCAATATAACATGCATTATTACCCATATTAAGAAGTTATTATCGATAGAACGATAATAAATATACTTATTACTTTTATTATTATCAATATAACATGCATTATTACCCATTTAATGCAGTTATTATCGCTAGAACTGTAATAATTATACTTATTACTTATATAGTTAGCAATATAACATGCATTATTACCCATATAATGGAGTTATTATCGCTAGAACTGTAATAACTATACTTATTACTTATGTCATTATCAATATAACATGCATTATTACCCATATAATGCAGTTATTATCGACAGAAGTATAATAAATATACTTATTACTTTTATTATTATCAGTATAACATGTACTATTAGCCATATTTTACTATTATTATCGCTAGAACTGTAATAATTATACTTATTACTCCCGATATTATCAATATAACATGCATTATTACGCATATAATGCAGTTATTATCGCTAGAACTGTAATAAATATACTTACTACTTGCATTATCATCAATATAACATGCATTATTACCCATATTATGCAGTTATTCTCGATGGAACTATAATAAATATACTTAATACTTTTATTATTATCAATATAACATGCACTATTAGCCATATTTTACTATTATTATCGCTAAAACTATAATAATTATACTTATTACTCCCGATATTATCAATATAACATGCATTATTACCCATATAATGCAAGTATTATCGACAGAAGTATAATAAATATACTTATTACTATTATTATTTTCAATATAACAGGCACTGTTAGATATATTTTACTAGTATTATCGCTAGAACTGTAACAATTATACTTATTACTCCCGATATTATCAATATAACATGCATTATTACGCATATAATGCAGTTATTATCGCTAGAACTGTAATAAATATACTTACTACTTTCATTATCATCAATATAACATGCATTATTACCCATATTATGCAGTTATTATCGCTAGAACTATAATAAATATACTTATTACTCCCGATATTGTTAATATAACATCCATTATTACCCATATAATGCAGTTATTATCACTAGAACTGTAATAATTATACTTATTACTCCCGATACTATCAATATAACATGCATTATTACCCATATAATGCAGTTATTATCGACAGAAGTATAATAAATATACTTATTACTTTTATTATTATCAGTATAACATGTACTATTAGCCATATTTTACTATTATTATCGCTAGAACTATAATAATTATACTTATTACTCCCGATATTATCAATATAACATGCATTATTACCCATATAATGCAGCTATTATCGACAGAAGTATAATAAATATACTTATTACTTTTATTATTATCAATATAACAGGCACTAGTAGCCATATTTTACTATTATTATCGCTAGAACTATAATAATTATACTTATTACTCCCGATATTATCAATATAACATGCATTATTACGCATATAATGCTGTTATTATCGCTAGAACTGTAATAAATATACTTACTGCTTTCATTATCATCAATATAACATGCATTATTACCCATATTAAGAAGTTATTATCGATAGAACGATAATAAATATACTTATTACTTTTATTATTATCAATATAACATGCATTATTACCCATTTAATGCAGTTATTATCGCTAGAACTGTAATAATTATACTTATTACTTATATAGTTAGCAATATAACATGCATTATTACCCATATAATGAAGTTATTATCGCTAGAACTGTAATAACTATACTTATTACTTATGTCATTATCAATATAACATGCATTATTACCCATATAATGCAGTTATTATCGACAGAAGTATAATAAATATACTTATTACTTTTATTATTATCAGTATAACATGTACTATTAGCCATATTTTACTATTATTATCGCTAGAACTGTAATAATTATACTTATTACTCCCGATATTATCAATATAACATGCATTATTACGCATATAATGCAGTTATTATCGCTAGAACTGTAATAAATATACTTACTACTTGCATTATCATCAATATAACATGCATTATTACCCATATTATGCAGTTATTATCGATGGAACTATAATAAATATACTTAATACTTTTATTATTATCAATATAACATGCACTATTAGCCATATTTTACTATTATTATCGCTAAAACTATAATAATTATACTTATTACTCCCGATATTATCAATATAACATGCATTATTACCCATATAATGCAAGTATTATCGACAGAAGTATAATAAATATACTTATTACTATTATTATTTTCAATATAACAGACACTGTTAGATATATTTTACTAGTATTATCGCTAGAACTGTAACAATTATACTTATTACTCCCGATATTATCAATATAACATGCATTATTACGCATATAATGCAGTTATTATCGCTAGAACTGTAATAAATATACTTACTACTTTCATTATCATCAATATAACATGCATTATTACCCATATTATGCAGTTATTATCGCTAGAACTATAATAAATATACTTATTACTCCCGATATTGTTAATATAACATCCATTATTACCCATATAATGCAGTTATTATCACTAGAACTGTAATAATTATACTTATTACTCCCGATATTATCAATATAACATGCATTATTACCCATATAATGCAGTTATTATCGACAGAAGTATAATAAATATACTTATTACTTTTATTATTATCAGTATAACATGTACTATTAGCCATATTTTACTATTATTATCGCTAGAACTATCATAATTATACTTATTACTCCCGATATTATCAATATAACATGCATTATTACCCATATAATGCAGTTATGATCGCTAGAACTGTAATAATTATACTTATTACTTATATTATTAGCAATATAACGTGCATTATTACCCATATAATGCAGTTATTATCGCTAGAACTGTAATAATTATACTTATTACTTATATTATTATCAATATAACATGCATTATTACCCATATTATGCAGTTATTATCGCTAGAACTATAATAAATATACTTATTACTCCCAATATTATCAATATAACATGCATTATTACCCATATAATGCAGTTATTATCGCTAGAACTGTAATAATTATACTTATTACTTATATTTTTAGCAATATAACATGCATTATTACCCATATAATGCAGTTATTATCGACAGAAGTATAATAAATATACTTATTACTCCCAATATTATCAATATAACATGCATTATTACCCATGTAATGCAGCTATTATCGACAGAAGTATAATAAATATACTTATTACTTTTATTATTATCAATATAACAGGCACTAGTAGCCATATTTTACTATTATTATCGCTAGAACTATAATAATTATACTTATTACTCCCGATATTATCAATATAACATGCATTATTACGCATATAATGCTGTTATTATCGCTAGAACTGTAATAAATATACTTACTGCTTTCATTATCATCAATATAACATGCATTATTACCCATATTAAGAAGTTATTATCAATAGAACGATAATAAATATACTTATTACTTTTATTATTATCAATATAACATGCATTATTACCCATTTAATGCAGTTATTATCGCTAGAACTGTAATAATTATACTTATTACTTATATAGTTAGCAATATAACATGCATTATTACCCATATAATGGAGTTATTATCGCTAGAACTGTAATAACTATACTTATTACTTATGTCATTATCAATATAACATGCATTATTACCCATATAATGCAGTTATTATCGACAGAAGTATAATAAATATACTTATTACTTTTATTATTATCAGTATAACATGTACTATTAGCCATATTTTACTATTATTATCGCTAGAACTGTAATAATTATACTTATTACTCCCGATATTATCAATATAACATGCATTATTACGCATATAATGCAGTTATTATCGCTAGAACTGTAATAAATATACTTACTACTTGCATTATCATCAATATAACATGCATTATTACCCATATTATGCAGTTATTATCGATGGAACTATAATAAATATACTTAATACTTTTATTATTATCAATATAACATGCACAATTAGCCATATTTTACTATTATTATCGCTAGAACTATAATAATTATACTTATTACTCCCGATATTATCAATATAACATGCATTATTACCCATATAATGCAAGTATTATCGACAGAAGTATAATAAATATACTTATTACTATTATTATTTTCAATATAACAGGCACTGTTAGATATATTTTACTAGTATTATCGCTAGAACTGTAACAATTATACTTATTACTCCCGATATTATCAATATAACATGCATTATTACGCATATAATGCAGTTATTATCGCTAGAACTGTAATAAATATACTTACTACTTTCATTATCATCAATATAACATGCATTATTACCCATATTATGCAGTTATTATCGATAGAACTATAATAAATATACTTATTACTCCCGATATTATCAATATAACATGCATTATTACCCATATTATGCAGTTATTATCGCTAGAACTATAATAAATATACTTATTACTCCCAATATTATCAATAAAACATGCATTATTACCCATATAATGCAGTTATTATCGCTCGAACTGTAATAATCTACTTATTACTTATATTTTTAGCAATATAACATGCATTATTACCCATATTATGCAGTTATTATCGATAGAACTGTAATAAATATACTTATTACTTTTATTATTATCAATATAACATGCACTATTTGCCATATTTTACTATTATTATCGCCAGAACTATAATAATTATACTTATTACTCCCGATATTATCAATATAACATGCATTATTACCCATATAATGCAGCTATTATCGCCAGAACTGTAATAATTATACTTATTACTTATATTATTATCAATATAACATGCATTATTACCCATATTATGCAGTTATTATCGCTAGAACTATAATAAATATACGTATTACTTTTATTATCATCAATATAACATGCATTATTACCCATATTATGCAGTTATTATCGCTAGAACTATAATAAATATACGTATTACTTTTATTATCATCAATATAACATGCATTATTACCCATATTATGCAGTTATTATCGCTAGAACTATCATAATTATACTTATTACTCCCAATATTATCACTATAACATGCATTATTACCCATATAATGCAGTTATTATCGACAGAAGTATAATAAATATACTTATTGCTTTTATTATTATCAGTATAACATGTACTATTAGCCATATTTTACTAGTATTATCGCTAGAACTGTAATAATTATACTTATTACTCCCGATATTATCAATATAACATGCATTATTACGCATATAATGCAGTTATTATCGCTAGAACTATAATAAATATACGTATTACTTTTATTATCATCAATATAACATGCATTATTACCCATATTATGCAGTTATTATCGATAGAACTGTAATAAATATACTTATTACTTTTATTATTATCAATATAACATGCACTATTTGCCATATTTTACTATTATTATCGCTAGAACTATAATAATTATACTTATTACTCCCGATATTATCAATATAACATGCATTATTACCCATATAATGCAGTTATGATCGCTAGAACTGTAATAATTATACTTATTACTTATATTATTAGCAATATAACGTGCATTATTACCCATATAACGCAGTTATTATCGCTAGAACTGTAATAATTATACTTATTACTTATATTATTAGCAATATAACGTGCATTATTACCCATATAATGCAGTTATTATCGCTAGAACTGTAATAATTATACTTATTACTTATATTATTATCAATATAACATGCATTATTACCCATATTATGCAGTTATTATCGCTAGAACTATAATAAATATACTTATTACTCCCAATATTATCAATATAACATGCATTATTACCCATATAATGCAGTTATTATCGCTAGAACTGTAATAATTATACTTACTACTTATATTTTTAGCAATATAACATGCATTATTACCCATATTATGCAGTTATTATCGATAGAACTGTAATAAATATACTTATTACTTTTATTATTATCAATATAACATGCACTATTTGCCATATTTTACTATTATTATCGCCAGAACTATAATAATTATACTTATTACTCCCGATATTATCAATATAACATGCATTATTACCCATATAATGCAGTTATTATCGCCAGAACTGTAATAATTATACTTATTACTTATATTATTATCAATATAACATGCATTATTACCCATATTATGCAGTTATTATCGCTAGAACTATAATAAATATACGTATTACTTTTATTATCATCAATATAACATGCATTATTACCCATATTATGCAGTTATTATCGATAGAACTATAATAAATGTACTTATTACTTTTATTATTATCAATATAACATGCATTATTACCCATATTATGCAGTTATTATCGCTAGAACTATCATAATTATACTTATTACTCCCAATATTATCAACATAACATGCATTATTACCCATATAATGCAGTTATTATCGACAGAAGTATAACAAATATACTTATTGCTTTTATTATTATCAGTAGAACATGTACTATTAGCCATATTTTACTATTATTATCGCTAGAACTATCATAATTATACTTATTACTCCCGATATTATCAATATAACACGCATTATTACCTATATAATGCAGTTATGATGGCTAGAACTGTAATAATTATACTTATTACTTATATTATTATCAATATAGCATGCATTATTACGCATATTATGCAGTTATTATCGCTAGAACTATAATAAATATACGTATTACTTTTATTATCATCAATATAACATGCATTATTACCCATATTATGCAGTTATTATCGATAGAACTGTAATAAATATACTTATTACTTTTATTATTATCAATATAACATGCACTATTTGCCATATTTTACTATTATTATCGCTAGAACTATAATAATTATACTTATTACTCCCGATATTATCAATATAACATGCATTATTACCCATATAATGCAGCTATTATCGACAGAAGTATAATAAATATACTTATTACTTTTATTATTATCAATATAACAGGCACTAGTAGCCATATTTTACTATTATTATCGCTAGAACTATAATAATTATACTTATTACTCCCGATATTATCAATATAACATGCATTATTACGCATATAATGCTGTTATTATCGCTAGAACTGTAATAAATATACTTACTGCTTTCATTATCATCAATATAACATGCATTATTACCCATATTAAGAAGTTATTATCGATAGAACGATAATAAATATACTTATTACTTTTATTATTATCAATATAACATGCATTATTACCCATTTAATGCAGTTATTATCGCTAGAACTGTAATAATTATACTTATTACTTATATAGTTAGCAATATAACATGCATTATTACCCATATAATGGAGTTATTATCGCTAGAACTGTAATAACTATACTTATTACTTATGTCATTATCAATATAACATGCATTATTACCCATATAATGCAGTTATTATCGACAGAAGTATAATGAATATACTTATTACTTTTATTATTATCAGTATAACATGTACTATTAGCCATATTTTACTATTATTATCGCTAGAACTGTAATAATTATACTTATTACTCCCGATATTATAAATATAACATGCATTATTACGCATATAATGCAGTTATTATCGCTAGAACTGTAATAAATATACTTACTACTTGCATTATCATCAATATAACATGCATTATTACCCATATTATGCAGTTATTATCGATGGAACTATAATAAATATACTTAATACTTTTATTATTATCAATATAACATGCACTATTAGCCATATTTTACTATTATTATCGTTAGAACTATAATAATTATACTTATTACTCCCGATATTATCAATATAACATGCATTATTACCCATATAATGCAAGTATTATCGACAGAAGTATAATAAATATACTTATTACTATTATTATTTTTAATATAACAGGCACTGTTAGATATATTTTACTAGTATTATCGCTAGAACTGTAACAATTATACTTATTACTCCCGATATTATCAATATAACATGCATTATAACGCATATAATGCAGTTATTATCGCTAGAACTGTAATAAATATACTTACTACTTTCATTATCATCAATATAACATGCATTATTACCCATATTATGCAGTTATTATCGATAGAACTATAATAAATATACTTATTACTCCCGATATTATCAATATAACATGCATTATTACCCATATTATGCAGTTATTATCGCTAGAAGTGTAATAAATATACTTATTGCTTTTATTATTATCAGTATAACATGTACTATTAGCCATATTTTACTATTATTATCGCTACAACTATCATAATTATACTTATTACTCCCGATATTATCAATATAACATGCATTATTACCCATATAATGCAGTTATGATCGCTAGAACTGTAATAATTATACTTATTACTTATATTATTAGCAATATAACGTGCATTATTACCCATATAATGCAGTTATTATCGCTAGAACTGTAATAATTATACTTATTACTTATATTATTATCAATATAACATGCATTATTACCCATATTATGCAGTTATTATCGCTAGAACTATAATAAATATACTTATTACTCCCAATATTATCAATATAACATGCATTATTACCCATATAATGCAGTTATTATCGCTAGAACTGTAATAATTATACTTATTACTTATATTTTTAGCAATATAACATGCATTATTACCCATATTATGCAGTTATTATCGATAGAACTGTAATAAATATACTTATTACTTTTATTATTATCAATATAACATGCACTATTTGCCATATTTTACTATTATTATCGCCAGAACTATAATAATTATACTTATTACTCCCGATATTATCAATATAACATGCATTATTACCCATATAATGCAGTTATTATCGCCAGAACTGTAATAATTATACTTATTACTTATATTATTATCAATATAACATGCATTATTACCCATATTATGCAGTTATTATCGCTAGAACTATAATAAATATACGTATTACTTTTATTATCATCAATATAACATGCATTATTACCCATATTATGCAGTTATTATCGATAGAACTATAATAAATGTACTTATTACTTTTATTATTATCAATATAACATGCATTATTACCCATATTATGCAGTTATTATCGCTAGAACTATCATAATTATACTTATTACTCCCAATATTATCACCATAACATGCATTATTACCCATATAATGCAGTTATTATCGACAGAAGTATAATAAATATACTTATTGCTTTTATTATTATCAGTATAACATGTACTATTAGCCATATTTTACTAGTATTATCGCTAGAACTGTAATAATTATACTTATTACTCCCGATATTATCAATATAACATGCATTATTACGCATATAATGCAGTTATTATCGCTAGAACTGTAATAAATATACTTACAACTTGCATTATCATCAATATAACATGCATTATTACCCATATTATGCAGTTATTATCGATAGAACTATAATAAATATACTTATTACTCCCGATATTATCAATATAACATGCATTATTACCCATATTATGCAGTTATTATCGCTAGAACTATAATAAATATACTTATTACTCCCAATATTATCAACATAACATGCATTATTACCCATATAATGCAGTTATTATCGACAGAAGTATAACAAATATACTTATTGCTTTTATTATTATCAGTATAACATGTACTATTAGCCATATTTTACTATTATTATCGCTAGAACTATCATAATTATACTTATTACTCCCGATATTATCAATATAACATGCATTATTACCTATATAATGCAGTTATGATCGCTAGTACTGTAATAATTATACTTATTACTTATATTATTATCAATATAACATGCACTATTTGCCATATTTTACTATTATTATCGCCAGAACTATAATAATTATACTTATTACTCCCGATATTATCAATATAACATGCATTATTACCCATTTAATGCAGTTATTATCGCTAGAACTGTAATAATTATACTTATTACTTATATAGTTAGCAATATAACATGCATTATTACCCATATAATGGAGTTATTATCGCTAGAACTGTAATAACTATACTTATTACTTATGTCATTATCAATATAACATGCATTATTACCCATATAATGCAGTTATTATCGACAGAAGTATAATAAATATACTTATTACTTTTATTATTATCAGTATAACATGTACTATTAGCCATATTTTACTATTATTATCGCTAGAACTGTAATAATTATACTTATTACTCCCGATATTATCAATATAACATGCATTATTACGCATATAATGCAGTTATTATCGCTAGAACTGTAATAAATATACTTACTACTTGCATTATCATCAATATAACATGCATTATTACCCATATTATGCAGTTATTATCGATGGAACTATAATAAATATACTTAATACTTTTATTATTATCAATATAACATGCACTATTAGCCATATTTTACTATTATTATCGTTAGAACTATAATAATTATACTTATTACTCCCGATATTATCAATATAACATGCATTATTACCCATATAATGCAAGTATTATCGACAGAAGTATAATAAATATACTTATTACTATTATTATTTTCAATATAACAGGCACTGTTAGATATATTTTACTAGTATTATCGCTAGAACTGTAACAATTATACTTATTACTCCCGATATTATCAATATAACATGCATTATAACGCATATAATGCAGTTATTATCGCTAGAACTGTAATAAATATACTTACTACTTTCATTATCATCAATATAACATGCATTATTACCCATATTATGCAGTTATTATCGATAGAACTATAATAAATATACCTATTACTCCCGATATTATCAATATAACATGCATTATTACCCATATAATGCAGTTATGATCGCTAGAACTGTAATAATTATACTTATTACTTATATTATTAGCAATATAACGTGCATTATTACCCATATAATGCAGTTATTATCGCTAGAACTGTAATAATTATACTTATTACTTATATTATTATCAATATAACATGCATTATTACCCATATTATGCAGTTATTATCGCTAGAACTATAATAAATATACTTATTACTCCCAATATTATCAATATAACATGCATTATTACCCATATAATGCAGTTATTATCGCTAGAACTGTAATAATTATACTTATTACTTATATTTTTAGCAATATAACATGCATTATTACCCATATTATGCAGTTATTATCGATAGAACTGTAATAAATATACTTATTACTTTTATTATTATCAATATAACATGCACTATTTGCCATATTTTACTATTATTATCGCCAGAACTATAATAATTATACTTATTACTCCCGATATTATCAATATAACATGCATTATTACCCATATAATGCAGTTATTATCGCCAGAACTGTAATAATTATACTTATTACTTATATTATTATCAATATAACATGCATTATTACCCATATTATGCAGTTATTATCGCTAGAACTATAATAAATATACGTATTACTTTTATTATCATCAATATAACATGCATTATTACCCATATTATGCAGTTATTATCGATAGAACTATAATAAATGTACTTATTACTTTTATTATTATCAATATAACATGCATTATTACCCATATTATGAAGTTATTATCGCTAGAACTATCATAATTATACTTATTACTCCCAATATTATCACCATAACATGCATTATTACCCATATAATGCAGTTATTATCGACAGAAGTATAATAAATATACTTATTGCTTTTATTATTATCAGTATAACATGTACTATTAGCCATATTTTACTAGTATTATCGCTAGAACTGTAATAATTATACTTATTACTCCCGATATTATCAATATAACATGCATTATTACGCATATAATGCAGTTATTATCGCTAGAACTGTAATAAATATACTTACAACTTGCATTATCATCAATATAACATGCATTATTACCCATATTATGCAGTTATTATCGATAGAACTATAATAAATATACTTATTACTCCCGATATTATCAATATAACATGCATTATTACCCATATTATGCAGTTATTATCGCTAGAACTATAATAAATATACTTATTACTCCCAATATTATCAACATAACATGCATTATTACCCATATAATGCAGTTATTATCGACAGAAGTATAACAAATATACTTATTGCTTTTATTATTATCAGTATAACATGTACTATTAGCCATATTTTACTATTATTATCGCTAGAACTATCATAATTATACTTATTACTCCCGATATTATCAATATAACATGCATTATTACCTATATAATGCAGTTATGATCGCTAGAACTGTAATAATTATACTTATTACTTATATTATTATCAATATAACATGCATTATTACGCATATTATGCAGTTATTATCGCTAGAACTATAATAAATATACGTATTACTTTTATTATCATCAATATAACATGCATTATTACCCATATTATGCAGCTAGAACTATAATAAATATACTTATTACTCCCAATATTATCAATATAACATGCATTATTACCCATATAATGCAGTTATTATCGCTAGAACTATAATAAATATACGTATTACTTTTATTATCATCAATATAACATGCGTTATTACCCATATTATGCAGTTATTATCGATGGAACTATAATAAATATACTTAATACTTTTATTATTATCAATATAACATGCACTATTAGCCATATTTTACTATTATTATCGCTAGAACTATAATAATTATACTTATTACTCCCGATATTATCAATATAACATGCATTATTACCCATATAATGCAAGTATTATCGACAGAAGTATAATAAATATACTTATTACTATTATTATTTTCAATATAACAGGCACTGTTAGATATATTTTACTAGTATTATCGCTAGAACTGTAACAATTATACTTATTACTCCCGATATTATCAATATAACATGCATTATTACGCATATAATGCAGTTATTATCGCTAGAACTGTAATAAATATACTTACAACTTTCATTATCATCAATATAACATGCATTATTACCCATATTATGCAGTTATTATCGATAGAACTATAATAAATATACTTATTACTCCCGATATTATCAATATAACATGCATTATTACCCATATTATGCAGTTATTATCGCTAGAACTATAATAAATATACTTATTGCTCCCAATATTATCAATATAACATGCATTATTACCCATATAATGCAGTTATTATCGACAGAAGTGTAATAAATATACTTATTGCTTTTATTATTATCAGTATAACATGTACTATTAGCCATATTTTACTATTATTATCGCTAGAACTATCATAATTATACTTATTACTCCCGATATTATCAATATAACATGCATTATTACCCATATAATGCAGTTATGATCGCTAGAACTGTAATAATTATACTTATTACTTATATTATTAGCAATATAACGTGCATTATTACCCATATAATGCAGTTATTATCGCTAGAACTGTAATAATTATACTTATTACTTATATTATTATCAATATAACATGCATTATTACCCATATTATGCAGTTATTATCGCTAGAACTATAATAAATATACTTATTACTCCCAATATTATCAATATAACATGCATTATTACCCATATAATGCAGTTATTATCGCTAGAACTGTAATAATTATACTTATTACTTATATTTTTAGCAATATAACATGCATTATTACCCATATTATGCAGTTATTATCGATAGAACTGTAATAAATATACTTATTACTTTTATTATTATCAATATAACATGCACTATTTGCCATATTTTACTATTATTATCGCCAGAACTATAATAATTATACTTATTACTCCCGATATTATCAATATAACATGCATTATTACCCATATAATGCAGTTATTATCGCCAGAACTGTAATAATTATACTTATTACTTATATTATTATCAATATAACATGCATTATTACCCATATTATGCAGTTATTATCGCTAGAACTATAATAAATATACGTATTACTTTTATTATCATCAATATAACATGCATTATTACCCATATTATGCAGTTATTATCGATAGAACTATAATAAATGTACTTATTACTTTTATTATTATCAATATAACATGCATTATTACCCATATTATGCAGTTATTATCGCTAGAACTATCATAATTATACTTATTACTCCCAATATTATCACTATAACATGCATTATTACCCATATAATGCAGTTATTATCGACAGAAGTATAATAAATATACTTATTGCTTTTATTATTATCAGTATAACATGTACTATTAGCCATATTTTACTAGTATTATCGCTAGAACTGTAATAATTATACTTATTACTCCCGATATTATCAATATAACATGCATTATTACGCATATAATGCAGTTATTATCGCTAGAACTGTAATAAATATACTTACAACTTGCATTATCATCAATATAACATGCATTATTACCCATATTATGCAGTTATTATCGATAGAACTATAATAAATATACTTATTACTCCCGATATTATCAATATAACATGCATTATTACCCATATTATGCAGTTATTATCGCTAGAACTATAATAAATATACTTATTACTCCCAATATTATCAACATAACATGCATTATTACCCATATAATGCAGTTATTATCGACAGAAGTATAACAAATATACTTATTGCTTTTATTATTATCAGTATAACACGTACTATTAGCCATATTTTACTATTATTATCGCTAGAACTATCATAATTATACTTATTACTCCCGATATTACCAATATAACATGCATTATTACCTATATAATGCAGTTATGATCGCTAGAACTGTAATAATTATACTTATTACTTATATTATTATCAATATAACATGCATTATTACGCATATTATGCAGTTATTATCGCTAGAACTATAATAAATATACTTATTACTCCCAATATTATCAACATAACATGCATTATTACCCATATAATGCAGTTATGATCGCTAGAACTGTAATAATTATACTTATTACTTATATTATTAGCAATATAACGTGCATTATTACCCATATAATGCAGTTATTATCGCTAGAACTGTAATAATTATACTTATTACTTATATTATTATCAATATAACATGCATTATTACCCATATTATGCAGTTATTATCGCTAGAACTATAATAAATATACTTATTACTCCCGATATTGTTAATATAACATCCATTATTACCCATATAATGCAGTTATTATCACTAGAACTGTAATAATTATACTTATTACTCCCGATATTATCAATATAACATGCATTATTACCCATATAATGCAGCTATTATCGACAGAAGTATAATAAATATACTTATTACTTTTATTATTATCAATATAACAGGCACTAGTAGCCATATTTTACTATTATTATCGCTAGAACTATAATAATTATACTTATTACTCCCGATATTATCAATATAACATGCATTATTACGCATATAATGCTGTTATTATCGCTAGAACTGTAATAAATATACTTACTGCTTTCATTATCATCAATACAACATGCATTATTACCCATATTAAGAAGTTATTATCGATAGAACGATAATAAATATACTTATTACTTTTATTATTATCAATATAACATGCATTATTACCCATTTAATGCAGTTATTATCGCTAGAACTGTAATAATTATTCTTATTACTTATATAGTTAGCAATATAAGATGCATTATTACCCATATAATGGAGTTATTATCGCTAGAACTGTAATAACTATACTTATTACTTATGTCATTATCAATATAACATGCATTATTACCCATATAATGCAGTTATTATCGACAGAAGTATAATAAATATACTTATTACTTTTATTATTATCAGTATAACATGTACTATTAGCCATATTTTACTATTATTATCGCTAGAACTGTAATAATTATACTTATTACTCCCGATATTATCAATATAACATGCATTATTACGCATATAATGCAGTTATTATCGCTAGAACTGTAATAAATATACTTACTACTTGCATTATCATCAATATAACATGCATTATTACCCATATTATGCAGTTATTATCGATGGAACTATAATAAATATACTTAATACTTTTATTATTATCAATATAACATGCACTATTAGCCATATTTTACTATTATTATCGCTAGAACTATAATAATTATACTTATTACTCCCGATATTATCAATATAACATGCATTATTACCCATATAATGCAAGTATTATCGACAGAAGTATAATAAATATACTTATTACTATTATTATTTTCAATATAACAGGCACTGTTAGATATATTTTACTAGTATTATCGCTAGAACTGTAACAATTATACTTATTACTCCCGATATTATCAATATAACATGCATTATTACGCATATAATGCAGTTATTATCGCTAGAACTGTAATAAATATACTTACTACTTTCATTATCATCAATATAACATGCATTATTACCCATATTATGCAGTTATTATCGATAGAACTATAATAAATATACTTATTACTCCCGATATTATCAATATAACATGCATTATTACCCATATTATGCAGTTATTATCGCTAGAACTATAATAAATATACATATTGCTCCCAATATTATCAATATAACATGCATTATTACCCATATAATGCAGTTATTATCGCCAGAACTATAATAATTATACTTATTACTCCCGATATTATCAATATAACATGCATTATTACCCATATAATGCAGTTATTATCGCCAGAACTGTAATAATTATACTTATTACTTATATTATTATCAATATAACATGCATTATTACCCATATTATGCAGTTATTATCGCTAGAACTATAATCAATATACGTATTACTTTTATTATCATCAATATAACATGCATTATTACCCATATTATGCAGTTATTATCGATAGAACTATAATAAATGTACTTATTACTTTTATTATTATCAATATAACATGCATTATTACCCATATTATGCAGTTATTATCGCTAGAACTATCATAATTATACTTATTACTCCCAATATTATCACTATAACATGCATTATTACCCATATAATGCAGTTATTATCGACAGAAGTATAATAAATATACTTATTGCTTTTATTATTATCAGTATAACATGTACTATTAGCCATATTTTACTAGTATTATCGCTAGAACTGTAATAATTATACTTATTACTCCCGATATTATCAATATAACATGCATTATTACGCATATAATGCAGTTATTATCGCTAGAACTGTAATAAATATACTTACAACTTGCATTATCATCAATATAACATGCATTATTACCCATATTATGCAGTTATTATCGATAGAACTATAATAAATATACTTATTACTCCCGATATTATCAATATAACATGCATTATTACCCATATTATGCAGTTATTATCGCTAGAACTATAATAAATATACTTATTACTCCCAATATTATCAACATAACATGCATTATTACCCATATAATGCAGTTATTATCGACAGAAGTATAACAAATATACTTATTGCTTTTATTATTATCAGTATAACATGTACTATTAGCCATATTTTACTATTATTATCGCTAGAACTATCATAATTATACTTATTACTCCCGATATTATCAATATAACATGCATTATTACCTATATAATGCAGTTATGATCGCTAGAACTGTAATAATTATACTTATTACTTATATTATTATCAATATAACATGCATTATTACGCATATTATGCAGTTATTATCGCTAGAACTATAATAAATATACGTATTACTTTTATTATCATCAATATAACATGCATTATTACCCATATTATGCAGTTATTATCGATAGAACTGTAATAAATATACTTATTACTTTTATTATTATCAATATAACATGCACTATTTGCCATATTTTACTATTATTATCGCTAGAACTATAATAATTATACTTATTACTCCCGATATTATCAATATAACATGCATTATTACCCATATAATGCAGTTATTATCGCCAGAACTGTAATAATTATACTTATTACTTATATTATTATCAATATAACATGCATTATTACCCATATTATGCAGTTATTATCGCTAGAACTATAATAAATATACGTATTACTTTTATTATCATCAATATAACATGCATTATTACCCATATTATGCAGCTAGAACTATAATAAATATACTTATTACTCCCAATATTATCAATATAACATGCATTATTACCCATATAATGCAGTTATTATCGCTAGAACTATAATAAATATACGTATTACTTTTATTATCATCAATATAACATGCGTTATTACCCATATTATGCAGTTATTATCGATGGAACTATAATAAATATACTTAATACTTTTATTATTATCAATATAACATGCACTATTAGCCATATTTTACTATTATTATCGCTAGAACTATAATAATTATACTTATTACTCCCGATATTATCAATATAACATGCATTATTACCCATATAATGCAAGTATTATCGACAGAAGTATAATAAATATACTTATTACTATTATTATTTTCAATATAACAGGCACTGTTAGATATATTTTACTAGTATTATCGCTAGAACTGTAACAATTATAGTTATTACTCCCGATATTATCAATATAACATGCATTATTACGCATATAATGCAGTTATTATCGCTAGAACTGTAATAAATATACTTACTACTTTCATTATCATCAATATAACATGCATTATTACCCATATTATGCAGTTATTATCGATAGAACTATAATAAATATACTTATTACTCCCGATATTATCAATATAACATGCATTATTACCCATATTATGCAGTTATTATCGCTAGAACTATAATAAATATACTTTTTGCTCCCAATATTATCAATATAACATGCATTATTACCCATATAATGCAGTTATTATCGACAGAAGTGTAATAAATATACTTATTGCTTTTATTATTATCAGTATAACATGTACTATTAGCCATATTTTACTATTATTATCGCTAGAACTATCATAATTATACTTATTACTCCCGATATTATCAATATAACATGCATTATTACCCATATAATGCAGTTATGATCGCTAGAACTGTAATAATTATACTTATTACTTATATTATTAGCAATATAACGTGCATTATTACCCATATAATGCAGTTATTATCGCTAGAACTGTAATAATTATACTTATTACTTATATTATTATCAATATAACATGCATTATTACCCATATTATGCAGTTATTATCGCTAGAACTATAATAAATATACGTATTACTTTTATTATCATCAATATAACATGCATTATTACCCATATTATGCAGTTATTATCGATAGAACTGTAATAAATATACTTATTACTTTTATTATTATCAATATAACATGCACTATTTGCCATATTTTACTATTATTATCGCCAGAACTATAATAATTATACTTATTACTCCCGATATTATCAATATAACATGCATTATTACCCATATAATGCAGTTATTATCGCCAGAACTGTAATAATTATACTTATTACTTATATTATTATCAATATAACATGCATTATTACCCATATAATGCAAGTATTATCGACAGAAGTATAATAAATATACTTATTACTATTATTATCATCAATATAACATGCATTATTACCCATATTATGCAGTTATTATCGATAGAACTATAATAAATATACTTATTACTCCCAATATTATCAACATAACATGCATTATTACCCATATAATGCAGTTATGATCGCTAGAACTGTAATAGTTATACTTATTACTTATATTATTAGCAATATAACGTGCATTATTACCCATATAATGCAGTTATTATCGCTAGAACTGTAATAATTATACTTATTACTTATATTATTATCAATATAACATGCATTATTACCCATATTATGCAGTTATTATCGCTAGAACTATAATAAATATACTTATTACTCCCGATATTGTTAATATAACATCCATTATTACCCATATAATGCAGTTATTATCACTAGAACTGTAATAATTATACTTATTACTCCCGATATTATCAATATAACATGCATTATTACCCATATAATGCAGTTATTATCGACAGAAGTATAATAAATATACTTATTCCTTTTATTATTATCAGTATAACATGTACTATTAGCCATATTTTACTATTATTATCGCTAGAACTATAATAATTATACTTATTACTCCCGATGTTATCAATATAACATGCATTATTACCCATATAATGCAGCTATTATCGACAGCAGTATAATAAATATACTTATTACTTTTATTATTATCAATATAACAGGCACTAGTAGCCATATTTTACTATTATTATCGCTAGAACTATAATAATTATACTTATTACTCCCGATATTATCAATATAACATGCATTATTACGCATATAATGCTGTTATTATCGCTAGAACTGTAATAAATATACTTACTGCTTTCATTATCATCAATATAACATGCATTATTACCCATATTAAGAAGTTATTATCGATAGAACGATAATAAATATACTTATTACTTTTATTATTATCAATATAACATGCATTATTACCCATTTAATGCAGTTATTATCGCTAGAACTGTAATAATTATACTTATTACTTATATAGTTAGCAATATAACATGCATTATTACCCATATAATGGAGTTATTATCGCTAGAACTGTAATAACTATACTTATTACTTATGTCATTATCAATATAACATGCATTATTACCCATATAATGCAGTTATTATCGACAGAAGTATAATAAATATACTTATTACTTTTATTATTATCAGTATAACATGTACTATTAGCCATATTTTACTATTATTATCGCTAGAACTGTAATAATTATACTTATTACTCCCGATATTATCAATATAACATGCATTATTACGCATATAATGCAGTTATTATCGCTAGAACTGTAATAAATATACTTACTACTTTCATTATCATCAATATAACATGCATTATTACCCATATTATGCAGTTATTATCGATAGAACTATAATAAATATACTTATTACTCCCGATATTATCAATATAACATGCATTATTACCCATATTATGCAGTTATTATCGCTAGAACTATAATAAATATACTTTTTGCTCCCAATATTATCAATATAACATGCATTATTACCCATATAATGCAGTTATTATCGACAGAAGTGTAATAAATATACTTATTGCTTTTATTATTATCAGTATAACATGTACTATTAGCCATATTTTACTATTATTATCGCTAGAACTATCATAATTATACTTATTACTCCCGATATTATCAATATAACATGCATTATTACCCATATAATGCAGTTATGATCGCTAGAACTGTAATAATTATACTTATTACTTATATTATTAGCAATATAACGTGCATTATTACCCATATAATGCAGTTATTATCGCTAGAACTGTAATAATTATACCTATTACTTATATTATTATCAATATAACATGCATTATTACCCATATAATGCAGTTATTATCGCCAGAACTGTAATAATTATACTTATTACTTATATTATTATCAATATAACATGCATTATTACCCATATAATGCAAGTATTATCGACAGAAGTATAATAAATATACTTATTACTATTATTATCATCAATATAACATGCATTATTACCCATATTATGCAGTTATTATCGATAGAACTATAATAAATATACTTATTACTCCCAATATTATCAACATAACATGCATTATTACCCATATAATGCAGTTATGATCGCTAGAACTGTAATAGTTATACTTATTACTTATATTATTAGCAATATAACGTGCATTATTACCCATATAATGCAGTTATTATCGCTAGAACTGTAATAATTATACTTATTACTTATATTATTATCAATATAACATGCATTATTACCCATATTATGCAGTTATTATCGCTAGAACTATAATAAATATACTTATTACTCCCGATATTGTTAATATAACATCCATTATTACCCATATAATGCAGTTATTATCACTAGAACTGTAATAATTATACTTATTACTCCCGATATTATCAATATAACATGCATTATTACCCATATAATGCAGTTATTATCGACAGAAGTATAATAAATATACTTATTCCTTTTATTATTATCAGTATAACATGTACTATTAGCCATATTTTACTATTATTATCGCTAGAACTATAATAATTATACTTATTACTCCCGATGTTATCAATATAACATGCATTATTACCCATATAATGCAGCTATTATCGACAGCAGTATAATAAATATACTTATTACTTTTATTATTATCAATATAACAGGCACTAGTAGCCATATTTTACTATTATTATCGCTAGAACTATAATAATTATACTTATTACTCCCGATATTATCAATATAACATGCATTATTACGCATATAATGCTGTTATTATCGCTAGAACTGTAATAAATATACTTACTGCTTTCATTATCATCAATATAACATGCATTATTACCCATATTAAGAAGTTATTATCGATAGAACGATAATAAATATACTTATTACTTTTATTATTATCAATATAACATGCATTATTACCCATTTAATGCAGTTATTATCGCTAGAACTGTAATAATTATACTTATTACTTATATAGTTAGCAATATAACATGCATTATTACCCATATAATGGAGTTATTATCGCTAGAACTGTAATAACTATACTTATTACTTATGTCATTATCAATATAACATGCATTATTACCCATATAATGCAGTTATTATCGACAGAAGTATAATAAATATACTTATTACTTTTATTATTATCAGTATAACATGTACTATTAGCCATATTTTACTATTATTATCGCTAGAACTGTAATAATTATACTTATTACTCCCGATATTATCAATATAACATGCATTATTACGCATATAATGCAGTTATTATCGCTAGAACTGTAATAAATATACTTACTACTTTCATTATCATCAATATAACATGCATTATTACCCATATTATGCAGTTATTATCGATAGAACTATAATAAATATACTTATTACTCCCGATATTATCAATATAACATGCATTATTACCCATATTATGCAGTTATTATCGCTAGAACTATAATAAATATACTTTTTGCTCCCAATATTATCAATATAACATGCATTATTACCCATATAATGCAGTTATTATCGACAGAAGTGTAATAAATATACTTATTGCTTTTATTATTATCAGTATAACATGTACTATTAGCCATATTTTACTATTATTATCGCTAGAACTATCATAATTATACTTATTACTCCCGATATTATCAATATAACATGCATTATTACCCATATAATGCAGTTATGATCGCTAGAACTGTAATAATTATACTTATTACTTATATTATTAGCAATATAACGTGCATTATTACCCATATAATGCAGTTATTATCGCTACAACTGTAATAATTATACTTATTACTTATATTATTATCAATATAACATGCATTATTACCCATATTATGCAGTTATTATCGCTAGAACTATAATAAATATACGTATTACTTTTATTATCATCAATATAACATGCATTATTACCCATATTATGCAGTTATTATCGATAGAACTGTAATAAATATACTTATTACTTTTATTATTATCAATATAACATGCACTATTTGCCACATTTTACTATTATTATCGCCAGAACTATAATAATTATACTTATTACTCCCGATATTATCAATATAACATGCATTATTACCCATATAATGCAGTTATTATCGCCAGAACTGTAATAATTATACTTATTACTTATATTATTATCAATATAACATGCATTATTACCCATATAATGCAAGTACTATCGACAGAAGTATAATAAATATACTTATTACTATTATTATCATCAATATAACATGCATTATTACCCATATTATGCAGTTATTATCGATAGAACGATAATAAATATACTTATTACTTTTATTATTATCAATATAACATGCATTATTACCCATTTAATGCAGTTATTATCGCTAGAACTGTAATAATTATACTTATTACTTATATAGTTAGCAATATAACATGCATTATTACCCATATAATGGAGTTATTATCGCTAGAACTGTAATAACTATACTTATTACTTATGTCATTATCAATATAACATGCATTATTACCCATATAATGCAGTTATTATCGACAGAAGTATAATAAATATACTTATTACTTTTATTATTATCAGTATAACATGTACTATTAGCCATATTTTACTATTATTATCGCTAGAACTGTAATAATTATACTTATTACTCCCGATATTATCAATATAACATGCATTATTACGCATATAATGCAGTTATTATCGCTAGAACTGTAATAAATATACTTACTACTTTCATTATCACCAATATAACATGCATTATTACCCATATTATGCAGTTATTATCGATAGAACTATAATAAATATACTTATTACTCCCGATATTATCAATATAACATGCATTATTACCCATATTATGCAGTTATTATCGCTAGAACTATAATAAATATACTTTTTGCTCCCAATATTATCAATATAACATGCATTATTACCCATATAATGCAGTTATTATCGACAGAAGTGTAATAAATATACTTATTGCTTTTATTATTATCAGTATAACATGTACTATTAGCCATATTTTACTATTATTATCGCTAGAACTATCATAATTATACTTATTACTCCCGATATTATCAATATAACATGCATTATTACCCATATAATGCAGTTATGATCGCTAGAACTGTAATAATTATACTTATTACTTATATTATTAGCAATATAACGTGCATTATTACCCATATAATGCAGTTATTATCGCTAGAACTGTAATAATTATACTTATTACTTATATTATTATCAATATAACATGCATTATTACCCATATTATGCAGTTATTATCGCTAGAACTATAATAAATATACGTATTACTTTTATTATCATCAATATAACATGCATTATTACCCATATTATGCAGTTATTATCGATAGAACTGTAATAAATATACTTATTACTTTTATTATTATCAATATAACATGCACTATTTGCCATATTTTACTATTATTATCGCCAGAACTATAATAATTATACTTATTACTCCCGATATTATCAATATAACATGCATTATTACCCATATAATGCAGTTATTATCGCCAGAACTGTAATAATTATACTTATTACTTATATTATTATCAATATAACATGCATTATTACCCATATAATGCAAGTATTATCGACAGAAGTATAATAAATATACTTATTACTATTATTATCATCAATATAACATGCATTATTACCCATATTATGCACTTATTATCGATAGAACTATAATAAATATACTTATTACTCCCAATATTATCAACATAACATGCATTATTACCCATATAATGCAGTTATGATCGCTAGAACTGTAATAGTTATACTTATTACTTATATTATTAGCAATATAACGTGCATTATTACCCATATAATGCAGTTATTATCGCTAGAACTGTAATAATTATACTTATTACTTATATTATTATCAATATAACATGCATTATTACCCATATTATGCAGTTATTATCGCTAGAACTATAATAAATATACTTATTACTCCCGATATTGTTAATATAACATCCATTATTACCCATATAATGCAGTTATTATCACTAGAACTGTAATAATTATACTTATTACTCCCGATATTATCAATATAACATGCATTATTACCCATATAATGCAGTTATTATCGACAGAAGTATAATAAATATACTTATTCCTTTTATTATTATCAGTATAACATGTACTATTAGCCATATTTTACTATTATTATCGCTAGAACTATAATAATTATACTTATTACTCCCGATGTTATCAATATAACATGCATTATTACCCATATAATGCAGCTATTATCGACAGAAGTATAATAAATATACTTATTACTTTTATTATTATCAATATAACAGGCACTAGTAGCCATATTTTACTATTATTATCGCTAGAACTATAATAATTATACTTATTACTCCCGATATTATCAATATAACATGCATTATTACGCATATAATGCTGTTATTATCGCTAGAACTGTAATAAATATACTTACTGCTTTCATTATCATCAATATAACATGCATTATTACCCATATTAAGAAGTTATTATCGATAGAACGATAATAAATATACTTATTACTTTTATTATTATCAATATAACATGCATTATTACCCATTTAATGCAGTTATTATCGCTAGAACTGTAATAATTATACTTATTACTTATATAGTTAGCAATATAACATGCATTATTACCCATATAATGGAGTTATTATCGCTAGAACTGTAATAACTATACTTATTACTTATGTCATTATCAATATAACATGCATTATTACCCATATAATGCAGTTATTATCGACAGAAGTATAATAAATATACTTATTACTTTTATTATTATCAGTATAACATGTACTATTAGCCATATTTTACTATTATTATCGCTAGAACTGTAATAATTATACTTATTACTCCCGATATTATCAATATAACATGCATTATTACGCATATAATGCAGTTATTATCGCTAGAACTGTAATAAATATACTTACTACTTTCATTATCATCAATATAACATGCATTATTACCCATATTATGCAGTTATTATCGATAGAACTATAATAAATATACTTATTACTCCCGATATTATCAATATAACATGCATTATTACCCATATTATGCAGTTATTATCGCTAGAACTATAATAAATATACATATTGCTCCCAATATTATCAATATAACATGCATTATTACCCATATAATGCAGTTATTATCGACAGAAGTGTAATAAATATACTTATTACTCCCAATATTATCAATATAACATGCATTATTACCCATATAATGCAGTTATTATCGCTAGAACTGTAATAATTATACTTATTACTTATATTTTTAGCAATATAACATGCATTATTACCCATATTATGCAGTTATTATCGATAGAACTGTAATAAATATACTTATTACTTTTATTATTATCAATATAACATGCACTATTTGCCATATTTTACTATTATTATCGCCAGAACTATAATAATTATACTTATTACTCCCGATATTATCAATATAACATGCATTATTACCCATATAATGCAGTTATTATCGCCAGAACTGTAATAATTATACTTATTACTTATATTATTATCAATATAACATGCATTATTACCCATATTATGCAGTTATTATCGCTACAACTATAATAAATATACGTATTACTTTTATTATCATCAATATAACATGCATTATTACCCATATTATGCAGTTATTATCGATAGAACTATAATAAATGTACTTATTACTTTTATTATTATCAATATAACATGCATTATTACCCATATTATGCAGTTATTATCGCTAGAACCATCATAATTATACTTATTACTCCCAATGTTATCACTATAACATGCATTATTACCCATATAATGCAGTTATTATCGACAGAAATATAATAAATATACTTATTGCTTTTATTATTATCAGTATAACATGTACTATTAGCCATATTTTACTAGTATTATCGCTAGAACTGTAATAATTATACTTATTACTCCCGATATTATCAATATAACATGCATTATTACGCATATAATGCAGTTATTATCGCTAGAACTGTAATAAATATACTTACAACTTGCATTATCATCAATATAACATGCATTATTACCCATATTATGCAGTTATTATCGATAGAACTATAATAAATATACTTATTACTCCCAATATTATCAACATAACATGCATTATTACTCATATAATGCAGTTATTATCGACAGAAGTATAACAAATATACTTATTGCTTTTATTATTATCAGTATAACATGTACTATTAGCCATATTTTACTATTATTATCGCTAGAACTATCATAATTATACTTATTACTCCCGATATTATCAATATAACATGCATTATTACCTATATAATGCAGTTATGATCGCTAGAACTGTAATAATTATACTTATTACTTATATTATTATCAATATAACATGCATTATTACGCATATTATGCAGTTATTATCGCTAGAGCTATAATAAATATACGTATTACTTTTATTATCATCAATATAACATGCATTATTACCCATATTATGCAGTTATTATCGATAGAACTGTAATAAAAATACTTATTACTTTTATTATTATCAATATAACATGCACTATTTGCCATATTTTACTATTATTATCGCTAGAACTATAATAATTATACTTATTACTCCCGATATTATCAATATAACATGCATTATTACCCATATAATGCAGCTATTATCGACAGAAGTATAATAAATATACTTATTACTTTTATTATTATCAATATAACAGGCACTAGTAGCCATATTTTACTATTATTATCGCTAGAACTATAATAATTATACTTATTACTCCCGATATTATCAATATAACATGCATTATTACGCATATAATGCTGTTATTATCGCTAGAACTGTAATAAATATACTTACTGCTTTCATTATCATCAATATAACATGCATTATTACCCATATTAAGAAGTTATTATCGATAGAACGATAATAAATATACTTATTACTTTTATTATTATCAATATAACATGCATTATTACCCATTTAATGCAGTTATTATCGCTAGAACTGTAATAATTATACTTATTACTTATATAGTTAGCAATATAACATGCATTATTACCCATATAATGGAGTTATTATCGCTAGAACTGTAATAACTATACTTATTACTTATGTCATTATCAATATAACATGCATTATTACCCATATAATGCAGTTATTATCGACAGAAGTATAATAAATATACTTATTACTTTTATTATTATCAGTATAACATGTACTATTAGCCATATTTTACTATTATTATCGCTAGAACTGTAATAATTATACTTATTACTCCCGATATTATCAATATAACATGCATTATTACGCATATAATGCAGTTATTATCGCTAGAACTGTAATAAATATACTTACTACTTGCATTATCATCAATATAACATGCATTATTACCCATATTATGCAGTTATTATCGATGGAACTATAATAAATATACTTAATACTTTTATTATTATCAATATAGCATGCACTATTAGCCATATTTTACTATTATTATCGCTAGAACTATAATAATTATACTTATTACTCCCGATATTATCAATATAACATGCATTATTACCCATATAATGCAAGTATTATCGACAGAAGTATAATAAATATACTTATTACTATTATTATTTTCAATATAACAGGCACTGTTAGATATATTTTACTAGTATTATCGCTAGAACTGTAACAATTATACTTATTACTCCCGATATTATCAATATAACATGCATTATTACGCATATAATGCAGTTATTATCGCTAGAACTGTAATAAATATACTTACTACTTTCATTATCATCAATATAACATGCATTATTACCCATATTATGCAGTTATTATCGATAGAACTATAATAAATATACTTATTACTCCCGATATTATCAATATAACATGCATTATTACCCATATTATGCAGTTATTATCGCTAGAACTATAATAAATATACTTATTGCTCCCAATATTATCAATATAACATGCATTATTACCCATATAATGCAGTTATTATCGACAGAAGTGTAATAAATATACTTATTGCTTTTATTATTATCAGTATAACATGTACTATTAGCCATATTTTACTATTATTATCGCTAGAACTATCATAATTATACTTATTACTCCCGATATTATCAATATAACATGCATTATTACCCATATAATGCAGTTATGATCGCTAGAACTGTAATAATTATACTTATTACTTATATTATTAGCAATATAACGTGCATTATTACCCATATAATGCTGTTATTATCGCTAGAACTGTAATAATTATACTTATTACTTATATTATTATCAATATAACATGCATTATTACCCATATTATGCAGTTATTATCGCTAGAACTATAATAAATATACTTATTACTCCCAATATTATCAATATAACATGCATTATTACCCATATAATGCAGTTATTATCGCTAGAACTGTAATAATTATACTTATTACTTATATTTTTAGCAATATAACATGCATTATTACCCATATTATGCAGTTATTATCGATAGAACTGTAATAAATATACTTATTACTTTTATTAATATCAATATAACATGCACTATTTGCCATATTTTACTATTATTATCGCCAGAACTATAATAATTATACTTATTACTCCCGATATTATCAATATAACATGCATTATTACCCATATAATGCAGTTATTATCGCCAGAACTGTAATAATTATACTTATTACTTATATTATTATCAATATAACATGCATTATTACCCATATTATGCAGTTATTATCGCTAGAACTATAATAAATATACGTATTACTTTTATTATCATCAATATAACATGCATTATTACCCATATTATGCAGTTATTATCGATAGAACTATAATAAATGTACTTATTACTTTTATTATTATCAATATAACATGCATTATTACCCATATTATGCAGTTATTATCGCTAGAACTATCATAATTATACTTATTACTCCCAATATTATCACTATAACATGCATTATTACCCATATAATGCAGTTATTATCGACAGAAGTATAATAAATATACTTATTGCTTTTATTATTATCAGTATAACATGTACTATTAGCCATATTTTACTAGTATTATCGCTAGAACTGTAATAATTATACTTATTACTCCCGATATTATCAATATAACATGTATTATTACGCATATAATGCAGTTATTATCGCTAGAACTGTAATAAATATACTTACAACTTGCATTATCATCAATATAACATGCATTATTACCCATATTATGCAGTTATTATCGATAGAACTATAATAAATATACTTATTACTCCCGATATTATCAATATAACATGCATTATTACCCATATTATGCAGTTATTATCGCTAGAACTATAATAAATATACTTATTACTCCCAATATTATCAGCATAACATGCACTATTACCCATATAATGCAGTTATTATCGACAGAAGTATAACAAATATACTTATTGCTTTTATTATTATCAGTATAACATGTACTATTAGCCATATTTTACTATTATTATCGTTAGAACTATCATAATTATACTTATTACTCCCGATATTATCAATATAACATGCATTATTACCTATATAATGCAGTTATGTTCGCTAGAACTGTAATAATTATACTTATTACTTATATTATTATCAATATAACATGCATTATTACGCATATTATGCTGTTATTATCGCTAGAACTATAATAAATATACGTATTACTTTTATTATCATCAATATAACATGCATTATTACCCATATTATGCAGTTATTATCGATAGAACTATAATAAATGTACTTATTACTTTTATTATTATCAATATAACATGCATTATTACCCATATTATGCAGTTATTAACGCTAGAACTATCATAATTATACTTATTACTCCCAATATTATCACTATAACATGCATTATTACCCATATAATGCAGTTATTATCGACAGAAGTATAATAAATATACTTATTGCTTTTATTATTATCAGTATAACATGTACTATTAGCCATATTTTACTAGTATTATCGCTAGAACTGTAATAATTATACTTATTACTCCCGATATTATCAATATAACATGCATTATTACGCATATAATGCAGTTATTATCGCTAGAACTGTAATAAATATACTTACAACTTGCATTATCATCAATATAACATGCATTATTACCCATATTATGCAGTTATTATCGATAGAACTATAATAAATATACTTATTACTCCCAATATTATCAACATAACATGCATTATTACTCATATAATGCAGTTATTATCGACAGAAGTATAACAAATATACTTATTGCTTTTATTATTATCAGTATAACATGTACTATTAGCCATATTTTACTATTATTATCGCTAGAACTATCATAATTATACTTATTACTCCCGATATTATCAATATAACATGCATTATTACCTATATAATGCAGTTATGATCGCTAGAACTGTAATAATTATACTTATTACTTATATTATTATCAATATAACATGCATTATTACGCATATTATGCAGTTATTATCGCTAGAGCTATAATAAATATACGTATTACTTTTATTATCATCAATATAACATGCATTATTACCCATATTATGCAGTTATTATCGATAGAACTGTAATAAAAATACTTATTACTTTTATTATTATCAATATAACATGCACTATTTGCCATATTTTACTATTATTATCGCTAGAACTATAATATTTATACTTATTACTCCCGATATTATCAATATAACATGCATTATTACCCATATAATGCAGCTATTATCGACAGAAGTATAATAAATATACTTATTACTTTTATTATTATCAATATAACAGGCACTAGTAGCCATATTTTACTATTATTATCGCTAGAACTATAATAATTATACTTATTACTCCCGATATTATCAATATAACATGCATTATTACGCATATAATGCTGTTATTATCGCTAGAACTGTAATAAATATACTTACTGCTTTCATTATCATCAATATAACATGCATTATTACCCATATTAAGAAGTTATTATCGATAGAACGATAATAAATATACTTATTACTTTTATTATTATCAATATAACATGCATTATTACCCATTTAATGCAGTTATTATCGCTAGAACTGTAATAATTATACTTATTACTTATATAGTTAGCAATATAACATGCATTATTACCCATATAATGGAGTTATTATCGCTAGAACTGTAATAACTATACTTATTACTTATGTCATTATCAATATAACATGCATTATTACCCATATAATGCAGTTATTATCGACAGAAGTATAATAAATATACTTATTACTTTTATTATCATCAATATAGCATGCATTATTACCCATATAATGCAGTTATTATCGACAGAAGTGTAATAAATATACTTATTGCTTTTATTATTATCAGTATAACATGTACTATTAGCCATATTTTACTATTATTATCGCTAGAACTATCATAATTATACTTATTACTCCCGATATTATCAATATAACATGCATTATTACCCATATAATGCAGTTATGATCGCTAGAACTGTAATAATTATACTTATTACTTATATTATTAGCAATATAACGTGCATTATTACCCATATAATGCTGTTATTATCGCTAGAACTGTAATAATTATACTTATTACTTATATTATTATCAATATAACATGCATTATTACCCATATTATGCAGTTATTATCGCTAGAACTATAATAAATATACTTATTACTCCCAATATTATCAATATAACATGCATTATTACCCATATAATGCAGTTATTATCGCTAGAACTGTAATAATTATACTTATTACTTATATTTTTAGCAATATAACATGCATTATTACCCATATTATGCAGTTATTATCGATAGAACTGTAATAAATATACTTATTACTTTTATTAATATCAATATAACATGCACTATTTGCCATATTTTACTATTATTATCGCCAGAACTATAATAATTATACTTATTACTCCCGATATTATCAATATAACATGCATTATTACCCATATAATGCAGTTATTATCGCCAGAACTGTAATAATTATACTTATTACTTATATTATTATCAATATAACATGCATTATTACCCATATTATGCAGTTATTATCGCTAGAACTATAATAAATATACGTATTACTTTTATTATCATCAATATAACATGCATTATTACCCATATTATGCAGTTATTATCGATAGAACTATAATAAATGTACTTATTACTTTTATTATTATCAATATAACATGCATTATTACCCATATTATGCAGTTATTATCGCTAGAACTATCATAATTATACTTATTACTCCCAATATTATCACTATAACATGCATTATTACCCATATAATGCAGTTATTATCGACAGAAGTATAATAAATATACTTATTGCTTTTATTATTATCAGTATAACATGTACTATTAGCCATATTTTACTAGTATTATCGCTAGAACTGTAATAATTATACTTATTACTCCCGATATTATCAATATAACATGCATTATTACGCATATAATGCAGTTATTATCGCTAGAACTGTAATAAATATACTTACAACTTGCATTATCATCAATATAACATGCATTATTACCCATATTATGCAGTTATTATCGATAGAACTATAATAAATATACTTATTACTCCCGATATTATCAATATAACATGCATTATTACCCATATTATGCAGTTATTATCGCTAGAACTATAATAAATATACTTATTACTCCCAATATTATCAACATAACATGCACTATTACCCATATAATGCAGTTATTATCGACAGAAGTATAACAAATATACTTATTGCTTTTATTATTATCAGTATAACATGTACTATTAGCCATATTTTACTATTATTATCGTTAGAACTATCATAATTATACTTATTACTCCCGATATTATCAATATAACATGCATTATTACCTATATAATGCAGTTATGTTCGCTAGAACTGTAATAATTATACTTATTACTTATATTATTATCAATATAACATGCATTATTACGCATATTATGCTGTTATTATCGCTAGAACTATAATAAATATACGTATTACTTTTATTATCATCAATATAACATGCATTATTACCCATATTATGCAGTTATTATCGATAGAACTATAATAAATGTACTTATTACTTTTATTATTATCAATATAACATGCATTATTACCCATATTATGCAGTTATTAACGCTAGAACTATCATAATTATACTTATTACTCCCAATATTATCACTATAACATGCATTATTACCCATATAATGCAGTTATTATCGACAGAAGTATAATAAATATACTTATTGCTTTTATTATTATCAGTATAACATGTACTATTAGCCATATTTTACTAGTATTATCGCTAGAACTGTAATAATTATACTTATTACTCCCGATATTATCAATATAACATGCATTATTACGCATATAATGCAGTTATTATCGCTAGAACTGTAATAAATATACTTACAACTTGCATTATCATCAATATAACATGCATTATTACCCATATTATGCAGTTATTATCGATAGAACTATAATAAATATACTTATTACTCCCGATATTATCAATATAACATGCATTATTACCCATATTATGCAGTTATTATCGCTAGAACTATAATAAATATACTTATTACTCCCAATATTATCAACATAACATGCATTATTACCCATATAATGCAGTTATTATCGACAGAAGTATAACAAATATACTTATTGCTTTTATTATTATCAGTATAACATGTACTATTAGCCATATTTTACTATTATTATCGTTAGAACTATCATAATTATACTTATTACTCCCGATATTATCAATATAACATGCATTATTACCTATATAATGCAGTTATGTTCGCTAGAACTGTAATAATTATACTTATTACTTATATTATTATCAATATAACATGCATTATTACGCATATTATGCAGTTATTATCGCTAGAACTATAATAAATATACGTATTACTTTTATTGTCATCAATATAACATGCATTATTACCCATATTATGCAGTTATTATCGATAGAACTGTAATAAATATACTTATTACTTTTATTATTATCAATATAACATGCACTATTTGCCATATTTTACTATTATTATCGCTAGAACTATAATAATTATACTTATTACTCCCGATATTATCAATATAACATGCATTATTACCCATATAATGCAGTTATTATCGCCAGAACTGTAATAATTATACTTATTACTTATATTATCATCAATATAACATGCATTATTACCCATATTATGCAGTTATTATCGCTAGAACTATAATAAATATACGTATTACTTTTACTATCATCAATATAACATGCATTATTACCCATATTATGCAGCTAGAACTATAATAAATATACTTATTACTCCCAATATTATCAATATAACATGCATTATTACCCATATAATGCAGTTATTATCGCTAGAACTATAATAAATATACGTATTACTTTTATTATCATCAATATAACATGCGTTATTACCCATATTATGCAGTTATTTTGGATAGAACTCTAATAAATATACTTATTACTTTTATTATTATCAATATAACATGCTTTATTACCCATATAATGGAGTTATTATAGCTAGAACTGTAATAATTATACTTATTACTTATATTATTATCAATATAACATGCATTATTACCCATATAATGCAGTTATTATCGACAGAAGTATAATAAATATACTTATTACTTTTATTATTATCAATATAACAGGCACTCTTACCCATATTTTACTAGTATTATCGCTAGAACTGTAATAATTATATATATTACTCCCGATATTATCAATATAACATCCATTATTACCCATATAATGCAGTTATTATCGCTAGAACTGTAATAATTATACTTATTACTCCCGATATTATCAATATAACATGCATTATTACCCGTATAATGCAGTTATTATCGCTAGAACTGTAATAAATATACTTATTACTTATATTATTAGCAATATAACGTGCATTATTACCCATAAATTGCAGTTATCATCGCTAGAACTGTAATAATTATACTTATTACTTATATTATTATCAATATAACATGCATTATTACGCATATAATGCAGTTATTACCGCTAGAACTATAATAAATATACGTATTACTTTTATTATCATCAATATAACATGCATTATTACCGATATTATGCAGTTATTATCGATAGAACTGTAATAAATATACTTATTACTTTTATTATTATGAATATAACAGGCACTCTTACCCATATTTTACTAGTATTATCGCTAGAACTGTAATAATTATATATATTACTCCCGATATTATCAATATAACATCCATTATTACCCATATAATGCAGTTATTATCGCTAGAACTGTAATAATTATACTTATTACTCCCGATATTATCAATATAACATGCATTATTACCCGTATAATGCAGTTATTATCGCTAGAACTGTAATAAATATACTTATTACTTATATTATTAGCAATATAACGTGCATTATTACCCATAAATTGCAGTTATCATCGCTAGAACTGTAATAATTATACTTATTACTTATATTATTATCAATATAACATGCATTATTACGCATATAATGCAGTTATTACCGCTAGAACTATAATAAATATACGTATTACTTTTATTATCATCAATATAACATGCATTATTACCGATATTATGCAGTTATTATCGATAGAACTGTAATAAATATACTTATTACTTTTATTATTATCAATATAACATGCACTGTTTGCCATATTTTACTATTATTATCGCTAGAACTATCATAATTATACTTATTACTCCCGATATTATCAATATAACATGCATTATTACCCATATAATGCAGTTATGATCGCTAGAACTGTAATAATTATACTTATTACTTATATTATTATCAATATAACATGCATTATTACCCATATAATGCAGTTATTATCGACAGAAGTATAATAAATATACTTATTACTTTTATTATTATCAGTATAACATGTACTATTAGCCATATTTTACTATTATTATCGCTAGAACTGTAATAATTATGCTTATTACTCTCGATATTATCAATATAACATGCATTATTACGCATATAATGCAGTTATTATCGCTAGAACTGTAATAAATATACTTACTACTTGCATTATCATCAATGTAACATGCATTATTACCCATATTATGCAGTTATTATCGATAGAACTATAATAAGTATACTTATTACTCCCGATATTATCAATATAACATGCATTATTACCCATATTATGCAGTTATTATCGCTAGAACTATAATAAATATACTTATTACTCCCAATATTATCAATATAACATGCATTATTACCCATATAATGCTGTTATTATCGACAGAAGTATAACAAATATACTTATTGCTTTTATTATTATCAGTATAACATGTACTATTAGCCATATTTTACTATTATTATCGCTAGAACTATCATAATTATACTTATTACTCCCGATATTATCAATATAACATGCATTATTACCTATATAATGCAGTTATGATCGCTAGAACTGTAATAATTATACTTATTACTTATATTATTATCAATATAACATGCATTATTACGCATATTATGCAGTTATTATCGCTAGAACTATAATAAATATACGTATTACTTTTATTATCATCAATATAACATGCATTATTACCCATATTATGCAGTTATTATCGATAGAACTGTAATAAATATACTTATTACTTTTATTATTATCAATATAACATGCACTATTTGCCATATTTTACTATTATTATCGCCAGAACTATAATAATTATACTTATTACTCCCGATATTATCAATATAACATGCATTATTACCCATATAATGCAGTTATTATCGCCAGAACTGTAATAATTATACTTATTACTTATATTATTATCAATATAACATGCATTATTACCCATATTATGCAGTTATTATCGCTAGAACTATAACAAATATACGTATTACTTTTATTATCATCAATATAACATGCATTATTACCCATATTATGCAGTTATTATCGATAGAACTATAATAAATGTACTTATTACTTTTATTATTATCAATATAACATGCATTATTACCCATATTATGCAGTTATTATCGCTAGAACTATCATAATTATACTTATTACTCCCATTATCATCAATATAACATGCATTATTACCCATATTATGCGGTTATTATCGATAGAACTATAATAAATATACTTATTACTCCCGATATTATCAATATAACATGCATTATTACCCATATTATGCAGTTATTATCGCTAGAACTATAATAAATATACTTATTACTCCCAATATTATCAACATAACATGCATTATTACCCATATAATGCAGTTATGATCGCTAGAACTGTAATAATTATACTTATTACTTATATTATTAGCAATATAACGTGCATTATTAACCATATAATGCAGTTATTATCGCTAGAACTGTAATAATTATACTTATTACTTATATTATTATCAATATAACATGCATTATTACCCATATTATGCAGTTATTATCGCTAGAACTATAATAAATATACTTATTACTCCCGATATTGTTAATATAACATCCATTATTACCCATATAATGCAGTTATTATCACTAGAACTGTAATAATTATACTTATTACTCCCGATATTATCAATATAACATGCATTATTACCCATATAATGCAGTTATTATCGACAGAAGTATAATAAATATACTTATTACTTTTATTATTATCAGTATAACATGTACTATTAGCCATATTTTACTATTATTATCGCTAGAACTATAATAATTATACTTATTACTCCCGATATTATCAATATAACATGCATTATTACCCATATAATGCAGCTATTATCGACAGAAGTATAATAAATATACTTATTACTTTTATTATTATCAATATAACAGGCACTAGTAGCCATATTTTACTATTATTATCGCTAGAACTATAATAATTATACTTATTACTCCCGATATTATCAATATAACATGCATTATTACGCATATAATGCTGTTATTATCGCTAGAACTGTAATAAATATACTTACTGCTTTCATTATCATCAATATAACATGCATTATTACCCATATTAAGAAGTTATTATCGATAGAACGATAATAAATATACTTATTACTTTTATTATTATCAATATAACATGCATTATTACCCATTTAATGCAGTTATTATCGCTAGAACTGTAATAATTATACTTATTACTTATATAGTTAGCAATATAACATGCATTATTACCCATATAATGGAGTTATTATCGCTAGAACTGTAATAACTATACTTATTACTTATGTCATTATCAATATAACATGCATTATTACCCATATAATGCAGTTATTATCGACAGAAGTATAATAAATATACTTATTACTTTTATTATTATCAGTATAACATGTACTATTAGCCATATTTTACTATTATTATCGCTAGAACTGTAATAATTATACTTATTACTCCCGATATTATCAATATAACATGCATTATTACCCATATAATGCAGTTATTATCGCCAGAACTGTAATAATTATACTTATTACTTATATTATTATCAATATAACATGCATTATTACCCATATTATGCAGTTATTATCGCTAGAACTATAATAAATATACGTATTACTTTTATTATCATCAATATAACATGCATTATTACCCATATTATGCAGTTATTATCGCTAGAACTGTAATAATTATACTTATTACTTATATTATTAGCAATATAACGTGCATTATTACCCATAAATTGCAGTTATTATCGCTAGAACTGTAATAATTATACTCATTACTTATATTATTAGCAATATAACGTGCATTATTATCCATATTATGCAGTTATTATCGCTAGAACTGTAATAATTATACTTATTACTTATATTATTATCAATATAACATGCATTATTACCCATATAATGCAGTTATTATCGACAGAAGTATAATAAATATACTTATTACTTTTATTATTATCAATATAACAGGCACTCTTAGCCATATTTTACTAGTATTATCGCTGGAACTGTAATAATTATACTTATTACTCCCGATATTATCAATATAACATCCATTATTACCCATATAATGCAGTTATTATCGCTAGAACTGTAATAATTATACTTATTACTCCCGATATTATCAATATAACATGCATTATTACCCATATAATGCAGTTATTATCGACAGAAGTATAATAAATATACTTATTACTTTTATTATTATCAGTATAACATGTACTATTAGCCATATTTCACTATTATTATCGCTAGAACTATAATAATTATACTTATTACTCCCGATATTATCAATATAACATGCATTATTACCCATATAATGCAGTTATTATCGACAGAAGTATAATAAATATACTTATTACTTTTATTATTATCAATATAACAGGCACTCTTAGCCATATTTTACTAGTATTATCGCTGGAACTGTAATAATTATACTTATTACTCCCGATATTATCAATATAACATCCATTATTACCCATATAATGCAGTTATTATCGCTAGAACTGTAATAATTATACTTATTACTCCCGATATTATCAATATAACATGCATTATTACCCATATAATGCAGTTATTATCGACAGAAGTATAATAAATATACTTATTACTTTTATTATTATCAGTATAACATGTACTATTAGCCATATTTCACTATTATTATCGCTAGAACTATAATAATTATACTTATTACACCCGATATTATCAATATAACATGCATTATTACCCATATAATGCAGGTATTATCGACAGAAGTATAATAAATATATATATTACTATTATTATTATCAATATAACAGGCACTGTTAGATATATTTTACTAGTATTATCGCTAGAATTGTAATAATTATACTTATTACTTATATTATTAGCAATATAACGTGCATTATTACCCATATTATGCAGTTATTATCGCTAGAACTATAATAAATATACGTATTACTTTTATTATCATCAATATAACATGCATTATTACCCATATTATGCAGTTATTATCGATAGAACTGTAATAAATATACTTATTACTTTTATTATTATCAATATAACATGCACTATTTGCCATATTTTACTATTATTATCGCCAGAACTATAATAATTATACTTATTACTCCCGATGTTATCAATATAACATGCATTATTACCCATATAATGCAGTTATTATCGCTAGAACTGTAATAATTATACTTATTACTTATATTATTAGCAATATAACGTGCATTATTACGCATATAATGCAGTTATTATCGCTAGAACTGTAATAATTACACTTATTACTTATATTATTATCAATATAACATGCATTACTACCCATATTATGCAGTTATTATCGCTAGAACTATCATAATTATACTTATTTCTCCCGATATTATCAATATAACATGCATTATTACCCATATTATGCAGTTATTATCGATAGAACTATAATAAATATACTTATTACTTTTGTTATTATCAATATAACATGCATTATTACCCGTATAATGCAGTTATTATCGCTAGAACTGTAATAATTATACTTATTACTTATGTTATTATCAATATAACATGCATTATTACCCATATAATGCAGTTATTATCGACAGAAGTATAATAAATATACTTATTACTTTCATTATTATCAATATAACAGGCACTCTTACCCATATTTTACTAGTATTATCGCTAGAACTGTAATAATTATACTTATTACTCCCGATATTATCAATATAACATCCATTATTACCCATATAATGCAGTTATTATCGCTAGAACTGTAATAATTATACTTATTACACCCGATATTATCAATATAACATGCATTATTACCCATATAATGCAGTTATTATCGACAGAAGTATAACAAATATACTTATTACTTTTATTATTATCAGTATAACATGTACTATTAGCCATATTTTACTATTATTATCGCTAGAACTGTAATAATTATACTTATTACTCCCGATATTATCAATATAACAGGCACTCTTACCCATATTTTACTAGTATTATCGCTAGAACTGTAATAATTATACTTATTACTCCCGATATTATCAATATAACATCCATTATTACCCATATAATGCAGTTATTATCGCTAGAACTGTAATAATTATACTCATTACTTATATTATTAGCAATATAACGTGCACTATTACCCATATTATGCAGTTATTATCGCTAGAACTGTAATAATTATACTTATTACTTATATTATTATCAATATAACATGCATTATTACCCATATAATGGAGATATTATCGCTAGAACTATAATAATTATAGTTATTACTCCCGATATTATAAATATAACATGCCTTATTACGCATATAATGCAGTTATTATAGCTAGAGCTATAATAAATATACGTATTACTTTTATTATCATCAATATAACATGCATTATTACCCATATTATGCAGTTATTATCGATAGAACTGTAATAAATATACTTATAACTTTTATTATTATCAATATAACATGCACTCTTAGCCATATTTTACTAGTATTATCGCTAGAACTGTAATAATTATACTTATTACTCCCGATATTATCAATATAACATGCATTATTACCCATATAATGCAGTTATTATTGACAGAAGTATAATAAATATACTTATTACTTTCATTATTATCAATATAACAGGCACTCTTACCCATATTTTACTAGTATTATCGCTAGAACTGTAATAATTATACTTATTACTCCCGATATTATTAATATAACATCCATTATTACCCATATAATGCAGTTATTATCGACAGAAGTATAATAAATATACTTATTACTTTCATTATTATCAATATAACAGGCACTCTTACCCATATTTTACTAGTATTATCGCTAGAACTGTAATAATTATACTTATTATTCCCGATATTATCAATATAACATCCATTATTACCCATATAATGCAGTTATTATCGCTAGAACTGTAATAATTATACTTATTACTCCCGATATTATCAATATAACATGCATTATTACCCATATTATGCAGTTATTATCGATAGAACTGTAATAAATATGCTTATTACTTTTATTATTATCAATATAACATGCACTATTTGCCAAATTTTACTATTATTATCGCCAGAACTATAATAATTATACTTATTACTCCCGATGTTATCAATATAACATGCATTATTACCCATATAATGCAGTTATTATCGCTAGAACTGTAATAATTATACTTATTACTTATATTATTAGCAATATAACGTGCATTATTACCCATATAATGCAGTTATTATCGCTAGAACTGTAATAATTACACTTATTACTTATATTATTATCAATATAACATGCATTACTACCCATATTATGCAGTTATTATCGCTAGAACTATCATAATTATACTTATTTCTCCCGATATTATCAATATAACATGCATTATTACCCATATTATGCAGTTATTATCGATAGAACTATAATAAATATACTTATTACTTTTATTATTATCAATATAACATGCATTATTACCCGTATAATGCAGTTATTATCGCTAGAACTGTAATAATTATACTTATTACTTATGTTATTATCAATATAACATGCATTATTACCCATATAATGCAGTTATTATCGACAGAAGTATAATAAATATACTTATTACTTTCATTATTATCAATATAACAGGCACTCTTACCCATATTTTACTAGTATTATCGCTAGAACTGTAATAATTATACTTATTACTCCCGATATTATCAATATAACATCCATTATTACCCATATAATGGAGTTATTATCGCTAGAACTGTAATAATTATACTTATTACACCCGATATTATCAATATAACATGCATTATTACCCATATAATGCAGTTATTATCGACAGAAGTATAACAAATATACTTATTACTTTTATTATTATCAGTATAACATGTACTATTAGCCATATTTTACTATTATTATCGCTAGAACTGTAATAATTATACTTATTACTCCCGATATTATCAATATAACAGGCACTCTTACCCATATTTTACTAGTATTATCGCTAGAACTGTAATAATTATACTTATTACTCCCGATATTATCAATATAACATCCATTATTACCCATATAATGCAGTTATTATCGCTAGAACTGTAATAATTATACTCATTACTTATATTATTAGCAATATAACGTGCACTATTACCCATATTATGCAGTTATTATCGCTAGAACTGTAATAATTATACTTATTACTTATATTATTATCAATATAACATGCATTATTACCCATATAATGGAGATATTATCGCTAGAACTATAATAATTATAGTTATTACTCCCGATATTATAAATATAACATGCCTTATTACGCATATAATGCAGTTATTATAGCTAGAGCTATAATAAATATACGTATTACTTTTATTATCATCAATATAACATGCATTATTACCCATATTATGCAGTTATTATCGATAGAACTGTAATAAATATACTTATAACTTTTATTATTATCAATATAACATGCACTCTTAGCCATATTTTACTAGTATTATCGCTAGAACTGTAATAATTATACTTATTACTCCCGATATTATCAATATAACATGCATTATTACCCATATAATGCAGTTATTATTGACAGAAGTATAATAAATATACTTATTACTTTCATTATTATCAATATAACAGGCACTCTTACCCATATTTTACTAGTATTATCGCTAGAACTGTAATAATTATACTTATTACTCCCGATATTATTAATATAACATCCATTATTACCCATATAATGCAGTTATTATCGACAGAAGTATAATAAATATACTTATTACTTTCATTATTATCAATATAACAGGCACTCTTACCCATATTTTACTAGTATTATCGCTAGAACTGTAATAATTATACTTATTATTCCCGATATTATCAATATAACATCCATTATTACCCATATAATGCAGTTATTATCGCTAGAACTGTAATAATTATACTTATTACTCCCGATATTATCAATATAACATGCATTATTACCCATATTATGCAGTTATTATCGATAGAACTGTAATAAATATGCTTATTACTTTTATTATTATCAATATAACATGCACTATTTGCCAAATTTTACTATTATTATCGCCAGAACTATAATAATTATACTTATTACTCCCGATGTTATCAATATAACATGCATTATTACCCATATAATGCAGTTATTATCGCTAGAACTGTAATAATTATACTTATTACTTATATTATTAGCAATATAACGTGCATTATTACCCATATAATGCAGTTATTATCGCTAGAACTGTAATAATTACACTTATTACTTATATTATTATCAATATAACATGCATTACTACCCATATTATGCAGTTATTATCGCTAGAACTATCATAATTATACTTATTTCTCCCGATATTATCAATATAACATGCATTATTACCCATATTATGCAGTTATTATCGATAGAACTATAATAAATATACTTATTACTTTTATTATTATCAATATAACATGCATTATTACCCGTATAATGCAGTTATTATCGCTAGAACTGTAATAATTATACTTATTACTTATGTTATTATCAATATAACATGCATTATTACCCATATAATGCAGTTATTATCGACAGAAGTATAATAAATATACTTATTACTTTCATTATTATCAATATAACAGGCACTCTTACCCATATTTTACTAGTATTATCGCTAGAACTGTAATAATTATACTTATTACTCCCGATATTATCAATATAACATCCATTATTACCCATATAATGGAGTTATTATCGCTAGAACTGTAATAATTATACTTATTACACCCGATATTATCAATATAACATGCATTATTACCCATATAATGCAGTTATTATCGACAGAAGTATAACAAATATACTTATTACTTTTATTATTATCAGTATAACATGTACTATTAGCCATATTTTACTATTATTATCGCTAGAACTGTAATAATTATACTTATTACTCCCGATATTATCAATATAACAGGCACTCTTACCCATATTTTACTAGTATTATCGCTAGAACTGTAATAATTATACTTATTACTCCCGATATTATCAATATAACATCCATTATTACCCATATAATGCAGTTATTATCGCTAGAACTGTAATAATTATACTCATTACTTATATTATTAGCAATATAACGTGCACTATTACCCATATTATGCAGTTATTATCGCTAGAACTGTAATAAATATACTTATAACTTTTATTATTATCAATATAACATGCACTCTTAGCCATATTTTACTAGTATTATCGCTAGAACTGTAATAATTATACTTATTACTCCCGATATTATCAATATAACATGCATTATTACCCATATAATGCAGTTATTATTGACAGAAGTATAATAAATATACTTATTACTTTCATTATTATCAATATAACAGGCACTCTTACCCATATTTTACTAGTATTATCGCTAGAACTGTAATAATTATACTTATTACTCCCGATATTATTAATATAACATCCATTATTACCCATATAATGCAGTTATTATCGCTAGAACTGTAATAATTATACTTATTACTCCCGATATTATCAATATAACATGCATTATTACCCATATTATGCAGTTATTATCGATAGAACTATAATAAATATACTTATTACTTTTATTATTATCAATATAACATGCATTATTACCCGTATAATGCAGTTATTATCGCTAGAACTGTAATAATTATACTTATTACTTATGTTATTATCAATATAACATGCATTATTACCCATATAATGCAGTTATTATCGACAGAAGTATAATAAATATACTTATTACTTTCATTATTATCAATATAACAGGCACTCTTACCCATATTTTACTAGTATTATCGCTAGAACTGTAATAATTATACTTATTACTCCCGATATTATCAATATAACATCCATTATTACCCATATAATGCAGTTATTATCGCTAGAACTGTAATAATTATACTTATTACACCCGATATTATCAATATAACATGCATTATTACCCATATAATGCAGTTATTATCGACAGAAGTATAACAAATATACTTATTACTTTTATTATTATCAGTATAACATGTACTATTAGCCATATTTTACTATTATTATCGCTAGAACTGTAATAATTATACTTATTACTCCCGATATTATCAATATAACAGGCACTCTTACCCATATTTTACTAGTATTATCGCTAGAACTGTAATAATTATACTTATTACTCCCGATATTATCAATATAACATCCATTATTACCCATATAATGCAGTTATTATCGCTAGAACTGTAATAATTATACTCATTACTTATATTATTAGCAATATAACGTGCACTATTACCCATATTATGCAGTTATTATCGCTAGAACTGTAATAATTATACTTATTACTTATATTATTATCAATATAACATGCATTATTACCCATATAATGGAGATATTATCGCTAGAACTATAATAATTATAGTTATTACTCCCGATATTATAAATATAACATGCCTTATTACGCATATAATGCAGTTATTATAGCTAGAGCTATAATAAATATACGTATTACTTTTATTATCATCAATATAACATGCATTATTACCCATATTATGCAGTTATTATCGATAGAACTGTAATAAATATACTTATAACTTTTATTATTATCAATATAACATGCACTCTTAGCCATATTTTACTAGTATTATCGCTGGAACTGTAATAATTATACTTATTACTCCCGATATTATCAATATAACATGCATTATTACCCATATAATGCAGTTATTATTGACAGAAGTATAATAAATATACTTATTACTTTCATTATTATCAATATAACAGGCACTCTTACCCATATTTTACTAGTATTATCGCTAGAACTGTAATAATTATACTTATTACTCCCGATATTATTAATATAACATCCATTATTACCCATATAATGCAGTTATTATCGCTAGAACTGTAATAATTATACTTATTACTCCCGATATTATCAATATAGCATGCATTATTACCCATATAATGCAGTTATTATCGACAGAAGTATAATAAATATACTTATTACTTTCATTATTATCAATATAACAGGCACTCTTACCCATATTTTACTAGTATTATCGCTAGAACTGTAATAATTATACTTATTATTCCCGATATTATCAATATAACATCCATTATTACCCATATAATGCAGTTATTATCGCTAGAACTGTAATAATTATACTTATTACTCCCGATATTATCAATATAACATGCATTATTACTCATATTATGCAGTTATTATCGATAGAACTATAAGAAATATACTTATTACTTTTATTATTATCAATATAACATGCATTATTACCCGTATAATGCAGTTATTATCGCTAGAACTGTAATAATTATACTTATTACTTATATTGTTAGCAATATTACGTGCATTATTACCCATATTATGCAGTTATTATCGCTAGAACTATAATAAATATACGTATTACTTTTATTATCATCAATATAACATGCATTATTACCCATATTATGCAGTTATTATCGATAGAACTGTAATAAATATGCTTATTACTTTTATTATTATCAATATAACATGCACTATTTGCCAAATTTTACTATTATTATCGCCAGAACTATAATAATTATACTTATTACTCCCGATGTTATCAATATAACATGCATTATTACCCATATAATGCAGTTATTATCGCTAGAACTGTAATAATTATACTTATTACTTATATTATTAGCAATATAACGTGCATTATTACCCATATAATGCAGTTATTATCGCTAGAACTGTAATAATTACACTTATTACTTATATTATTATCAATATAACATGCATTACTACCCATATTATGCAGTTATTATCGCTAGAACTATCATAATTATACTTATTTCTCCCGATATTATCAATATAACATGCATTATTACCCATATTATGCAGTTATTATCGATAGAACTATAATAAATATACTTATTACTTTTATTATTATCAATATAACATGCATTATTACCCGTATAATGCAGTTATTATCGCTAGAACTGTAATAATTATACTTATTACTTATGTTATTATCAATATAACATGCATTATTACCCATATAATGCAGTTATTATCGACAGAAGTATAATAAATATACTTATTACTTTCATTATTATCAATATAACAGGCACTCTTACCCATATTTTACTAGTATTATCGCTAGAACTGTAATAATTATACTTATTACTCCCGATATTATCAATATAACATGCATTATTACCCATATAATGCAGTTATTATCAACAGAAGTATAACAAATATACTTATTACTTTTATTATTATCAGTATAACATGTACTATTAGCCATATTTTACTATTATTATCGCTAGAACTGTAATAATTATACTTATTACTCCCGATATTATCAATATAACAGGCACTCTTAGCCATATTTTACTAGTATTATCGCTAGAACTGTAATAATTATACTTATTACTCCCGATATTATCAATACAACATGCATTATTACGCATATAATGCAGTAATTATCGCTAGAACTGTAATAAAAATACCTACTACTTTCATTATCATCAGTATAACATGCATTATTACCCATATTATGCAGTTATTATCGATAGAACTATAAGAAATATACTTATTACTTTTATTATTATCAATATAACATGCATTATTACCCGTATAATGCAGTTATTATCGCTAGAACTGTAATAATTTTACTTATTACTTATATTGTTAGCAATATTACGTGCATTATTACCCATATAATGCAGTTATTATCGCTAGAACTGTAATAATTATACTTATTACTTATATTATTATCAATATAACATGCACTATTTGCCATATTTTACTATTATTATCGCTAGAACTATAATAATTATACTTATTACTCCCGATATTATCAATATAACATGCATTATTACCCATATAATGCAGTTATTATCGCCAGAACTGTAATAATTATACTTATTACTTATATTATTATCAATATAACATGCATTATTACCCATATTATGCAGTTATTATCGCTAGAACTATAATAAATATACGTATTACTTTTATTATCATCAATATAACATGCATTATTACCCATATTATGCAGTTATTATTGCTAGAACTGTAATAATTATACTTATTACTTATATTATTAGCAATATAACGTGCATTATTACCCATAAATTGCAGTTATTATCGCTAGAACTGTAATAATTATACTCATTACTTATATTATTAGCAATATAACGTGCATTATTATCCATATTATGCAGTTATTATCGCTAGAACTGTAATAATTACACTTATTACTTATATTATTATCAATATAACATGCATTACTACCCATATTATGCAGTTATTATCGCTAGAACTATCATAATTATACTTATTTCTCCCGATATTATCAATATAACATGCATTATTACCCATATTATGCAGTTATTATCGATAGAACTATAATAAATATACTTATTACTTTTATTATTATCAATATAACATGCATTATTACCCGTATAATGCAGTTATTATCGCTAGAACTGTAATAATTATACTTATTACTTATGTTATTATCAATATAACATGCATTATTACCCATATAATGCAGTTATTATCGACAGAAGTATAATAAATATACTTATTACTTTCATTATTATCAATATAACAGGCACTCTTACCCATATTTTACTAGTATTATCGCTAGAACTGTAATAATTATACTTATTACTCCCGATATTATCAATATAACATGCATTATTACGCATATAATGCAGTTATTATCGACAGAAGTATAACAAATATACTTATTACTTTTATTATTATCAGTATAACATGTACTATTAGCCATATTTTACTATTATTATCGCTAGAACTGTAATAATTATACTTATTACTCCCGATATTATCAATATAACAGGCACTCTTAGCCATATTTTACTAGTATTATCGCTAGAACTGTAATAATTATACTTATTACTCCCGATATTATCAATACAACATGCATTATTACGCATATAATGCAGTAATTATCGCTAGAACTGTAATAAAAATACCTACTACTTTCATTATCATCAGTATAACATGCATTATTACCCATATTATGCAGTTATTATCGATAGAACTATAAGAAATATACTTATTACTTTTATTATTATCAATATAACATGCATTATTACCCGTATAATGCAGTTATTATCGCTAGAACTGTAATAATTTTACTTATTACTTATATTGTTAGCAATATTACGTGCATTATTACCCATATAATGCAGTTATTATCGCTAGAACTGTAATAATTATACTTATTACTCCCGATGTTATCAATATAACATGCATTATTACCCATATAATGCAGTTATTATCGACAGAAGTATAATAAATATACTTATTACTTTTATTATTATCGGTATAACATGTACTATTAGCCATATTTCACTATTATTATCGCTAGAACTATAATAATTATACTTATTACTCCCGATATTATCAATATAACATGCATTATTACCCATATAATGCAGGTATTATCGACAGAAGTATAATAAATATATATATTACTATTATTATTATCAATATAACAGGCACTGTTAGATATATTTTACTAGTATTATCGCTTGAACTGTAATAATTATACTTATTACTTATATTATTAGCAATATAACGTGCATTATTACCCATATTATGCAGTTATTATCGCTAGAACTGTAATAATTGTACTCATTACTTATATTATTAGCAATATAACGTGCATTATTACCCATATTATGCAGTTATTATCGCTAGAACTGTAATAATTATACTTATTACTTATACTATTATCAATATAACATGCATTATTACCCATATTCTGCAGTTATTATCGCTAGAACTATAATAAATATACTTATTACTCCCAATATTATCAATATAACATGCATTATTACCCATATAATGCAGTTATTATCGCTAGAACTGTAATAATTATACTTATTACTTATATTATTATCAATATAACATGCATTATTACCCATATAATGCAGTTATTATCGCTAGAACTGTAATAATTATACTTATTACTTATATTATTAGCAATATAACGTGCATTATTACCCATATAATGCAGTTATTATCGCTAGAACTGTAATAATTATACTTATTACTTATACTATTATCAATATAACATGCATTATTACCCATATTCTGCAGTTATTATCGCTAGAACTATAATAAATATACTTATTACTCCCAATATTATCAATATAACATGCATTATTACCCATACAATGCAGTTATTATCGCTAGAACTGTAATAATTATACTTATTACTTATATTGTTAGCAATATAACGTGCATTATTACCCATATAATGCAGTTATTATCGCTAGAACTGTAATAATTATACTTATTACTTTTATTATTATCAATATAACATGCATTATTACACATATTATGCAGTTATTATCGCTAGAACTATCATAATTATACTTATTACTCCCATTATCATCAATATAACATGCATTATTACCCATATTATGCAGTTATTATCGATAGAACTATAATATATATACTTATTACTCCCGATATTATCAATATAACATGCATTATTACCCATATTATGCAGTTATTATCGCTAGAACTATAATAAATATACTTATTACTCCCAATATTATCAACATAACATGCATTATTACCCATATAATGCAGTTATTATCGACAGAAGTATAACAAATATACTTATTGCTTTTATTATTATCAGTATAACATGTACTATTAGCCATATTTTACTATTATTATCGCTAGAACTATCATAATTATACTTATTACTCCCGATATTATCAATATAACATGCATTATTACCCATATAATGCAGTTATGATCGCTAGAACTGTAATAATTATACTTATTACTTATATTATTATCAATATAACATGCATTATTACCCATATAATGCAGTTATTATCGACAGAAGTATAATAAATATACTTATTACTTTCATTATTATCAATATAACAGGCACTCTTACCCATATTTTACTAGTATTATCGCTAGAACTGTAATAATTATATATATTACTCCCGATATTATCAATATAACATCCATTATTACCCATATAATGCAGTTATTATCGCTAGAACTGTAATAATTATACTTATTACTCCCGATATTATCAATATAACATGCATTATTACCCATATAATGCAGTTATTATCGACAGAAGTATAATAAATATACTTATTACTTTTATTATTATCAGTATAACATGTACTATTAGCCATATTTTACTATTATTATCGCTAGAACTGTAATAATTATACTTATTACTCCCGATATTATCAATATAACAGGCACTCTTAGCCATATTTTACTAGTATTATCGCTAGAACTGTAATAATTATACTTATTACTCCCGATATTATCAATACAACATGCATTATTACGCATATAATGCAGTAATTATCGCTAGAACTGTAATAAAAATACCTACTACTTTCATTATCATCAGTATAACATGCATTATTACCCATATTATGCAGTTATTATCGATAGAACTATAAGAAATATACTTATTACTTTTATTATTATCAATATAACATGCATTATTACCCGTATAATGCAGTTATTATCGCTAGAACTGTAATAATTTTACTTATTACTTATATTGTTAGCAATATTACGTGCATTATTACCCATATAATGCAGTTATTATCGCTAGAACTGTAATAATTATACTTATTACTTATATTATTATCAATATAACATGCACTATTTGCCATATTTTACTATTATTATCGCTAGAACTATAATAATTATACTTATTACTCCCGATATTATCAATATAACATGCATTATTACCCATATAATGCAGTTATTATCGCCAGAACTGTAATAATTATACTTATTACTTATATTATTATCAATATAACATGCATTATTACCCATATTATGCAGTTATTATCGCTAGAACTATAATAAATATACGTATTACTTTTATTATCATCAATATAACATGCATTATTACCCATATTATGCAGTTATTATTGCTAGAACTGTAATAATTATACTTATTACTTATATTATTAGCAATATAACGTGCATTATTACCCATAAATTGCAGTTATTATCGCTAGAACTGTAATAATTATACTCATTACTTATATTATTAGCAATATAACGTGCATTATTATCCATATTATGCAGTTATTATCGCTAGAACTGTAATAATTACACTTATTACTTATATTATTATCAATATAACATGCATTACTACCCATATTATGCAGTTATTATCGCTAGAACTATCATAATTATACTTATTTCTCCCGATATTATCAATATAACATGCATTATTACCCATATTATGCAGTTATTATCGATAGAACTATAATAAATATACTTATTACTTTTATTATTATCAATATAACATGCATTATTACCCGTATAATGCAGTTATTATCGCTAGAACTGTAATAATTATACTTATTACTTATGTTATTATCAATATAACATGCATTATTACCCATATAATGCAGTTATTATCGACAGAAGTATAATAAATATACTTATTACTTTCATTATTATCAATATAACAGGCACTCTTACCCATATTTTACTAGTATTATCGCTAGAACTGTAATAATTATACTTATTACTCCCGATATTATCAATATAACATGCATTATTACGCATATAATGCAGTTATTATCGACAGAAGTATAACAAATATACTTATTACTTTTATTATTATCAGTATAACATGTACTATTAGCCATATTTTACTATTATTATCGCTAGAACTGTAATAATTATACTTATTACTCCCGATATTATCAATATAACAGGCACTCTTAGCCATATTTTACTAGTATTATCGCTAGAACTGTAATAATTATACTTATTACTCCCGATATTATCAATACAACATGCATTATTACGCATATAATGCAGTAATTATCGCTAGAACTGTAATAAAAATACCTACTACTTTCATTATCATCAGTATAACATGCATTATTACCCATATTATGCAGTTATTATCGATAGAACTATAAGAAATATACTTATTACTTTTATTATTATCAATATAACATGCATTATTACCCGTATAATGCAGTTATTATCGCTAGAACTGTAATAATTTTACTTATTACTTATATTGTTAGCAATATTACGTGCATTATTACCCATATAATGCAGTTATTATCGCTAGAACTGTAATAATTATACTTATTACTCCCGATGTTATCAATATAACATGCATTATTACCCATATAATGCAGTTATTATCGACAGAAGTATAATAAATATACTTATTACTTTTATTATTATCGGTATAACATGTACTATTAGCCATATTTCACTATTATTATCGCTAGAACTATAATAATTATACTTATTACTCCCGATATTATCAATATAACATGCATTATTACCCATATAATGCAGGTATTATCGACAGAAGTATAATAAATATATATATTACTATTATTATTATCAATATAACAGGCACTGTTAGATATATTTTACTAGTATTATCGCTTGAACTGTAATAATTATACTTATTACTTATATTATTAGCAATATAACGTGCATTATTACCCATATTATGCAGTTATTATCGCTAGAACTGTAATAATTGTACTCATTACTTATATTATTAGCAATATAACGTGCATTATTACCCATATTATGCAGTTATTATCGCTAGAACTGTAATAATTATACTTATTACTTATACTATTATCAATATAACATGCATTATTACCCATATTCTGCAGTTATTATCGCTAGAACTATAATAAATATACTTATTACTCCCAATATTATCAATATAACATGCATTATTACCCATATAATGCAGTTATTATCGCTAGAACTGTAATAATTATACTTATTACTTATATTATTATCAATATAACATGCATTATTACCCATATAATGCAGTTATTATCGCTAGAACTGTAATAATTATACTTATTACTTATATTATTAGCAATATAACGTGCATTATTACCCATATAATGCAGTTATTATCGCTAGAACTGTAATAATTATACTTATTACTTATACTATTATCAATATAACATGCATTATTACCCATATTCTGCAGTTATTATCGCTAGAACTATAATAAATATACTTATTACTCCCAATATTATCAATATAACATGCATTATTACCCATACAATGCAGTTATTATCGCTAGAACTGTAATAATTATACTTATTACTTATATTGTTAGCAATATAACGTGCATTATTACCCATATAATGCAGTTATTATCGCTAGAACTGTAATAATTATACTTATTACTTTTATTATTATCAATATAACATGCATTATTACCCATATTATGCAGTTATTATCGCTAGAACTATCATAATTATACTTATTACTCCCATTATCATCAATATAACATGCATTATTACCCATATTATGCAGTTATTATCGATAGAACTATAATATATATACTTATTACTCCCGATATTATCAATATAACATGCATTATTACCCATATTATGCAGTTATTATCGCTAGAACTATAATAAATATACTTATTACTCCCAATATTATCAACATAACATGCATTATTACCCATATAATGCAGTTATTATCGACAGAAGTATAACAAATATACTTATTGCTTTTATTATTATCAGTATAACATGTACTATTAGCCATATTTTACTATTATTATCGCTAGAACTATCATAATTATACTTATTACTCCCGATATTATCAATATAACATGCATTATTACCCATATAATGCAGTTATGATCGCTAGAACTGTAATAATTATACTTATTACTTATATTATTATCAATATAACATGCATTATTACCCATATAATGCAGTTATTATCGACAGAAGTATAATAAATATACTTATTACTTTCATTATTATCAATATAACAGGCACTCTTACCCATATTTTACTAGTATTATCGCTAGAACTGTAATAATTATATATATTACTCCCGATATTATCAATATAACATCCATTATTACCCATATAATGCAGTTATTATCGCTAGAACTGTAATAATTATACTTATTACTCCCGATATTATCAATATAACATGCATTATTACCCATATAATGCAGTTATTATCGACAGAAGTATAATAAATATACTTATTACTTTTATTATTATCAGTATAACATGTACTATTAGCCATATTTTACTATTATTATCGCTAGAACTGTAATGATTATACTTATTACTCCCGATATTATCAATATAACATGCATTATTACGCATATAATGCAGTTATTATCGCTAGAACTGTAATAAATATACTTACTACTTGCATTATCATCAATATAACATGCATTATTACCCATATTATGCAGTTATTATCGATAGAACTATAATAAATATACTTATTACTCCCGATATTATCAATATAACATGCATTATTACCCATATTATGCAGTTATTATCGCTAGAACTATAATAAATATACTTATTACTCCCAATATTATCAATATAACATGCATTATTACCCATATAATGCTGTTATTATCGACAGAAGTATAACAAATATACTTATTGCTTTTATTATTATCAGTATAACATGTACTATTAGCCATATTTTACTATTATTATCGCTAGAACTATCATAATTATACTTATTACTCCCGATATTATCAATATAACGTGCATTATTACCTATATAATGCAGTTATGATCGCTAGAACTGTAATAATTATACTTATTACTTATATTATTATCAATATAACATGCATTATTACGCATATTATGCAGTTATTATCGCTAGAACTATAATAAATATACGTATTACTTTTATTATCATCAATATAACATGCATTATTACCCATATTATGCAGTTATTATCGATAGAACTGTAATAAATATACTTATTACTTTTATTATTATCAATATAACATGCACTATTTGCCATATTTTACTATTATTATCGCCAGAACTATAATAATTATACTTATTACTCCCGATATTATCAATATAACATGCATTATTACCCATATAATGCAGTTATTATCGCCAGAACTGTAATAATTATACTTATTACTTATATTATTATCAATATAACATGCATTATTACCCATATTATGCAGTTATTATCGCTAGAACTATAATAAATATACGTATTACTTTTATTATCATCAATATAACATGCATTATTACCCATATTATGCAGTTATTATCGATAGAACTATAATAAATGTACTTATTACTTTTATTATTATCAATATAACATGCATTATTACCCATATTATGCAGTTATTATCGCTAGAACTATCATAATTATACTTATTACTCCCATTATCATCAATATAACATGCATTATTACCCATATTATGCAGTTATTATCGATAGAACTATAATAAATATACTTATTACTCCCGATATTATCAATATAACATGCATTATTACCCATATTATGCAGTTATTATCGCTAGAACTATAATAAATATACTTATTACTCCCAATATTATCAACATAACATGCATTATTACCCATATAATGCAGTTATTATCGACAGAAGTATAACAAATATACTTATTGCTTTTATTATTATCAGTATAACATGTACTATTAGCCATATTTTACTATTATTATCGCTAGAACTATCATAATTATACTTATTACTCCCGATATTATCAATATAACATGCATTATTACCCATATAATGCAGTTATGATCGCTAGAACTGTAATAATTATACTTATTACTTATATTATTATCAATATAACATGCATTATTACCCATATAATGCAGTTATTATCGACAGAAGTATAATAAATATACTTATTACTTTTATTATTATCAGTATAACATGTACTATTAGCCATATTTTACTATTATTATCGCTAGAACTGTAATAATTATGCTTATTACTCTCGATATTATCAATATAACATGCATTATTACGCATATAATGCAGTTATTATCGCTAGAACTGTAATAAATATACTTACTACTTGCATTATCATCAATGTAACATGCATTATTACCCATATTATGCAGTTATTATCGATAGAACTATAATAAATATACTTATTACTCCCGATATTATCAATATAACATGCATTATTACCCATATTATGCAGTTATTATCGCTAGAACTATAATAAATATACTTATTACTCCCAATATTATCAATATAACATGCATTATTACCCATATAATGCTGTTATTATCGACAGAAGTATAACAAATATACTTATTGCTTTTATTATTATCAGTATAACATGTACTATTAGCCATATTTTACTATTATTATCGCTAGAACTATCATAATTATACTTATTACTCCCGATATTATCAATATAGCATGCATTATTACCCATATAATGCAGTTATTATCGACAGAAGTATAATAAATATACTTATTACTTTCATTATTATCAATATAACAGGCACTCTTACCCATATTTTACTAGTATTATCGCTAGAACTGTAATAATTATACTTATTATTCCCGATATTATCAATATAACATCCATTATTACCCATATAATGCAGTTATTATCGCTAGAACTGTAATAATTATACTTATTACTCCCGATATTATCAATATAACATGCATTATTACCCATATTATGCAGTTATTATCGATAGAACTGTAATAAATATGCTTATTACTTTTATTATTATCAATATAACATGCACTATTTGCCAAATTTTACTATTATTATCGCCAGAACTATAATAATTATACTTATTACTCCCGATGTTATCAATATAACATGCATTATTACCCATATAATGCAGTTATTATCGCTAGAACTGTAATAATTATACTTATTACTTATATTATTAGCAATATAACGTGCATTATTACCCATATAATGCAGTTATTATCGCTAGAACTGTAATAATTACACTTATTACTTATATTATTATCAATATAACATGCATTACTACCCATATTATGCAGTTATTATCGCTAGAACTATCATAATTATACTTATTTCTCCCGATATTATCAATATAACATGCATTATTACCCATATTATGCAGTTATTATCGATAGAACTATAATAAATATACTTATTACTTTTATTATTATCAATATAACATGCATTATTACCCGTATAATGCAGTTATTATCGCTAGAACTGTAATAATTATACTTATTACTTATGTTATTATCAATATAACATGCATTATTACCCATATAATGCAGTTATTATCGACAGAAGTATAATAAATATACTTATTACTTTCATTATTATCAATATAACAGGCACTCTTACCCATATTTTACTAGTATTATCGCTAGAACTGTAATAATTATACTTATTACTCCCGATATTATCAATATAACATCCATTATTACCCATATAATGCAGTTATTATCGCTAGAACTGTAATAATTATACTTATTACACCCGATATTATCAATATAACATGCATTATTACCCATATAATGCAGTTATTATCGACAGAAGTATAACAAATATACTTATTACTTTTATTATTATCAGTATAACATGTACTATTAGCCATATTTTACTATTATTATCGCTAGAACTGTAATAATTATACTTATTACTCCCGATATTATCAATATAACAGGCACTCTTACCCATATTTTACTAGTATTATCGCTAGAACTGTAATAATTATACTTATTACTCCCGATATTATCAATATAACATCCATTATTACCCATATAATGCAGTTATTATCGCTAGAACTGTAATAATTATACTCATTACTTATATTATTAGCAATATAACGTGCACTATTACCCATATTATGCAGTTATTATCGCTAGAACTGTAATAATTATACTTATTACTTATATTATTATCAATATAACATGCATTATTACCCATATAATGGAGATATTATCGCTAGAACTATAATAATTATAGTTATTACTCCCGATATTATAAATATAACATGCCTTATTACGCATATAATGCAGTTATTATAGCTAGAGCTATAATAAATATACGTATTACTTTTATTATCATCAATATAACATGCATTATTACCCATATTATGCAGTTATTATCGATAGAACTGTAATAAATATACTTATAACTTTTATTATTATCAATATAACATGCACTCTTAGCCATATTTTACTAGTATTATCGCTAGAACTGTAATAATTATACTTATTACTCCCGATATTATCAATATAACATGCATTATTACCCATATAATGCAGTTATTATTGACAGAAGTATAATAAATATACTTATTACTTTCATTATTATCAATATAACAGGCACTCTTACCCATATTTTACTAGTATTATCGCTAGAACTGTAATAATTATACTTATTACTCCCGATATTATTAATATAACATCCATTATTACCCATATAATGCAGTTATTATCGCTAGAACTGTAATAATTATACTTATTACTCCCGATATTATCAATATAACATGCATTATTACCCATATTATGCAGTTATTATCGATAGAACTATAATAAATATACTTATTACTTTTATTATTATCAATATAACATGCATTATTACCCGTATAATGCAGTTATTATCGCTAGAACTGTAATAATTATACTTATTACTTATGTTATTATCAATATAACATGCATTATTACCCATATAATGCAGTTATTATCGACAGAAGTATAATAAATATACTTATTACTTTCATTATTATCAATATAACAGGCACTCTTACCCATATTTTACTAGTATTATCGCTAGAACTGTAATAATTATACTTATTACTCCCGATATTATCAATATAACATCCATTATTACCCATATAATGCAGTTATTATCGCTAGAACTGTAATAATTATACTTATTACACCCGATATTATCAATATAACATGCATTATTACCCATGTAATGCAGTTATTATCGACAGAAGTATAACAAATATACTTATTACTTTTATTATTATCAGTATAACATGTACTATTAGCCATATTTTACTATTATTATCGCTAGAACTGTAATAATTATACTTATTACTCCCGATATTATCAATATAACAGGCACTCTTACCCATATTTTACTAGTATTATCGCTAGAACTGTAATAATTATACTTATTACTCCCGATATTATCAATATAACATCCATTATTACCCATATAATGCAGTTATTATCGCTAGAACTGTAATAATTATACTCATTACTTATATTATTAGCAATATAACGTGCACTATTACCCATATTATGCAGTTATTATCGCTAGAACTGTAATAATTATACTTATTACTTATATTATTATCAATATAACATGCATTATTACCCATATAATGGAGATATTATCGCTAGAACTATAATAATTATAGTTATTACTCCCGATATTATAAATATAACATGCCTTATTACGCATATAATGCAGTTATTATAGCTAGAGCTATAATAAATATACGTATTACTTTTATTATCATCAATATAACATGCATTATTACCCATATTATGCAGTTATTATCGATAGAACTGTAATAAATATACTTATAACTTTCATTATTATCAATATAACATGCACTCTTAGCCATATTTTACTAGTATTATCGCTGGAACTGTAATAATTATACTTATTACTCCCGATATTATCAATATAACATGCATTATTACCCATATAATGCAGTTATTATTGACAGAAGTATAATAAATATACTTATTACTTTCATTATTATCAATATAACAGGCACTCTTACCCATATTTTACTAGTATTATCGCTAGAACTGTAATAATTATACTTATTACTCCCGATATTATTAATATAACATCCATTATTACCCATATAATGCAGTTATTATCGCTAGAACTGTAATAATTATACTTATTACTCCCGATATTATCAATATAGCATGCATTATTACCCATATAATGCAGTTATTATCGACAGAAGTATAATAAATATACTTATTACTTTCATTATTATCAATATAACAGGCACTCTTACCCATATTTTACTAGTATTATCGCTAGAACTGTAATAATTATACTTATTATTCCCGATATTATCAATATAACATCCATTATTACCCATATAATGCAGTTATTATCGCTAGAACTGTAATAATTATACTTATTACTCCCGATATTATCAATATAACATGCATTATTACCCATATTATGCAGTTATTATCGATAGAACTATAAGAAATATACTTATTACTTTTATTATTATCAATATAACATGCATTATTACCCGTATAATGCAGTTATTATCGCTAGAACTGTAATAATTATACTTATTACTTATATTGTTAGCAATATTACGTGCATTATTACCCATATTATGCAGTTATTATCGCTAGAACTATAATAAATATACGTATTACTTTTATTATCATCAATATAACATGCATTATTACCCATATTATGCAGTTATTATCGATAGAACTGTAATAAATATGCTTATTACTTTTATTATTATCAATATAACATGCACTATTTGCCAAATTTTACTATTATTATCGCCAGAACTATAATAATTATACTTATTACTCCCGATGTTATCAATATAACATGCATTATTACCCATATAATGCAGTTATTATCGCTAGAACTGTAATAATTATACTTATTACTTATATTATTAGCAATATAACGTGCATTATTACCCATATAATGCAGTTATTATCGCTAGAACTGTAATAATTACACTTATTACTTATATTATTATCAATATAACATGCATTACTACCCATATTATGCAGTTATTATCGCTAGAACTATCATAATTATACTTATTTCTCCCGATATTATCAATATAACATGCATTATTACCCATATTATGCAGTTATTATCGATAGAACTATAATAAATATACTTATTACTTTTATTATTATCAATATAACATGCATTATTACCCGTATAATGCAGTTATTATCGCTAGAACTGTAATAATTATACTTATTACTTATGTTATTATCAATATAACATGCATTATTACCCATATAATGCAGTTATTATCGACAGAAGTATAATAAATATACTTATTACTTTCATTATTATCAATATAACAGGCACTCTTACCCATATTTTACTAGTATTATCGCTAGAACTGTAATAATTATACTTATTACTCCCGATATTATCAATATAACATGCATTATTACCCATATAATGCAGTTATTATCAACAGAAGTATAACAAATATACTTATTACTTTTATTATTATCAGTATAACATGTACTATTAGCCATATTTTACTATTATTATCGCTAGAACTGTAATAATTATACTTATTACTCCCGATATTATCAATATAACAGGCACTCTTAGCCATATTTTACTAGTATTATCGCTAGAACTGTAATAATTATACTTATTACTCCCGATATTATCAATACAACATGCATTATTACGCATATAATGCAGTAATTATCGCTAGAACTGTAATAAAAATACCTACTACTTTCATTATCATCAGTATAACATGCATTATTACCCATATTATGCAGTTATTATCGATAGAACTATAAGAAATATACTTATTACTTTTATTATTATCAATATAACATGCATTATTACCCGTATAATGCAGTTATTATCGCTAGAACTGTAATAATTTTACTTATTACTTATATTGTTAGCAATATTACGTGCATTATTACCCATATAATGCAGTTATTATCGCTAGAACTGTAATAATTATACTTATTACTTATATTATTATCAATATAACATGCACTATTTGCCATATTTTACTATTATTATCGCTAGAACTATAATAATTATACTTATTACTCCCGATATTATCAATATAACATGCATTATTACCCATATAATGCAGTTATTATCGCCAGAACTGTAATAATTATACTTATTACTTATATTATTATCAATATAACATGCATTATTACCCATATTATGCAGTTATTATCGCTAGAACTATAATAAATATACGTATTACTTTTATTATCATCAATATAACATGCATTATTACCCATATTATGCAGTTATTATTGCTAGAACTGTAATAATTATACTTATTACTTATATTATTAGCAATATAACGTGCATTATTACCCATAAATTGCAGTTATTATCGCTAGAACTGTAATAATTATACTCATTACTTATATTATTAGCAATATAACGTGCATTATTATCCATATTATGCAGTTATTATCGCTAGAACTGTAATAATTACACTTATTACTTATATTATTATCAATATAACATGCATTACTACCCATATTATGCAGTTAGTATCGCTAGAACTATCATAATTATACTTATTTCTCCCGATATTATCAATATAACATGCATTATTACCCATATTATGCAGTTATTATCGATAGAACTATAATAAATATACTTATTACTTTTATTATTATCAATATAACATGCATTATTACCCGTATAATGCAGTTATTATCGCTAGAACTGTAATAATTATACTTATTACTTATGTTATTATCAATATAACATGCATTATTACCCATATAATGCAGTTATTATCGACAGAAGTATAATAAATATACTTATTACTTTCATTATTATCAATATAACAGGCACTCTTACCCATATTTTACTAGTATTATCGCTAGAACTGTAATAATTATACATATTACTCCCGATATTATCAATATAACATGCATTATTACCCATATAATGCAGTTATTATCGACAGAAGTATAACAAATATACTTATTACTTTTATTATTATCAGTATAACATGTACTATTAGCCATATTTTACTATTATTATCGCTAGAACTGTAATAATTATACTTATTACTCCCGATATTATCAATATAACAGGCACTCTTAGCCATATTTTACTAGTATTATCGCTAGAACTGTAATAATTATACTTATTACTCCCGATATTATCAATACAACATGCATTATTACGCATATAATGCAGTAATTATCGCTAGAACTGTAATAAAAATACCTACTACTTTCATTATCATCAGTATAACATGCATTATTACCCATATTATGCAGTTATTATCGATAGAACTATAAGAAATATACTTATTACTTTTATTATTATCAATATAACATGCATTATTACCCGTATAATGCAGTTATTATCGCTAGAACTGTAATAATTTTACTTATTACTTATATTGTTAGCAATATTACGTGCATTATTACCCATATAATGCAGTTATTATCGCTAGAACTGTAATAATTATACTTATTACTTATATTATTATCAATATAACATGCACTATTTGCCATATTTTACTATTATTATCGCTAGAACTATAATAATTATACTTATTACTCCCGATATTATCAATATAACATGCATTATTACCCATATAATGCAGTTATTATCGCCAGAACTGTAATAATTATACTTATTACTTATATTATTATCAATATAACATGCATTATTACCCATATTATGCAGTTATTATCGCTAGAACTATAATAAATATACGTATTACTTTTATTATCATCAATATAACATGCATTATTACCCATATTATGCAGTTATTATTGCTAGAACTGTAATAATTATACTTATTACTTATATTATTAGCAATATAACGTGCATTATTACCCATAAATTGCAGTTATTATCGCTAGAACTGTAATAATTATACTCATTACTTATATTATTAGCAATATAACGTGCATTATTATCCATATTATGCAGTTATTATCGCTAGAACTGTAATAATTATACTTATTACTTATATTATTATCAATATAACATGCATTATTACCCATATAATGCAGTTATTATCGACAGAAGTATAATAAATATACTTATTACTTTTATTATTATCAATATAACAGGCACTCTTAGCCATATTTTACTAGTATTATCGCTGGAACTGTAATAATTATACTTATTACTCCCGATATTATCAATATAACATCCATTATTACCCATATAATGCAGTTATTATCGCTAGAACTGTAATAATTATACTTATTACTCCCGATGTTATCAATATAACATGCATTATTACCCATATAATGCAGTTATTATCGACAGAAGTATAATAAATATACTTATTACTTTTATTATTATCGGTATAACATGTACTATTAGCCATATTTCACTATTATTATCGCTAGAACTATAATAATTATACTTATTACTCCCGATATTATCAATATAACATGCATTATTACCCATATAATGCAGGTATTATCGACAGAAGTATAATAAATATATATATTACTATTATTATTATCAATATAACAGGCACTGTTAGATATATTTTTCTAGTATTATCGCTAGAACTGTAATAATTATACTTATTACTTATATTATTAGCAATATAACGTGCATTATTACCCATATTATGCAGTTATTATCGCTAGAACTGTAATAATTGTACTCATTACTTATATTATTAGCAATATAACGTGCATTATTACCCATATTATGCAGTTATTATCGCTAGAACTGTAATAATTATACTTATTACTTATACTATTATCAATATAACATGCATTATTACCCATATTCTGCAGTTATTATCGCTAGAACTATAATAAATATACTTATTACTCCCAATATTATCAATATAACATGCATTATTACCCATATAATGCAGTTATTATCGCTAGAACTGTAATAATTATACTTATTACTTATATTATTATCAATATAACATGCATTATTACCCATATAATGCAGTTATTATCGCTAGAACTGTAATAATTATACTTATTACTTATATTATTAGCAATATAACGTGCATTATTACCCATATAATGCAGTTATTATCGCTAGAACTGTAATAATTATACTTATTACTTATACTATTATCAATATAACATGCATTATTACCCATATTCTGCAGTTATTATCGCTAGAACTATAATAAATATACTTATTACTCCCAATATTATCAATATAACATGCATTATTACCCATACAATGCAGTTATTATCGCTAGAACTGTAATAATTATACTTATTACTTATATTGTTAGCAATATAACGTGCATTATTACCCATATAATGCAGTTATTATCGCTAGAACTGTAATAATTATACTTATTACTTTTATTATTATCAATATAACATGCATTATTACCCATATTATGCAGTTATTATCGCTAGAACTATCATAATTATACTTATTACTCCCATTATCATCAATATAACATGCATTATTACCCATATTATGCAGTTATTATCGATAGAACTATAATATATATACTTATTACTCCCGATATTATCAATATAACATGCATTATTACCCATATTATGCAGTTATTATCGCTAGAACTATAATAAATATACTTATTACTCCCAATATTATCAACATAACATGCATTATTACCCATATAATGCAGTTATTATCGACAGAAGTATAACAAATATACTTATTGCTTTTATTATTATCAGTATAACATGTACTATTAGCCATATTTTACTATTATTATCGCTAGAACTATCATAATTATACTTATTACTCCCGATATTATCAATATAACATGCATTATTACCCATATAATGCAGTTATGATCGCTAGAACTGTAATAATTATACTTATTACTTATATTATTATCAATATAACATGCATTATTACCCATATAATGCAGTTATTATCGACAGAAGTATAATAAATATACTTATTACTTTCATTATTATCAATATAACAGGCACTCTTACCCATATTTTACTAGTATTATCGCTAGAACTGTAATAATTATATATATTACTCCCGATATTATCAATATAACATCCATTATTACCCATATAATGCAGTTATTATCGCTAGAACTGTAATAATTATACTTATTACTCCCGATATTATCAATATAACATGCATTATTACCCATATAATGCAGTTATTATCGACAGAAGTATAATAAATATACTTATTACTTTTATTATTATCAGTATAACATGTACTATTAGCCATATTTTACTATTATTATCGCTAGAACTGTAATGATTATACTTATTACTCCCGATATTATCAATATAACATGCATTATTACGCATATAATGCAGTTATTATCGCTAGAACTGTAATAAATATACTTACTACTTGCATTATCATCAATATAACATGCATTATTACCCATATTATGCAGTTATTATCGATAGAACTATAATAAATATACTTATTACTCCCGATATTATCAATATAACATGCATTATTACCCATATTATGCAGTTATTATCGCTAGAACTATAATAAATATACTTATTACTCCCAATATTATCAATATAACATGCATTATTACCCATATAATGCTGTTATTATCGACAGAAGTATAACAAATATACTTATTGCTTTTATTATTATCAGTATAACATGTACTATTAGCCATATTTTACTATTATTATCGCTAGAACTATCATAATTATACTTATTACTCCCGATATTATCAATATAACGTGCATTATTACCTATATAATGCAGTTATGATCGCTAGAACTGTAATAATTATACTTATTACTTATATTATTATCAATATAACATGCATTATTACGCATATTATGCAGTTATTATCGCTAGAACTATAATAAATATACGTATTACTTTTATTATCATCAATATAACATGCATTATTACCCATATTATGCAGTTATTATCGATAGAACTGTAATAAATATACTTATTACTTTTATTATTATCAATATAACATGCACTATTTGCCATATTTTACTATTATTATCGCCAGAACTATAATAATTATACTTATTACTCCCAATATTATCAATATAACATGCATTATTACCCATATAATGCAGTTATTATCGCCAGAACTGTAATAATTATACTTATTACTTATATTATTATCAATATAACATGCATTATTACCCATATTATGCAGTTATTATCGCTAGAACTATAATAAATATACGTATTACTTTTATTATCATCAATATAACATGCATTATTACCCATATTATGCAGTTATTATCGATAGAACTATAATAAATGTACTTATTACTTTTATTATTATCAATATAACATGCATTATTACCCATATTATGCAGTTATTATCGCTAGAACTATCATAATTATACTTATTACTCCCATTATCATCAATATAACATGCATTATTACCCATATTATGCAGTTATTATCGATAGAACTATAATAAATATACTTATTACTCCCGATATTATCAATATAACATGCATTATTACCCATATTATGCAGTTATTATCGCTAGAACTATAATAAATATACTTATTACTCCCAATATTATCAACATAACATGCATTATTACCCATATAATGCAGTTATTATCGACAGAAGTATAACAAATATACTTATTGCTTTTATTATTATCAGTATAACATGTACTATTAGCCATATTTTACTATTATTATCGCTAGAACTATCATAATTATACTTATTACTCCCGATATTATCAATATAACATGCATTATTACCCATATAATGCAGTTATGATCGCTAGAACTGTAATAATTATACTTATTACTTATATTATTATCAATATAACATGCATTATTACCCATATAATGCAGTTATTATCGACAGAAGTATAATAAATATACTCATTACTTTTATTATTATCAGTATAACATGTACTATTAGCCATATTTTACTATTATTATCGCTAGAACTGTAATAATTATGCTTATTACTCTCGATATTATCAATATAACATGCATTATTACGCATATAATGCAGTTATTATCGCTAGAACTGTAATAAATATACTTACTACTTGCATTATCATCAATGTAACATGCATTATTACCCATATTATGCAGTTATTATCGATAGAACTATAATAAATATACTTATTACTCCCGATATTATCAATATAACATGCATTATTACCCATATTATGCAGTTATTATCGCTAGAACTATAATAAATATACTTATTACTCCCAATATTATCAATATAACATGCATTATTACCCATATAATGCTGTTATTATCGACAGAAGTATAACAAATATACTTATTGCTTTTATTATTATCAGTATAACATGTACTATTAGCCATATTTTACTATTATTATCGCTAGAACTATCATAATTATACTTATTACTCCCGATATTATCAATATAACATGCATTATTACCTATATAATGCAGTTATGATCGCTAGAACTGTAATAATTATACTTATTACTTATATTATTATCAATATAACATGCATTATTACCCATATTATGCAGTTATTATCGCTAGAACTATAACAAATATACGTATTACTTTTATTATCATCAATATAACATGCATTATTACCCATATTATGCAGTTATTATCGATAGAACTATAATAAATGTACTTATTACTTTTATTATTATCAATATAACATGCATTATTACCCATATTATGCAGTTATTATCGCTAGAACTATCATAATTATACTTATTACTCCCATTATCATCAATATAACATGCATTATTACCCATATTGTGCGGTTATTATCGATAGAACTATAATAAATATACTTATTACTCCCGATATTATCAATATAACATGCATTATTACCCATATTATGCAGTTATTATCGCTAGAACTATAATAAATATACTTATTACTCCCAATATTATCAACATAACATGCATTATTACCCATATAATGCAGTTATGATCGCTAGAACTGTAATAATTATACTTATTACTTATATTATTAGCAATATAACGTGCATTATTACCCATATAATGCAGTTATTATCGCTAGAACTGTAATAATTATACTTATTACTTATATTATTATCAATATAACATGCATTATTACCCATATTATGCAGTTATTATCGCTAGAACTATAATAAATATACTTATTACTCCCGATATTGTTAATATAACATCCATTATTACCCATATAATGCAGTTATTATCACTAGAACTGTAATAATTATACTTATTACTCCCGATATTATCAATATAACATGCATTATTACCCATATAATGCAGTTATTATCGACAGAAGTATAATAAATATACTTATTACTTTTATTATTATCAGTATAACATGTACTATTAGCCATATTTTACTATTATTATCGCTAGAACTATAATAATTATACTTATTACTCCCGATATTATCAATATAACATGCATTATTACCCATATAATGCAGCTATTATCGACAGAAGTATAATAAATATACTTATTACTTTTATTATTATCAATATAACAGGCACTAGTAGCCATATTTTACTATTATTATCGCTAGAACTATAATAATTATACTTATTACTCCCGATATTATCAATATAACATGCATTATTACGCATATAATGCTGTTATTATCGCTAGAACTGTAATAAATATACTTACTGCTTTCATTATCATCAATATAACATGCATTATTACCCATATTAAGAAGTTATTATCGATAGAACGATAATAAATATACTTATTACTTTTATTATTATCAATATAACATGCATTATTACCCATTTAATGCAGTTATTATCGCTAGAACTGTAATAATTATACTTATTACTTATATAGTTAGCAATATAACATGCATTATTACCCATATAATGGAGTTATTATCGCTAGAACTGTAATAACTATACTTATTACTTATGTCATTATCAATATAACATGCATTATTACCCATATAATGCAGTTATTATCGACAGAAGTATAATAAATATACTTATTACTTTTATTATTATCAGTATAACATGTACTATTAGCCATATTTTACTATTATTATCGCTAGAACTGTAATAATTATACTTATTACTCCCGATATTATCAATATAACATGCATTATTACGCATATAATGCAGTTATTATCGCTAGAACTGTAATAAATATACTTACTGCTTTCATTATCATCAATATAACATGCATTATTACCCATATTAAGAAGTTATTATCGATAGAACGATAATAAATATACTTATTACTTTTATTATTATCAATATAACATGCATTATTACCCATTTAATGCAGTTATTATCGCTAGAACTGTAATAATTATACTTATTACTCCCGATATTATCAATATAACATGCATTATTACGCATATAATGCAGTTATTATCGCTAGAACTGTAATAAATATACTTACTGCTTTCATTATCATCAATATAACATGCATTATTACCCATATTAAGAAGTTATTATCGATAGAACGATAATAAATATACTTATTACTTTTATTATTATCAATATAACATGCATTATTACCCATTTAATGCAGTTATTATCGCTAGAACTGTAATAATTATACTTATTACTTATATAGTTAGCAATATAACATGCATTATTACCCATATAATGGAGTTATTATCGCTAGAACTGTAATAATTATACTTATTACTTATGTTATTATCAATATAACATGCATTATTACCCATATAATGCAGTTATTATCGACAGACGTATAATAAATATACTTATTACTTTTATTATTATCAATATAACAGGCACTAGTAGCCATATTTTACTATTATTATCGCTAGAACTATAATAATTATACTTATTACTCCCGATATTATCAATATAACATGCATTATTACCAATATAATGCAGTTATTATCGCTAGAACTGTAATAATTATATTCATTACTTATATTATTAGCAATATAACGTGCATTATTACCCATATTATGCAGTTATTATCGCTAGAACTGTAATAATTATACTTATTACTCATATTATTATCAATATAACATGCATTATTACCCATATAATGGAGGTATTATCGCTAGAACTATAATAATTATACTTATTACTCACGATATTATCAATATAACATGCCTTATTACGCATATAATGCAGTTATTATCGCCAGAGCTATAATAAATATACGTATTACTTTTATTATCATCAATATAACATGCATTATTACCCATATAATGCAGTTATTATCGCTAGAACTGTAATAATTATACTTATTACTCCCGATATTATCAATATAACATGCATTATTACCCATATAATGCAGTTATTATCGACAGAAGTATAATAAATATACTTATTACTTTTATTATTATCAGTATAACATGTACAATTAGCCATATTTTACTATTATTATCGCTAGAACTATAATAATTTTACTTATTACTCCCGATATTATCAATATAACATGCATTATTACGCATATAATGCAGTTATTATCGCTAGAACTGTAATAAATATACTTACTACTTTCATTATCATCAATATAACATGCATTATTACCCATATTATGCAGTTATTATCGATAGAACTATAATAAATATACTTATTACTTTTATTATTATCAATATAACATGCATTATTATCCGTATAATGCAGTTATTATCGCTAGAACTGTAATAATTATACTTATTACTTATATTATTAGCAATATAACGTGCATTATTACCCATATAATGCAGTTACTATCGCCAGAACTATAATAAATATACGTATTACTTTTATTATCATCAATATAACATGCATTATTGCCCATATTATGCAGTTATTATCGCTAGAACTGTAATAATTATACTTATTACTTATATTATTAGCAATATAACGTGCATTATTACCCATAAATTGCAGTTATTATCGCTAGAACTGTAATAACTATACTTATTACTTATATTATTATCAATATAACATGCATTATTACCCATATTATGCAGTTATTATCGCTAGAACTATAATAAATATACGTATTACTTTTATTATCATCAATATAACATGCATTATTACCCATATTATGCAGTTATTTTGGATAGAAATGTAATGAATCTACTTATTACGTTTATTATTATCAATATAACATGCAATATTAACCATATAATGGAGTTATTATAGCTAGAACTGTAATAATTATACTTATTACTTGTATTATTATCAATATAACATGCATTATTACCCATATAATGCAGTTATTATCGACAGAAGTATAATAAATATACTTATTACTTTCATTATTATCAATATAACAGGCACTCTTACCCATATTTTACTAGTATTATCGCTAGAACTGTAATAATTATACTTATTACTCCCGATATTATCAATATAACATGCATTATTACCCATATAATGCAGTTATTATCGCTAGAACTGTAATAATTATACTCATTACTTATATTATTAGCAGTATAACGTGCATTATTATCCATATTATGCAGTTATTATCGCTAGAACTGTAATAATTATACTTATTACTTATATTATTATCAATATAACATGCATTATTACCCATATAATGCAGTTATTATCGACAGAAGTATAATAAATATACTTATTACTTTTATTATTATCAATATAACATGCACTATTTGCCATATTTTACTATTATTATCGCCAGAACTATAATAATTATACTTATTACTCCCGATGTTATCAATATAACATGCATTATTACCCATATAATGCAGTTATTATCGCTAGAACTGTAATAATTATACTTATTACTTATATTATTAGCAATATAACGTGCATTATTACCCATATAATGCAGTTATTATCGCTAGAACTGTAATAATTACACTTATTACTTATATTATTATCAATATAACATGCATTACTACCAATATTATGCAGTTATTATCGCTAGAAATATCATAATTATACTTATTACTCCCGATATTATCAATATAACATGCATTATTACCCATATTATGCAGTTATTATCGATAGAACTATAATAAATATACTTATTACTTTTATTATTATCCATATAACATGCATTATTACCCGTATAATGCAGTTATTATCGCTAGAACTGTAATAATTATACTTATTACTTATGTTATTATGAATATAACATGCATTATTACCCATATAATGCAGTTATTATCGACAGAAGTATAATAAATATACTTATTACTTTCATTATTATCAATATAACAGGCACTCTTACCCATATTTTACTAGTATTATCGCTAGAACTGTAATAATTATACTTATTATTCCCGATATTATCAATATAACATCCATTATTACCCATATAATGCAGTTATTACCGCTAGAACTGTAATAATTATACTTATTACTCCCGATATTATCAATATAACATGCATTATTACCCATATTATGCAGTTATTATCGACAGAAGTATAACAAATATACTTATTACTTTTATTATTATCAGTATAACATGTACTATTAGCCATATTTTACTATTATTATCGCTAGAACTGTAATAATTATACTTATTACTCCCGATATTATCAATATAACAGGCACTCTTAGCCATATTTTACTAGTATTATCGCTAGAACTGTAATAATTATACTTATTACTCCCGATATTATCAATATAACATGCATTATTACGCATATAATGCAGTTATTATCGCTAGAACTGTAATAAAGATACTTACTACTTTCATTATCATCAATATAACATGCATTATTACCCATATTATGCAGTTATTATCGATAGAACTATAAGAAATATACTTATTACTTTTATTATTATCAATATAACATGCATTATTACCCGTATAATGCAGTTATTATCGCTAGAACTGTAATAATTATACTTATTACTTATATTGTTAGCAATATTACGTGCATTATTACCCATATAATGCAGTTATTATCGCTAGAACTGTAATAATTATACTTATTACTTATATTATTATCAATATAACATGCACTATTTGCCATATTTTACTATTATTATCGCTAGAACTATAATAATTATACTTATTACTCCCGATATTATCAATATAACATGCATTATTACCCATATAATGCAGTTATTATCGCCAGAACTGTAATAATTATACTTATTACTTATATTATTATCAATATAACATGCATTATTACCCATATTATGCAGTTATTATCGCTAGAACTATAATAAATATACGTATTACTTTTATTATCATCAATATAACATGCATTATTACCCATATTATGCAGTTATTATCGCTAGAACTGTAATAATTATACTTATTACTTATATTATTAGCAATATAACGTGCATTATTACCCATAAATTGCAGTTATTATCGCTAGAACTGTAATAATTATACTCATTACTTATATTATTAGCAATATAACGTGCATTATTATCCATATTATGCAGTTATTATCGCTAGAACTGTAATAATTATACTTATTACTTATATTATTATCAATATAACATGCATTATTACCCATATAATGCAGTTATTATCGACAGAAGTATAATAAATATACTTATTACTTTTATTATTATCAATATAACAGGCACTCTTAGCCATATTTTACTAGTATTATCGCTGGAACTGTAATAATTATACTTATTACTCCCGATATTATCAATATAACATCCATTATTACCCATATAATGCAGTTATTATCGCTAGAACTGTAATAATTATACTTATTACTTATATTATTAGCAATATAACGTGCATTATTACGCATATAATGCAGTTATTATCGCTAGAACTGTAATAATTACACTTATTACTTATATTATTATCAATATAACATGCATTACTACCCATATTATGCAGTTATTATCGCTAGAACTATCATAATTATACTTATTTCTCCCGATATTATCAATATAACATGCATTATTACCCATATTATGCAGTTATTATCGATAGAACTATAATAAATATACTTATTACTTTTATTATTATCAATATAACATGCATTATTACCCGTATAATGCAGTTATTATCGCTAGAACTGTAATAATTATACTTATTACTTATGTTATTATCAATATAACATGCATTATTACCCATATAATGCAGTTATTATCGACAGAAGTATAATAAATATACTTATTACTTTCATTATTATCAATATAACAGGCACTCTTACCCATATTTTACTAGTATTATCGCTAGAACTGTAATAATTATACTTATTACTCCCGATATTATCAATATAACATCCATTATTACCCATATAATGCAGTTATTATCGCTAGAACTGTAATAATTATACTTATTACACCCGATATTATCAATATAACATGCATTATTACCCATATAATGCAGTTATTATCGACAGAAGTATAACAAATATACTTATTACTTTTATTATTATCAGTATAACATGTACTATTAGCCATATTTTACTATTATTATCGCTAGAACTGTAATAATTATACTTATTACTCCCGATATTATCAATATAACAGGCACTCTTACCCATATTTTACTAGTATTATCGCTAGAACTGTAATAATTATACTTATTACTCCCGATATTATCAATATAACATCCATTATTACCCATATAATGCAGTTATTATCGCTAGAACTGTAATAATTATACTCATTACTTATATTATTAGCAATATAACGTGCACTATTACCCATATTATGCAGTTATTATCGCTAGAACTGTAATAATTATACTTATTACTTATATTATTATCAATATAACATGCATTATTACCCATATAATGGAGATATTATCGCTAGAACTATAATAATTATAGTTATTACTCCCGATATTATAAATATAACATGCCTTATTACGCATATAATGCAGTTATTATAGCTAGAGCTATAATAAATATACGTATTACTTTTATTATCATCAATATAACATGCATTATTACCCATATTATGCAGTTATTATCGATAGAACTGTAATAAATATACTTATAACTTTTATTATTATCAATATAACATGCACTCTTAGCCATATTTTACTAGTATTATCGCTAGAACTGTAATAATTATACTTATTACTCCCGATATTATCAATATAACATGCATTATTACCCATATAATGCAGTTATTATTGACAGAAGTATAATAAATATACTTATTACTTTCATTATTATCAATATAACAGGCACTCTTACCCATATTTTACTAGTATTATCGCTAGAACTGTAATAATTATACTTATTACTCCCGATATTATTAATATAACATCCATTATTACCCATATAATGCAGTTATTATCGCTAGAACTGTAATAATTATACTTATTACTCCCGATATTATCAATATAGCATGCATTATTACCCATATAATGCAGTTATTATCGACAGAAGTATAATAAATATACTTATTACTTTCATTATTATCAATATAACAGGCACTCTTACCCATATTTTACTAGTATTATCGCTAGAACTGTAATAATTATACTTATTATTCCCGATATTATCAATATAACATCCATTATTACCCATATAATGCAGTTATTATCGCTAGAACTGTAATAATTATACTTATTACTCCCGATATTATCAATATAACATGCATTATTACCCATATTATGCAGTTATTATCGATAGAACTATAAGAAATATACTTATTACTTTTATTATTATCAATATAACATGCATTATTACCCGTATAATGCAGTTATTATCGCTAGAACTGTAATAATTATACTTATTACTTATATTGTTAGCAATATTACGTGCATTATTACCCATATTATGCAGTTATTATCGCTAGAACTATAATAAATATACGTATTACTTTTATTATCATCAATATAACATGCATTATTACCCATATTATGCAGTTATTATCGATAGAACTGTAATAAATATGCTTATTACTTTTATTATTATCAATATAACATGCACTATTTGCCAAATTTTACTATTATTATCGCCAGAACTATAATAATTATACTTATTACTCCCGATGTTATCAATATAACATGCATTATTACCCATATAATGCAGTTATTATCGCTAGAACTGTAATAATTATACTTATTACTTATATTATTAGCAATATAACGTGCATTATTACCCATATAATGCAGTTATTATCGCTAGAACTGTAATAATTACACTTATTACTTATATTATTATCAATATAACATGCATTACTACCCATATTATGCAGTTATTATCGCTAGAACTATCATAATTATACTTATTTCTCCCGATATTATCAATATAACATGCATTATTACCCATATTATGCAGTTATTATCGATAGAACTATAATAAATATACTTATTACTTTTATTATTATCAATATAACATGCATTATTACCCGTATAATGCAGTTATTATCGCTAGAACTGTAATAATTATACTTATTACTTATGTTATTATCAATATAACATGCATTATTACCCATATAATGCAGTTATTATCGACAGAAGTATAATAAATATACTTATTACTTTCATTATTATCAATATAACAGGCACTCTTACCCATATTTTACTAGTATTATCGCTAGAACTGTAATAGTTATACTTATTACTCCCGATATTATCAATATAACATGCATTATTACCCATATAATGCAGTTATTATCGACAGAAGTATAACAAATATACTTATTACTTTTATTATTATCAGTATAACATGTACTATTAGCCATATTTTACTATTATTATCGCTAGAACTGTAATAATTATACTTATTACTCCCGATATTATCAATATAACAGGCACTCTTAGCCATATTTTACTAGTATTATCGCTAGAACTGTAATAATTATACTTATTACTCCCGATATTATCAATACAACATGCATTATTACGCATATAATGCAGTAATTATCGCTAGAACTGTAATAAAAATACCTACTACTTTCATTATCATCAGTATAACATGCATTATTACCCATATTATGCAGTTATTATCGATAGAACTATAAGAAATATACTTATTACTTTTATTATTATCAATATAACATGCATTATTACCCGTATAATGCAGTTATTATCGCTAGAACTGTAATAATTTTACTTATTACTTATATTGTTAGCAATATTACGTGCATTATTACCCATATAATGCAGTTATTATCGCTAGAACTGTAATAATTATACTTATTACTTATATTATTATCAATATAACATGCACTATTTGCCATATTTTACTATTATTATCGCTAGAACTATAATAATTATACTTATTACTCCCGATATTATCAATATAACATGCATTATTACCCATATAATGCAGTTATTATCGCCAGAACTGTAATAATTATACTTATTACTTATATTATTATCAATATAACATGCATTATTACCCATATTATGCAGTTATTATCGCTAGAACTGTAATAATTATACTTATTACTTATATTATTAGCAATATAACGTGCATTATTACCCATAAATTGCAGTTATTATCGCTAGAACTGTAATAATTATACTCATTACTTATATTATTAGCAATATAACGTGCATTATTATCCATATTATGCAGTTATTATCGCTAGAACTGTAATAATTATACTTATTACTTATATTATTATCAATATAACATGCATTATTACCCATATAATGCAGTTATTATCGACAGAAGTATAATAAATATACTTATTACTTTTATTATTATCAATATAACAGGCACTCTTAGCCATATTTTACTAGTATTATCGCTGGAACTGTAATAATTATACTTATTACTCCCGATATTATCAATATAACATCCATTATTACCCATATAATGCAGTTATTATCGCTAGAACTGTAATAATTATACTTATTACTCCCGATGTTATCAATATAACATGCATTATTACCCATATAATGCAGTTATTATCGACAGAAGTATAATAAATATACTTATTACTTTTATTATTATCGGTATAACATGTACTATTAGCCATATTTCACTATTATTATCGCTAGAACTATAATAATTATACTTATTACTCCCGATATTATCAATATAACATGCATTATTACCCATATAATGCAGGTATTATCGACAGAAGTATAATAAATATATATATTACTATTATTATTATCAATATAACAGGCACTGTTAGATATATTTTACTAGTATTATCGCTAGAACTGTAATAATTATACTTATTACTTATATTATTAGCAATATAACGTGCATTATTACCCATATTATGCAGTTATTATCGCTAGAACTGTAATAATTGTACTCATTACTTATATTATTAGCAATATAACGTGCATTATTACCCATATTATGCAGTTATTATCGCTAGAACTGTAATAATTATACTTATTACTTATACTATTATCAATATAACATGCATTATTACCCATATTCTGCAGTTATTATCGCTAGAACTATAATAAATATACTTATTACTCCCAATATTATCAATATAACATGCATTATTACCCATATAATGCAGTTATTATCGCTAGAACTGTAATAATTATACTTATTACTTATATTATTATCAATATAACATGCATTATTACCCATATAATGCAGTTATTATCGCTAGAACTGTAATAATTATACTTATTACTTATATTATTAGCAATATAACGTGCATTATTACCCATATAATGCAGTTATTATCGCTAGAACTGTAATAATTATACTTATTACTTATACTATTATCAATATAACATGCATTATTACCCATATTCTGCAGTTATTATCGCTAGAACTATAATAAATATACTTATTACTCCCAATATTATCAATATAACATGCATTATTACCCATACAATGCAGTTATTATCGCTAGAACTGTAATAATTATACTTATTACTTATATTGTTAGCAATATAACGTGCATTATTACCCATATAATGCAGTTATTATCGCTAGAACTGTAATAATTATACTTATTACTTATATTATTATCAATATAACATGCATTATTACCCATATTATGCAGTTATTATTGCTAGAACTATAATAAATATACGTATTACTTTTATTATCATCAATATAACATGCATTATTACCCATATTATGCAGTTATTATCGATATAACTGTAATAGATATACTTATTACTCATATTATTATCAATATAACATGCATTATTACCCATATAATGGAGGTATTATCGCTAGAACTGTAATAATTATACTTATTACTTATACTATTAGCAATATAACGAGCATTATTACCCATATAATGCAGTTATTATCGCCAGAACTGTAATAATTATACTTATTACTTATACTATTCTCAATATAACGTGCATTGTTACCCATATTATGCAGTTATTATCGCTAGAACTATAATAAATATACGTATTACTTTCATTATCATCAATATATCATGCATTATTACCCATATTATGCAGTTATTATCGATAGAACTGTAATAAATATACTTATTACTTTTACTATTATCAATATATCATGCACTATTAGCCATATTTTACTATTATTATCGCTAGAACTATAATAATTATACTTATTACCCCCGAAATTATCAATATAACATGCCTTATTACGCATATAATGCAGTTATTATCGCTAGAACTGTAATAAATATACTTATTACTCCCGATGTTATCAATATAACATGCATTATTACCCATATAATGCAGTTATTATCGACAGAAGTATAATAAATATACTTATTACTTTTATTATTATCGGTATAACATGTACTATTAGCCATATTTCACTATTATTATCGCTAGAACTATAATAATTATACTTATTACTCCCGATATTATCAATATAACATGCATTATTACCCATATAATGCAGGTATTATCGACAGAAGTATAATAAATATATATATTACTATTATTATTATCAATATAACAGGCACTATTTGCCATATTTTACTATTATTATCGCTAGAACTATAATAATTATACTTATTACTCCCGATATTATCAATATAACATGCATTATTACCCATATAATGCAGTTATTATCGCCAGAACTGTAATAATTATACTTATTACTTATATTATTATCAATATAACATGCATTATTACCCATATTATGCAGTTATTATTGCTAGAACTATAATAAATATACGTATTACTTTTATTATCATCAATATAACATGCATTATTACCCATATTATGCAGTTATTATTGCTAGAACTGTAATAATTATACTTATTACTTATATTATTAGCAATATAACGTGCATTATTACCCATAAATTGCAGTTATTATCGCTAGAACTGTAATAATTATACTCATTACTTATATTATTAGCAATATAACGTGCATTATTATCCATATTATGCAGTTATTATCGCTAGAACTGTAATAATTATACTTATTACTTATATTATTATCAATATAACATGCATTATTACCCATATAATGCAGTTATTATCGACAGAAGTATAATAAATATACTTATTACTTTTATTATTATCAATATAACAGGCACTCTTAGCCATATTTTACTAGTATTATCGCTGGAACTGTAATAATTATACTTATTACTCCCGATATTATCAATATAACATCCATTATTACCCATATAATGCAGTTATTATCGCTAGAACTGTAATAATTATACTTATTACTCCCGATGTTATCAATATAACATGCATTATTACCCATATAATGCAGTTATTATCGACAGAAGTATAATAAATATACTTATTACTTTTATTATTATCGGTATAACATGTACTATTAGCCATATTTCACTATTATTATCGCTAGAACTATAATAATTATACTTATTACTCCCGATATTATCAATATAACATGCATTATTACCCATATAATGCAGGTATTATCGACAGAAGTATAATAAATATATATATTACTATTATTATTATCAATATAACAGGCACTGTTAGATATATTTTACTAGTATTATCGCTAGAACTGTAATAATTATACTTATTACTTATATTATTAGCAATATAACGTGCATTATTACCCATATTATGCAGTTATTATCGCTAGAACTGTAATAATTGTACTCATTACTTATATTATTAGCAATATAACGTGCATTATTACCCATATTATGCAGTTATTATCGCTAGAACTGTAATAATTATACTTATTACTTATACTATTATCAATATAACATGCATTATTACCCATATTCTGCAGTTATTATCGCTAGAACTATAATAAATATACTTATTACTCCCAATATTATCAATATAACATGCATTATTACCCATATAATGCAGTTATTATCGCTAGAACTGTAATAATTATACTTATTACTTATATTATTATCAATATAACATGCATTATTACCCATATAATGCAGTTATTATCGCTAGAACTGTAATAATTATACTTATTACTTATATTATTAGCAATATAACGTGCATTATTACCCATATAATGCAGTTATTATCGCTAGAACTGTAATAATTATACTTATTACTTATACTATTATCAATATAACATGCATTATTACCCATATTCTGCAGTTATTATCGCTAGAACTATAATAAATATACTTATTACTCCCAATATTATCAATATAACATGCATTATTACCCATACAATGCAGTTACTATCGCTAGAACTGTAATAATTATACTTATTACTTATATTGTTAGCAATATAACGTGCATTATTACCCATATAATGCAGTTATTATCGCTAGAACTGTAATAATTATACTTATTACTTATATTATTATCAATATAACATGCATTATTACCCATATTATGCAGTTATTATTGCTAGAACTATAATAAATATACGTATTACTTTTATTATCATCAATATAACATGCATTATTACCCATATTATGCAGTTATTATCGATATAACTGTAATAGATATACTTATTACTCATATTATTATCAATATAACATGCATTATTACCCATATAATGGAGGTATTATCGCTAGAACTGTAATAATTATACTTATTACTTATACTATTAGCAATATAACGAGCATTATTACCCATATAATGCAGTTATTATCGCCAGAACTGTAATAATTATACTTATTACTTATACTATTCTCAATATAACATGCATTGTTACCCATATTATGCAGTTATTATCGCTAAAACTATAATAAATATACGTATTACTTTCATTATCATCAATATATCATGCATTATTACCCATATTATGCAGTTATTATCGATAGAACTGTAATAAATATACTTATTACTTTTACTATTATCAATATATCATGCACTATTAGCCATATTTTACTATTATTATCGCTAGAACTATAATAATTGTACTTATTACCCCCGAAATTATCAATATAACATGCCTTATTACGCATATAATGCAGTTATTATCGCTAGAACTGTAATAAATATACTTATTACTTTTATTATTATCAATATAACATGCACTATTTGCCATACTTTACTATTATTATCGCTAGAACTATAATAATTATACTTATTACTCCCGATATTATCAATATAACATGCATTATTACCCATATAATGCAGTTCTTATCGCTAGAACTGTAATAATTAAACTTATTACTTAGATTATTATCAATATAACATGCATTATTACCCACATTATGCAGTTATTATCGCTAGAACTATAATAAATATACGTATTACTTTTATTATCGATAGAACTGTAATAAATATATTTATTACTTTTATTATTATCAATATAACATGCACTATTTGCCATATTTTACTATTATTATCGCTAGAACTATAATAATTATACTTATTACTCCCGATATTATCAATATAACATGCATTATTACGCATATAATGCAGTTATTATCGCTAGAACTGTAATAATTATACTTATTACTTATATTGTTAGCAATATTACGTGCATTACTACCCATATAATGCAGTTATTATCGCTAGAACTGTAATAATTATACTTATTACTTATATTATTATCAATATAACATGCACTATTTGCCATATTTTACTATTATTATCGCTAGAACTATAATAATTATACTTATTACTCCCGATATTATCAATATAACATGCATTATTACCCATATAATGCAGTTATTATCGCCAGAACTGTAATAATTATACTTATTACTTATATTATTATCAATATAACATGCATTATTACCCATATTATGCAGTTATTATTGCTAGAACTATAATAAATATACGTATTACTTTTATTATCATCAATATAACATGCATTATTACCCATATTATGCAGTTATTATCGATATAACTGTAATAGATATACTTATTACTCATATTATTATCAATATAACATGCATTATTACCCATATAATGGAGGTATTATCGCTAGAACTGTAATAATTATACTTATTACTTATACTATTAGCAATATAACGAGCATTATTACCCATATAATGCAGTTATTATCGCCAGAACTGTAATAATTATACATATTACTTATATTATTATCAATATAACATGCATTATTACCCATATTATGCAGTTATTATCGCTAGAACTATAATAAATATACGTATTACTTTTATTATCATCAATATAACATGCATTATTACCCATATTATGCAGTTATTATTGCTAGAACTGTAATAATTATACTTATTACTTATATTATTAGCAATATAACGTGCATTATTACCCATAAATTGCAGTTATTATCGCTAGAACTGTAATAATTATACTCATTACTTATATTATTAGCAATATAACGTGCATTATTATCCATATTATGCAGTTATTATCGCTAGAACTGTAATAATTATACTTATTACTTATATTATTATCAATATAACATGCATTATTACCCATATAATGCAGTTATTATCGACAGAAGTATAATAAATATACTTATTACTTTTATTATTATCAATATAACAGGCACTCTTAGCCATATTTTACTAGTATTATCGCTGGAACTGTAATAATTATACTTATTACTCCCGACATTATCAATATAACATCCATTATTACCCATATAATGCAGTTATTATCGCTAGAACTGTAATAATTATACTTATTACTCCCGATGTTATCAATATAACATGCATTATTACCCATATAATGCAGTTATTATCGACAGAAGTATAATAAATATACTTATTACTTTTATTATTATCGGTATAACATGTACTATTAGCCATATTTCACTATTATTATCGCTAGAACTATAATAATTATACTTATTACTCCCGATATTATCAATATAACATGCATTATTACCCATATAATGCAGGTATTATCGACAGAAGTATAATAAATATATATATTACTATTATTATTATCAATATAACAGGCACTGTTAGATATATTTTACTAGTATTATCGCTAGAACTGTAATAATTATACTTATTACTTATATTATTAGCAATATAACGTGCATTATTACCCATATTATGCAGTTATTATCGCTAGAACTGTAATAATTGTACTCATTACTTATATTATTAGCAATATAACGTGCATTATTACCCATATTATGCAGTTATTATCGCTAGAACTGTAATAATTATACTTATTACTTATACTATTATCAATATAACATGCATTATTACCCATATTCTGCAGTTATTATCGCCAGAACTATAATAAATATACTTATTACTCCCAATATTATCAATATAACATGCATTATTACCCATATAATGCAGTTATTATCGCTAGAACTGTAATAATTATACTTATTACTTATATTATTATCAATATAACATGCATTATTACCCATATAATGCAGTTATTATCGCTAGAACTGTAATAATTATACTTATTACTTATATTATTAGCAATATAACGTGCATTATTACCCATATAATGCAGTTATTATCGCTAGAACTGTAATAATTATACTTATTACTTATACTATTATCAATATAACATGCATTATTACCCATATTCTGCAGTTATTATCGCTAGAACTATAATAAATATACTTATTACTCCCAATATTATCAATATAACATGCATTATTACCCATACAATGCAGTTATTATCGCTAGAACTGTAATAATTATACTTATTACTTATATTGTTAGCAATATAACGTGCATTATTACCCATATAATGCAGTTATTATCGCTAGAACTGTAATAATTATACTTATTACTTATATTATTATCAATATAACATGCATTATTACCCATATTATGCAGTTATTATTGCTAGAACTATAATAAATATACGTATTACTTTTATTATCATCAATATAACATGCATTATTACCCATATTATGCAGTTATTATCGATATAACTGTAATAGATATACTTATTACTCATATTATTATCAATATAACATGCATTATTACCCATATAATGGAGGTATTATCGCTAGAACTGTAATAATTATACTTATTACTTATACTATTAGCAATATAACGAGCATTATTACCCATATAATGCAGTTATTATCGCCAGAACTGTAATAATTATACTTATTACTTATATTATTCTCAATATAACATGCATTGTTACCCATATTATTGCAGTTATTATCGCTAGAACTATAATAAATATACGTATTACTTTCATTATCATCAATATATCATGCATTATTACCCATATTATGCAGTTATTATCGATAGAACTGTAATAAATATACTTATTACTTTTACTATTATCAATATATCATGCACTATTAGCCATATTTTACTATTATTATCGCTAGAACTATAATAATTATACTTATTACCCCCGAAATTATCAATATAACATGCCTTATTACGCATATAATGCAGTTATTATCGCTAGAACTGTAATAAATATACTTATTACTTTTATTGTTATCAATATAACATGCACTATTTGCCATACTTTACTATTATTATCGCTAGAACTATAATAATTATACTTATTACTCCCGATATTATCAATATAACATGCATTATTACCCATATAATGCAGTTCTTATCGCTAGAACTGTAATAATTATACTTATTACTTAGATTATTATCAATATAACATGCATTATTACCCACATTATGCAGTTATTATCGCTAGAACTATAATAAATATACGTATTACTTTTATTATCGATAGAACTGTAATAAATATATTTATTACTTTTATTATTATCAATATAACATGCACTATTTGCCATATTTTACTATTATTATCGCTAGAACTATAATAATTATACTTATTACTCCCGATATTATCAATATAACATGCATTATTACGCATATAATGCAGTTATTATCGCTAGAACTGTAATAAAAATACTTACTACTTTCATTATCATCAATATAACATGCATTATTACCCATATTATGCAGTTATTATCGATATAACTATAAGAAATATACTTATTACTTTTATTATTATCAATATAACATGCATTATTACCCGTATAATGCAGTTATTATCGCTAGAACTGTAATAATTATACTTATTACTTATATTGTTAGCAATATTACGTGCATTATTACCCATATAATGCAGTTATTATCGCTAGAACTGTAATAATTATACTTATTACTTATATTATTATCAATATAACATGCACTATTTGCCATATTTTACTATTATTATCGCTAGAACTATAATAATTATACTTATTACTCCCGATATTATCAATATAACATGCATTATTACCCATATAATGCAGTTATTATCGCCAGAACTGTAATAATTATACTTATTACTTATATTATTATCAATATAACATGCATTATTACCCATATTATGCAGTTATTATCGCTAGAACTATAATAAATATACGTATTACTTTTATTATCATCAATATAACATGCATTATTACCCATATTATGCAGTTATTATCGCTAGAACTGGAATAATTATACTTATTACTTACATTATTAGCAATATAACGTGCATTATTACCCATAAATTGCAGTTATTATCGCTAGAACTGTAATAATTATACTCATTACTTATATTATTAGCAATATAACGTGCATTATTATCCATATTATGCAGTTATTATCGCTAGAACTGTAATAATTATACTTATTACTTATATTATTATCAATATAACATGCATTATTACCCATATAATGCAGTTATTATCGACAGAAGTATAATAAATATACTTATTACTTTTATTATTATCAATATAACAGGCACTCTTAGCCATATTTTACTAGTATTATCGCTGGAACTGTAATAATTATACTTATTACTCCCGATATTATCAATATAACATCCATTATTACCCATATAATGCAGTTATTATCGCTAGAACTGTAATAATTATACTTATTACTCCCGATGTTATCAATATAACATGCATTATTACCCATATAATGCAGTTATTATCGACAGAAGTATAATAAATATACTTATTACTTTTATTATTATCGGTATAACATGTACTATTAGCCATATTTCACTATTATTATCGCTAGAACTATAATAATTATACTTATTACTCCCGATATTATCAATATAACATGCATTATTACCCATATAATGCAGGTATTATCGACAGAAGTATAATAAATATATATATTACTATTATTATTATCAATATAACAGGCACTGTTAGATATATTTTACTAGTATTATCGCTAGAACTGTAATAATTATACTTATTACTTATATTATTAGCAATATAACGTGCATTATTACCCATATTATGCAGTTATTATCGCTAGAACTGTAATAATTGTACTCATTACTTATATTATTAGCAATATAACGTGCATTATTACCCATATTATGCAGTTATTATCGCTAGAACTGTAATAATTATACTTATTACTTATACTATTATCAATATAACATGCATTATTACCCATATTCTGCAGTTATTATCGCTAGAACTATAATAAATATACTTATTACTCCCAATATTATCAATATAACATGCATTATTACCCATATAATGCAGTTATTATCGCTAGAACTGTAATAATTATACTTATTACTTATATTATTATCAATATAACATGCATTATTACCCATATAATGCAGTTATTATCGCTAGAACTGTAATAATTATCCTTATTACTTATATTATTAGCAATATAACGTGCATTATTACCCATATAATGCAGTTATTATCGCTAGAACTGTAATAATTATACTTATTACTTATACTATTATCAATATAACATGCATTATTACCCATATTCTGCAGTTATTATCGCTAGAACTATAATAAATATACTTATTACTCCCAATATTATCAATATAACATGCATTATTACCCATATAATGCAGTTATTATCGCTAGAACTGTAATAATTATACTTATTACTTATATTGTTAGCAATATAACGTGCATTATTACCCATATAATGCAGTTATTATCGCTAGAACTGTAATAATTATACTTATTACTTATATTATTATCAATATAACATGCATTATTACCCATATTATGCAGTTATTATTGCTAGAACTATAATAAATATACGTATTACTTTTATTATCATCAATATAACATGCATTATTACCCATATTATGCAGTTATTATCGATATAACTGTAATAGATATACTTATTACTCATATTATTATCAATATAACATGCATTATTACCCATATAATGGAGGTATTATCGCTAGAACTGTAATAATTATACTTATTACTTATACTATTAGCAATATAACGAGCATTATTACCCATATAATGCAGTTATTATCGCCAGAACTGTAATAATTGTACTTATTACTTATATTATTCTCAATATAACATGCATTGTTACCCATATTATGCAGTTATTATCGCTAGAACTATAATAAATATACGTATTACTTTCATTATCATCAATATATCATGCATTATTACCCATATTATGCAGTTATTATCGATAGAACTGTAATAAATATACTTATTACTTCTACTATTATCAATATATCATGCACTATTAGCCATATTTTACTATTATTATCGCTAGAACTATAATAATTATACTTATTACCCCCGAAATTATCAATATAACATGCCTTATTACGCATATCATGCAGTTATTATCGCTAGAACTGTAATAAATATACTTATTACTTTTATTATTATCAATATAACATGCACTATTTGCCATACTTGACTATTATTATCGCTAGAACTATAATAATTATACTTATTACTCCCAATATTATCAATATAACATGCATTATTACCCATATAATGCAGTTATTATCGCCAGAACTGTAATAATTATACTTAATACTTATATTTTTCTCAATATAACATGCATTATTACCCATATTATGCAGTTATTATCGCAAGAACTATAATAAATATACGTATTACTTTCATTATCGTCAATATAACATGCATTATTACCCATATAATGGAGGTATTATCGCTAGAACTGTAATAATTATACTTATTACTTATACTATTATCAATATAACATGCATTATTACCCATATTCTGCAGTTATTATCGCTAGAACTATAATAAATATACTTATTACTCCCAATGTTATCAATATAACATGCATTATTACCCATATAATGCAGTTATTATCGCTAGAACTGTAATAATTATACTTATTACTTATATTATTATCAATATAACATGCATTATTACCCATATAATGGAGGTATTATTGCTAGAACTGTAATAATTATACTTATTACTTATATTATTAGCAATATAACGTGCATTATTACCCATATTATGCAGTTATTATCGCTAGAACTGTAAAAATTGTACTCATTACTTATATTATTAGCAATATAACGTGCATTATTACCCATATTATGCAGTTATTATCGCTAGAACTGTAATAATTATACTTATTACTTATATCATTATCAATATAACATGCATTATTACCCATATAATGGAGGTATTATCGCTAGAACTGTAATAATTATACTTATTACTTATATTATTATCAACATAACATGCATTATTACCCATATTATGCAGTTATTATCGCTAGAACTATAATAAATATACTTATTACTCCCAATATTATCAATATAACATGCATTATTACCCATATTATGCAGTTATTATCGCTAGAACTGTAATAATTATACTTATTACTTATACTATTATCAATATAACATGCATTATTACCCATATTCTGCAGTTATTATCGCTAGAACTATAATAAATATACTTATTACTCCCAATATTATCAATATAACATGCATTATTACCCATATAATGCAGTTATTATCGCTAGAACTGTAATAATTATACTTATTACTTATATTATTATCAATATAACATGCATTATTACCCATATTATGCAGTTATTATCGCTAGAACTATAATAAATATACGTATTACTTTTATTATCATCAATATAACATGCATTATTACCCATATTATGCAGTTATTATCGCTAGAACTGTAATAATTATACTTATTACTTATACTATTATCAATATAACATGCATTATTACCCATATTCTGCAGTTATTATCGCTAGAACTATAATAAATATACTTATTACTCCCAATATTATCAATATAACATGCATTATTACCCATATAATGCAGTTATTATCGCTAGAACTGTAATAAATATACTTACTACTTTCATTATCATCAATATAACATGCATTATTACCCATATTATGCAGTTATTATCGATAGAACTGTAATAAATATACTTATTACTTTTACTATTATCAATATATCATGCACTATTAGCCATATTTTACTATTATTATCGCTAGAACTGTAATAATTATACTTATTACTTATATTGTTAGCAATATAACGTGCATTATTACCCATATAGTGCAGTTATTATCGCTAGAACTGTAATAATTATACTTATTACTTATATTGATATCAATATAACATGCATTATTACCCATATTATGCAGTTATTATCGCTAGAACTATAATAAATATACGTATTACTTTTATTATCATCAATATAACATGCATTATTACCCATATTATGCAGTTATAATCGATAGAACTGTAATAAATATACTTATTACTTTTATTATTATCAATATAACATGCACTATTTGCCATATTTTACTATTATTATGGCTAGAACTATAATAATTATACTTATTACTCCCGATATTATCAATATAACATGCATTATTACCCATATAATGCAGTTATTATCGCTAGAACTGTAATAATTATACTTATTACTTATATTATTATCAATATAACTTGCATTATTACCCACATTATGCAGTTATTATCGCTAGAACTATAATAAATATACGTATTACTTTTATTATCGATAGAAATGTAATAAATATATTTATTACTTTTATTATTATGAATATATCATGCACTATTAGCCATATTTTACTATTATTATCGCTAGAACTATAATAATTATACTTATTACTCCCGATATTATCAATATAACATGCCTTATTACGCATATAATGCAGTTATTATCGCTAGAACTGTAATAAATATACTTACTACTTTCATTATCATCAATATAACATGCATTATTACCCATATTAAGAAGTTATTATCGATAGAACTGTAATAATTATACTTATTACTTATATTGCTAGCAATATAACGTGCATTATTACCCATATAATGCAGTTATTATCGCTAGAACTGTAATAATTATACTTATTACTTATATTATTATCAATATAACATGCATTATTACCCATATTATGCAGTTATTATTGCTAGAACTATAATAAATATACGTATTACTTTTATTATCATCAATATAACATGCATTATTACCCATATTATGCAGTTATTATCGATATAACTGTAATAAATATACTTATTACTTATATTATTATCAGTATAACATGCATTATTACCCATATAATGGTGGTATTATCGCTAGAACTGTAATAATTATACTTATTACTTATACTATTAGCAATATAACGTGCATTATTACCCATATAATGCAGTTATTATCGCCAGAACTGTAATAATTATACTTATTACTTATATTATTCTCAATATAACATGCATTGTTACCCATATTATGCAGTTATTATCGCTAGAACTATAATAAATATACGTATTACTTTCATTATCATCAATATAACATGCATTATTACCCATATTATGCAGTTATTATCGATAGAACTGTAATAAATATACTTATTACCCCCGATATTATCAATATAACATGCCTTATTACGCATATAATGCAGTTATTATCGCTAGAACTGTAATAAATATACTTACTACTTTCATTATCATCAATATAACATGCATTATTACCCATATTAAGAAGTTATTATCGATAGAACGATAATAAATATACTTATTACTTTTATTATTATCAATATAACATGCATTATTACCCATATAATGGAGGTATTATCGCTAGAATTGTAATAATTATACTTATTACTTATACTATTAGCAATATAACGTGCATTATTACCCATATAATGCAGTTATTATCGCCATAACTGTAATAATTATACTTATTACTTATATTATTCTCAATATAACATGCATTATTACCCATATTATGCAGTTATTATCGCTAGAACTATAATAAATATACGTATTACCTTTATTATCATCAATATAACATGCATTATTACCCATATTATGCAGTTATTATCGACAGAACTGTAATAAATATACTTATTACTTTTACTATTATCAATATATCATGCACTATTAGCCATATTTTACTATTATTATCGCTAGAACTATAATAATTATACTTATTACTCCCGATATTATCAATATAACATGCCTTATTACGCATATAATGCAGTTATTATCGCTAGAACTGTAATAAATATACTTACTACTTTCATTATCATCAATATAACATGCATTATTACCCATATTAAGAAGTTATTATCGATAGAACTGTAATAATTATACTTATTACTTATATTGTTAGCAATATAACGTGCATTATTACCCATATAATGCAGTTATTATCGCTAGAACTGTAATAATTATACTTATTACTTAGATTATTATCAATATAACATGCATTATTACCCATATTATGCAGTTATTATCGCTAGAATTATAATAAATATACGTATTACCTTTATTATCCTCAATATAACATGCATTATTACCCATATTATGCAGTTATTATCGACAGAACTGTAATAAATATACTTATTACTTTTACTATTATCAATATATCATGCACTATTAGCCATATTTTACTATTATTATCGCTAGAACTATAATAATTATACTTATTACTCCCGATATTATCAATATAACATGCCTTATTACGCATATAATGCAGTTATTATCGCTAGAACTGTAATAATTATACTTATTACTTAGATTATTATCAATATAACATGCATTATTACCCATATTATGCAGTTATTATCGCTAGAACTATAATAAATATACGTATTACTTTTATTATCATCAATATAACATGCATTATTACCCATATAATGCAGTTATTATCGCTAGAACTGTAATAATTATACTCATTACTTATATTATTAGCAATATAACGTGCATTATTACGCATATAATGCAGTTATTATCGCTAGAACTGTAATAAATATACTTACTACTTTCATTATCATCAATATAACATGCATTATTACCCATATTATGCAGTTATTATCGATAGAACTGTAATAAATATACTTATTACTTTTACTATTATCAATATATCATGCACTATTTGCCATATTTTACTATTATTATCGCTACAACTATAATAATTATACTTATTACTCCCGATATTATCAATATAACATGCATTATTACCCATATAATGCAGTTATTATCGCTAGAACTGTAATAATTATACTTATTACTTATATTATTAGCAATATAACATGCATTATTACCCATATAATGCAGTTATTATCGCTAGAACTGTAATAATTATACTTATTACTTATATTATTATCATTATAACATGCATTATTACCCATATAATGCAGTTATTATCGCTAGAACTATAATAAATATACGTATTACATTTATTATCATCAATATAACATGCATTATTACCCATATTATGCAGTTATTATCGATAGAACTGTAATAAATATATTTATTACTTTTATTATTATCAATATAACATGCACTATTTGCCATATTTTACTATTATTATCGCTAGAACTATAATAATTATACTTATTACTCCCGATATTATCAATATAACATGCATTATTACCCATATAATGCAGTTATTATCGCTAGAACTGTAATAATTATACTTATTACTTATATTATTAGCAATATAACGTGCATTATTACCCATATAATACAGTTATTATCGCTAGAACTGTAATAATTATACTTATTACTTATACTATTATCAATATAACATGCATTATTACCCATATTATGCAGTTATTATCGCTAGAACTATAATAAATATACTTATTACTCCCAATATTATCAATATAACATGCATTATTACCCATATTATGCAGTTATTATCGCTAGAACTATAATAAATATACGTATTACCTTTATTATCATCAATATAACATGCATTATTACCCATATTATGCAGTTATTATCGACAGAACTGTAATAAATATACTTATTACTTTTACTATTATCAATATATCATGCACTATTAGCCATATTTTACTATTATTATCGCTAGAACTATAATAATTATACTTATTACTCCCGATATTATCAATATAACATGCCTTATTACGCATATAATGCAGTTATTATCGCTAGAACTGTAATAATTATACTTATTACTTAGATTATTATCAATATAACATGCATTATTACGCATATAATGCAGTTATTATCGCTAGAACTGTAATAAATATACTTACTACTTTCATTATCATCAATATAACATGCATTATTACCCATATTATGCAGTTATTATCGATAGAACTGTAATAAATATACTTATTACTTTTACTATTATCAATATATCATGCACTATTTGCCATATTTTACTATTATTATCGCTACAACTATAATAATTATACTTATTACTCCCGATATTATCAATATAACATGCATTATTACCCATATAATGCAGTTATTATCGCTAGAACTGTAATAATTATACTTATTACTTATATTATTAGCAATATAACATGCATTATTACCCATATAATGCAGTTATTATCGCTAGAACTGTAATAATTATACTTATTACTTATATTATTATCATTATAACATGCATTATTACCCATATAATGCAGTTATTATCGCTAGAACTATAATAAATATACGTATTACATTTATTATCATCAATATAACATGCATTATTACCCATATTATGCAGTTATTATCGATAGAACTGTAATAAATATATTTATTACTTTTATTATTATCAATATAACATGCACTATTTGCCATATTTTACTATTATTATCGCTAGAACTATAATAATTATACTTATTACTCCCGATATTATCAATATAACATGCATTATTACCCATATAATGCAGTTATTATCGCTAGAACTGTAATAATTATACTTATTACTTATATTATTAGCAATATAACGTGCATTATTACCCATATAATACAGTTATTATCGCTAGAACTGTAATAATTATACTTATTACTTATACTATTATCAATATAACATGCATTATTACCCATATTATGCAGTTATTATCGCTAGAACTATAATAAATATACTTATTACTCCCAATATTATCAATATAACATGCATTATTACCCATATAATGGAGGTATTATTGCTAGAACTGTAATAATTATACTTATTACTTATACTATTAGCAATATAACGTGCATTGTTACCCATATAATGCAGTTATTATCGCCAGAACTGTAATAATTATACTTATTACTTATATTATTCTCAATATAACATGCATTATTACCCATATAATGGAGGTATTATCGCTAGAACTGTAATAATTATACTTATTACTTTTATTATTATCAATATAACATGCACTATTTGCCATATTTTACTATTATTATCGCTAGAACTATAATAATTATACTTATTACTCCCGATATTATCAATATAACATGCATTATTACCCATATAATGCAGTTATTATCGCTAGAACTGTAATAATTATACTTATTACTTATATTATTATCAATATAACATGAATTACTACCCATATTATGCAGTTATTATCGCTAGAACTATAATAAATATATTTATTACTCCCAATATTATCAATGTAACATGCATTATTACCCATATAATGCAGTTATTATCGCTAGAACTGTAATAATTATACTTATTACTTATATTATTAGCAATATAACGTGCATTATTACCCATATTATGCAGTTATTATCGCTAGAACTGTAATAATTATACTTATTACTTATACTATTAGCAATATAACGTGCATTATTACCCATATAATGCAGTTATTATCGGCAGAACTGTAATAATTATACTTATTACTTTTATTATTATCAATATAACATGCACTATTCGCCATATTTTACTATTATTATCGCTAGAACTATAATAATTATACTTATTACTCCCGATATTATCAATATAACATGCATTATTACCCATATAATGCAGTTATTATCGCCTGAACTGTAATAATTATACTTATTACTTATATTATTCTCAATATAACATGCATTATTACCCATATTATGCATTTATTATCGCAAGAACTATAATAAATATACGTATTACTTTCATTATCATCAATATAACATGCATTATTACCCATATTATGCAGTTATTATCGCTAGAACTATAATAAATATACGTATTACTTTTATTATCATCAATATAACATGCATTATTACCCATATTATGCAGTTATTATCGATAGAACTGTAATAAATGTACTTATTACTTTTATTACTATCAATATAACATGCACTATTTGCCATATTTTACTATTATTATCGCTAGAACTATAATAATTATACTTATTACTCCCGATATTATCAATATAACATGCATTATTACCCATATAATGCAGTTATTATCGCTAGAACTGTAATAATTATACTTATTACTTATATTATTAGCAATATAACATGCACTATTTGCCATATTTTACTATTATTATCGCTAGAACTATAATAATTATACTTATTACTCCCAATATTATCAATATAACATGCATTATTACCCATATAATGCAGTTATTATCGCTAGAACTGTAATAATTGAACTTATTACTTATATTGTTAGCAATATAACATGCATTATTACCCATATAATGCAGTTATTATCGCTAGAACTGTAATAATTATACTTATTACTTATATTATTATCAATAAAACATGCATTATTACCCATATTATGCAGTTATTATCGCTAGAACTATAATAAATATACGTATTACTTTCATTATCATCAATATAACATGCATTATTACCCATATAATGGAGGTATTATCGCTAGAACTGTAATAATTATACTTATTACTTATATTATTATCAATATAACATGCATTATTACCCATATTATGCAGTTATTATCTCTAGAACCATAATAAATATACTTATTACTCCCAATATTATCAATATAACATGCATTATTACCCATATAATGCAGTTATTATCGCTAGAACTGTAATAATTATACTTATTACTTATATTGTTAGCAATATAACGTGCATTATTACCCATATAATGCAGTTATTATCGCTAGAACTGTAATAATTATACTTATTACTTATATTATTATCAATATAACATGCATTATTACCCATAATATGCAGTTATTATCGCTAGAACTATAATAAATATACGTATTACTTTTATTATCATCAATATAACATGCATTATTACCCATATTATGCAGTTATTATCGCTAGAACTATAATAAATATACGTATTACTTTCATTATCATCAATATAACATGCATTATTACCCATATAATGGAGGTATTATCGCTAGAACTGTAATAATTATACTTATTACTTATAGTATTATCAATATAACATGCATTATTACCCATATTATGCAGTTATTATCTCTAGAACCATAATAAATATACTTATTACTCCCAATATTATCAATATAACATGCATTATTACCCATATAATGCAGTTATTATCGCTAGAACTGTAATAATTATACTTATTACTTATATTATTATCAATATAACATGCATTATTACCCATATTATGCAGTTATTATCTCTAGAAACATAATAAATATACTTATTACTCCCAATATTATCAATATAACATGCATTATTACCCATATAATGCAGTTATTATCGCTAGAACTGTAATAATTATACTTATTACTTATATTGTTAGCAATATAACGTGCATTATTACCCATATAATGCAGTTATTATCGCTAGAACTGTAATAATTATACTTATTACTTATATTATTATCAATATAACATGCATTATTACCCATAATATGCAGTTATTATCGCTAGAACTATAATAAATATACGTATTACTTTTATTATCATCAATATAACATGCATTATTACCCATATTATGCAGTTATTATCGCTAGAACTATAATAAATATACGTATTACTTTCATTATCATCAATATAACATGCATTATTACCCATATAATGGAGGTATTATCGCTAGAACTGTAATAATTATACTTATTACTTATAGTATTATCAATATAACATGCATTATTACCCATATTATGCAGTTATTATCTCTAGAACCATAATAAATATACTTATTACTCCCAATATTATCAATATAACATGCATTTTTACCCATATAATGCAGTTATTATCGCTAGAACTGTAATAATTATACTTACTACTTATACTATTAGCAATATAACATGCATTATTACCCATATAATGCAGTTATTATCGCTAGAACTGTAATAATTATACTTATTACTTATATTGTTAGCAACATAACGTGCATTATTACCCATATAATGCAGTTATTATCGCTAGAACTGTAATAATTGTACTCATTACTTATATTATTAGCAATATAACATGCATTATTACCCATATTATGCAGTTATTATCGCTAGAACTGTAATAATTATACTCATTACTTATATTATTAGCAATATAACATGCATTATTACCCATATTATGCAGTTATTATCTCTAGAACCATAATAAATATACTTATTACTCCCAATATTATCAATATAACATGCATTTTTACCCATATAATGCAGATATTATCGCTAGTACTGTAATAATTATACTTATTACTTATACTATTAGCAATATAACATGCACTATTTGCCATATTTTACTATTATTATCGCTAGAACTATAATAATTATACTTATTACTCCCGATATTATCAATATAACATGCATTATTACCCATATAATGCAGTTATTATCGCTAGAACTGTAATAATTATACTTATTACTTATATTATTAGCAATATAACATGCACTGTTTGCCATATTTTACTATTATTATCGCTAGAACTATAATAATTATACTTATTACTCCCAATATTATCAATATAACATGCATTATTACCCATATAATGCAGTTATTATCGCTAGAACTGTAATAATTATGCTTATTACTTATATTGTTAGCAATATAACATGCATTATTACCCATATAATGCAGTTATTATCGCTAGAACTGTAATAATTATACTTATTACTTATATTATTATCAATAAAACATGCATTATTACCCATATTATGCAGTTATTATCGCTAGAACTATAATAAATATACGTATTACTTTCATTATCATCAATATAACATGCATTATTACCCATATAATGGAGGTATTATTGCTGGAACTGTAATAATTATACTTATTACTTATATTATTATCAATATAACATGCATTACTACCCATATTATGCAGTTATTATCGCTAGAACTATAATAAATATATTTATTACTCCCAATATTATCAATGTAACATGCATTATTACCCATATAATGCAGTTATTATCGCTAGAACTGTAATAATTATACTTATTACTTATATTATTAGCAATATAACGTGCATTATTACCCATATTATGCAGTTATTATCGCTAGAACTGTAATAATTATACTTATTACTTATACTATTAGCAATATAACGTGCATTATTACCCATATAATGCAGTTATTATCGGCAGAACTGTAATAATTATACTTATTACTTTTATTATTATCAATATAACATGCACTATTTGCCATATTTTACTATTATTATCGCTAGAACTATAATAATTATACTTATTACTCCCGATATTATCAATATAACATGCATTATTACCCATATAATGCAGTTATTATCGCCAGAACTGTAATAATTATACTTATTACTTATATTATTCTCAATATAACATGCATTATTACCCATATTATGCATTTATTATCGCAAGAACTATAATAAATATACGTATTACTTTCATTATCATCAGTATAACATGCATTATTACCCATATTATGCAGTTATTATCGCTAGAACTATAATAAATATACGTATTACTTTTATTATCATCAATATAACATGCATTATTACCCATATTATGCAGTTATTATCGATAGAACTGTAATAAATGTACTTATTACTTTTATTACTATCAATATAACATGCACTATTTGCCATATTTTACTATTATTATCGCTAGAACTATAATAATTATACTTATTACTCCCGATATTATCAATATAACATGCATTATTACCCATATAATGCAGTTATTATCGCTAGAACTGTAATAATTATACTTATTACTTATATTATTAGCAATATAACATGCACTATTTGCCATATTTTACTATTATTATCGCTAGAACTATAATAATTATACTTATTACTCCCAATATTATCAATATAACATGCATTATTACCCATATAATGCAGTTATTATCGCTAGAACTGTAATAATTGAACTTATTACTTATATTGTTAGCAATATAACATGCATTATTACCCATATAATGCAGTTATTATCGCTAGAACTGTAATAATTATACTTATTACTTATATTATTATCAATAAAACATGCATTATTACCCATATTATGCAGTTATTATCGCTAGAACTATAATAAATATACGTATTACTTTCATTATCATCAATATAACATGCATTATTACCCATATAATGGAGGTATTATCGCTAGAACTGTAATAATTATACTTATTACTTATAGTATTATCAATATAACATGCATTATTACCCATATTATGCAGTTATTATCTCTAGAACCATAATAAATATACTTATTACTCCCAATATTATCAATATAACATGCATTTTTACCCATATAATGCAGTTATTATCGCTAGAACTGTAATAATTATACTTACTACTTATACTATTAGCAATATAACATGCATTATTACCCATATAATGCAGTTATTATCGCTAGAACTGTAATAATTATACTTATTACTTATATTGTTAGCAATATAACGTGCATTATTACCCATATAATGCAGTTATTATCGCTAGAACTGTAATAATTGTACTCATTACTTATATTATTAGCAATATAACATGCATTATTACCCATATTATGCAGTTATTATCGCTAGAACTGTAATAATTATACTCATTACTTATATTATTAGCAATATAACATGCATTATTACCCATATTATGCAGTTATTATCTCTAGAACCATAATAAATATACTTATTACTCCCAATATTATCAATATAACATGCATTTTTACCCATATAATGCAGTTATTATCGCTAGTACTGTAATAATTATACTTATTACTTATACTATTAGCAATATAACATGCACTATTTGCCATATTTTACTATTATTATCGCTAGAACTATAATAATTATACTTATTACTCCCGATATTATCAATATAACATGCATTATTACCCATATAATGCAGTTATTATCGCTAGAACTGTAATAATTATACTTATTACTTATATTATTAGCAATATAACATGCACTGTTTGCCATATTTTACTATTATTATCGCTAGAACTATAATAATTATACTTATTACTCCCAATATTATCAATATAACATGCATTATTACCCATATAATGCAGTTATTATCGCTAGAACTGTAATAATTATACTTATTACTTATATTGTTAGCAATATAACATGCATTATTACCCATATAATGCAGTTATTATCGCTAGAACTGTAATAATTATACTTATTACTTATATTATTATCAATAAAACATGCATTATTACCCATATTATGCAGTTATTATCGCTAGAACTATAATAAATATACGTATTACTTTCATTATCATCAATATAACATGCATTATTACCCATATAATGGAGGTATTATCGCTAGAACTGTAATAATTATACTTATTACTTATATTATTATCAATATAACATGCATTATTACCCATATTATGCAGTTATTATCTCTAGAACCATAATAAATATACTTATTACTCCCAATATTATCAATATAACATGCATTATTACCCATATAATGCAGTTATTATCGCTAGAACTGTAATAATTATACTTATTACTTATATTGTTAGCAATATAACGTGCATTATTACCCATATAATGCAGTTATTATCGCTAGAACTGTAATAATTATTCTTATTACTTATATTATTATCAATATAACATGCATTATTACCCATAATATGCAGTTATTATCGCTAGAACTATAATAAATATACGTATTACTTTCATTATCATCAATATAGCATGCATTATTACCCATATTATGCAGTTATTATCTCTAGAACCATAATAAATATACTTATTACTCCCAATATTATCAATATAACATGCATTATTACCCATATAATGCAGTTATTATCGCTAGAACTGTAATAATTATACTTATTACTTATATTGTTAGCAATATAACGTGCATTATTACCCATATAATGCAGTTATTATCGCTAGAACTGTAATAATTATACTTATTACTTATATTATTATCAATATAACATGCATTATTACCCATATTATGCAGTTATTATCGCTAGAACTATAATAAATATACGTACTACTTTTATCATCATCAATATAACATGCATTATTACCCATATTATGCAGTTATTATCGATAGAACTGTAATAAATATACTTATTACTTTTATTATTATCAATATAACATGCACTATTTGCCATATTTTACTATTATTATCGCTAGAACTATAATAATTATACTTATTACTCCCGATATTATCAATATAACATGCATTATTACCCATATAATGCAGTTATTATCGCTAGAACTGTAATAATTATACTTATTACTTATATTGTTAGCAATATAACATGCATTATTACCCATATAATGCAGTTATTATCGCTAGAACTGTAATAATTATACTTATTACTTATATTATTATCAATAAAACATGCATTATTACCCATATAATGCAGTTATTATCGCTAGAACTGTAATAATTGTACTCATTACTTATATTATTAGCAATATAACGTGCATTATTACCCATATTATGCAGTTATTATCGCTAGAACTGTAATAATTATACTTATTACTTATATCATTATCAATATAACATGCATTATTACCCATATAATGAAGGTATTATCGCTAGAACTGTAATAATTATACTTATTACTTAGATTATTATCAACATAACATGCATTATTACCCATATTATGCAGTTATTATCGCTAGAACTATAATAAATATACGTATTACTTTTATTATCATCAATATAACATGCATTATTACCCATATTATGCAGTTATTATCGCTAGAACTATAATAAATATACGTATTACTTTCATTATCATCAATATAACATGCATTATTACCCATATAATGGAGGTATTATCGCTAGAACTGTAATAATTATACTTATTACTTATAGTATTATCAATATAACATGCATTATTACCCATATTATGCAGTTATTATCTCTAGAACCATAATAAATATACTTATTACTCCCAATATTATCAATATAACATGCATTATTACCCATATAATGCAGTTATTATCGCTAGAACTGTAATAATTATACTTATTACTTATATTATTAGCAATATAACATGCACTGTTTGCCATATTTTACTATTATTATCGTTAGAACTATAATAATTATACTTATTACTCCCAATATTATCAATATAACATGCATTATTACCCATATAATGCAGTTATTATCGCTAGAACTGTAATAATTATACTTATTACTTATATTATTATCAATAAAACATGCATTATTACCCATATTATGCAGTTATTATCGCTAGAACTATAATAAATATACGTATTACTTTCATTATCATCAATATAGCATGCATTATTACCCATATTATGCAGTTATTATCTCTAGAACCATAATAAATATACTTATTACTCCCAATATTATCAATATAACATGCATTATTACCCATATAATGCAGTTATTATCGCTAGAACTGTAATAATTATACTTATTACTTATATTGTTAGCAATATAACGTGCATTATTACCCATATAATGCAGTTATTATCGCTAGAACTGTAATAATTATACTTATTACTTATATTATTCTGAATATAACATGCATTATTACCCATATTATGCAGTTATTATCGCTAGAACTATAATAAATATACGTATTACTTTTATTATCATCAATGTAACATGCATTATTACCCATATTATGCAGTTATTATCGATAGAACTGTAATAAATATACTTATTACTCTTATTATTATCAATATAACATGCACTATTTGCCATATTTTACTATTATTATCGCTAGAACTATAATAATTATACTTATTACTCCCAATATTACCAATATAACATGCATTATTACCCATATAATGCAGTTATTATCGCTAGAACTGTAATAATTATACTCATTACTTATATTATTAGCAATATAACATGCATTATTACCCATATTATGCAGTTATTATCTCTAGAACCATAATAAATATACTTATTACTCCCAATATTATCAATATAACATGCATTTTTACCCATATAATGCAGTTATTATCGCTGGTACTGTAATAATTATACTTATTACTTATACTATTAGCAATATAACATGCACTATTTGCCATATTTTACTATTATTATCGCTAGAACTATAATAATTATACTTATTACTCCCGATATTATGAATATAACATGCATTATTACCCATATAATGCAGTTATTATCGCTAGAACTGTAATAATTATACTTATTACTTATATTGTTAGCAATATAACATGCATTATTACCCATATAATGCAGTTATTATCGCTAGAACTGTAATAATTATACTTATTACTTATATTATTATCAATAAAACATGCATTATTACCCATATAATGCAGTTATTATCGCTAGAACTGTAATAATTGTACTCATTACTTATATTATTAGCAATATAACGTGCATTATTACCCATATTATGCAGTTATTATCGCTAGAACTGTAATAATTATACTTATTACTTATATCATTATCAATATAGCATGCATTATTACCCATATAATGGAGGTATTATCGCTAGAACTGTAAAAATTATACTTATTACTTAGATTATTATCAATATAACATGCATTATTACCCATATTATGCAGTTATTATCGCTAGAACTATAATAAATATACGTATTACTTTTATTATCATCAATATAACATGCATTATTACCCATATAATGCAGTTATTATCGCTAGAACTGTAATAATTATACTCATTACTTATATTATTAGCAATATAACGTGCATTATTACCCATATTATGCAGTTATTATCGCTAGAACTGTAATAATTATACTTATTACTTATATTGTTAGCAATATAACGTGCATTATTACCCATGTAATGCAGTTATTATCGCTAGAACTGTAATAATTATACTTATTACTTATATTGTTAGCAATATAACATGCATTATTACCCATATAATGCAGTTATTATCGCTAGAACTGTAATAATTATACTTATTACTTATATTATTATCAATAAAACATGCATTATTACCCATATAATGTAGTTATTATCGCTAGAACTGTAATAATTGTACTCATTACTTATATTATTAGCAATATAACGTGCATTATTACCCATATTATGCAGTTATTATCGCTAGAACTGTAATAATTATACTTATTACTTATATCATTATCAATATAACATGCATTATTACCCATATAATGAAGGTATTATCGCTATAACTGTAATAATTATACTTATTACTTAGATTATTATCAATATAACATGCATTATTACCCATATTATGCAGTTATTATCGCTAGAACTATAATAAATATACGTATTACTTTTACTATCATCAATATAACATGCATTATTACCCATATAATGCAGTTATTATCGCTAGAACTGTAATAATTATACTCATTACTTATATTATTAGCAATATAACGTGCATTATTACCCATATTATGCAGTTATTATCGCTAGAACTGTAATAATTATACTTATTACTTATATTATTCTCAATATAACATGCATTATTACCCATATTATGCAGTTATTATCGCTAGAACTATAATAAACATACGTATTACTTTCATTATCATCAACATAACATGCATTATTACCCATATTATGCAGTTATTATCGATAGAACTGTAATAAATATACTTACTACTTTTACTATTAAAAACATGACATGCACTATTAGCCATATTTTACTATTATTATCGCTAGAACTATAATAATTATACTTATTACTCCCGATATTATCAATATAACATGCCTTATTAGGCATATAATGCAGTTATTAACGCTAGAACTGTAATAAATATACTTACTACTTTCATTATCATCAATATAACATGCATTATTACCCATATTATGCAGTTATTATCGATAGAACTGTAATAAATATACTTATTACTTTTACTATTATCAATATATCATGCACTATTAGCCATATTTTACTATTATTATCGCTAGAACTGTAATAATTATACTTATTACTTATATTGTTAGCAATATAACATGCATTATTACCCATATAATGCAGTTATTATCGCTAGAACTGTAATAATTATACTTATTACTTATATTATTAGCAATATAACGTGCATTATTACCCATATAATGCAGTTATTATCGCTAGAACTGTAATAATTATACTTATTACTTATATTATTATCAATATAACATGCATTATTACCCATATAATGGAGGTATTATCGCAAGAACTGTAATAATTATACTTATTACTAATATTATTATCAATAAAACATGCATTATTACCCATATAATGCAGTTATTATCGCTAGAACTGTAATAATTGTACTCATTACTTATATTATTAGCAATATAACGTGCATTATTACCCATATTATGCAGTTATTATCGCTAGAACTGTAATAATTATACTTATTACTTATACTATTACCAATATAACGTGCATTATTACCCATATAATGCAGTTATTATCGCCAGAACTGTAATAATTATACTTATTACTTATATTATTCTCAATATAACATGCATTATTACCCATATAATGCAGTTATTATCGCTAGAACTGTAATAATTGTACTCATTACTTATATTATTAGCAATATAACGTGCATTATTACCCATATTATGCAGTTATTATCGCTAGAACTGTAATAAATGTACTCGTTACTTATATTATTAGCAATATAACGTGCATTATTACCCATATTATGCAGTTATTATCGCTAGAACTGTAATAATTATACTTATTACTTATATTATTATCAATATAACATGCATTATTACCCATATTATGCAGTTATTATCTCTAGAACCATAATTAATACACTTATTACTCCCAATATTATCAATATAACATGCATTTTTACCCATATAATGCAGTTATTATCGCTAGAACTGTAATAATTATACTTATTACTTATATTGTTAGCAATATAACGTGCATTATTACCCATATAATGCAGTTATTATCGCTAGAACTGTAATAATTATACTTATTACTTATATTATTATCAATATAACATGCATTATTACCCATATAATGCAGTTATTATCGCTAGAACTGTAATAATTATACTTATTACTTATATTATTATCAATAAAACATGCATTATTACCCATATAATGCAGTTATTATCGCTAGAACTGTAATAATTGTACTCATTACTTATATTATTAGCAATATAACGTGCATTATTACCCATATTATGCAGTTATTATCGCTAGAACTGTAATAATTATACTTATTACTTATATCATTATCAATATAACATGCATTATTACCCATATAATGGAGGTATTATCGCTAGAACTGTAATAATTATACTTATTACTTAGATTATTATCAATATAACATGCATTATTACCCATATTATGCAGTTATTATCGCTAGAACTATAATAAATATACGTATTACTTTTATTATCATCAATATAACATGCATTATTACCCATATAATGCAGTTATTATCGCTAGAACTGTAATAATTATACTCATTACTTATATTATTAGCAATATAACGTGCATTATTACCCATATTATGCAGTTATTATCGCTAGAACTGTAATAATTATACTTATTACTTATATTATTATCAATATAACATGCATTATTACCCATATAATGGAGGTATTATCGCTAGAACTGTAATAATTATACTTATTACTTATACTATTACCAATATAACGTGCATTATTACCCATATAATGCAGTTATTATCGCCAGAACTGTAATAATTATACTTATTACTTATATTATTCTCAATATAACATGCATTATTACCCATATAATGCAGTTATTATCGCTAGAACTGTAATAATTGTACTCATTACTTATATTATTAGCAATATAACGTGCATTATTACCCATATTATGCAGTTATTATCGCTAGAACTGTAATAAATATACTCATTACTTATATTATTAGCAATATAACGTGCATTATTACCCATGTTATGCAGTTATTATCGCTAGAACTGTAATAATTATACTTATTACTTATATTATTATCAATATAACATGCATTATTACCCATATTATGCAGTTATTATCTCTAGAACGATAATTAATATACTTATTACTCCCAATATTATCAATATAACATGCATTTTTACCCATATAATGCAGTTATTATCGCTAGAACTGTAATAATTATACTTATTACTTATATTGTTAGCAATATAACGTGCATTATTACCCATATAATGCAGTTATTATCGCTAGAACTGTAATAATTATACTTATTACTTATATTATTATCAATATAACATGCATTATTACCCATATAATGCAGTTATTATCGCTAGAACTGTAATAATTATACTTATTACTTATATTATTATCAATAAAACATGCATTATTACCCATATAATGCAGTTATTATCGCTAGAACTGTAATAATTGTACTCATTACTTATATTATTAGCAATATAACGTGCATTATTACCCATATTATGCAGTTATTATCGCTAGAACTGTAATAATTATACTTATTACTTATATCATTATCAATATAACATGCATTATTACCCATATAATGGAGGTATTATCGCTAGAACTGTAATAATTATACTTATTACTTAGATTATTATCAATATAACATGCATTATTACCCATATTATGCAGTTATTATCGCTAGAACTATAATAAATATACGTATTACTTTTATTATCATCAATATAACATGCATTATTACCCATATAATGCAGTTATTATCGCTAGAACTGTAATAATTATACTCATTACTTATATTATTAGCAATATAACGTGCATTATTACCCATATTATGCAGTTATTATCGCTAGAACTGTAATAATTATACTTATTACTTATATTATTATCAATATAACATGCATTATTACCCATATAATGGAGGTATTATCGCTAGAACTGTAATAATTATACTTATTACTTATACTATTACCAATATAACGTGCATTATTACCCATATAATGCAGTTATTATCGCCAGAACTGTAATAATTATACTTATTACTTATATTATTCTCAATATAACATGCATTATTACCCATATAATGCAGTTATTATCGCTAGAACTGTAATAATTGTACTCATTACTTATATTATTAGCAATATAACGTGCATTATTACCCATATTATGCAGTTATTATCGCTAGAACTGTAATAAATATACTCATTACTTATATTATTAGCAATATAACGTGCATTATTACCCATGTTATGCAGTTATTATCGCTAGAACTGTAATAATTATACTTATTACTTATATTATTATCAATATAACATGCATTATTACCCATATTATGCAGTTATTATCTCTAGAACGATAATTAATATACTTATTACTCCCAATATTATCAATATAACATGCATTTTTACCCATATAATGCAGTTATTATCGCTAGAACTGTAATAATTATACTTATTACTTATATTGTTAGCAATATAACGTGCATTATTACCCATATAATGCAGTTATTATCGCTAGAACTGTAATAATTATACTTATTACTTATATTATTATCAATATAACATGCATTATTACCCATATAATGCAGTTATTATCGCTAGAACTGTAATAATTATACTTATTACTTATATTATTATCAATAAAACATGCATTATTACCCATATAATGCAGTTATTATCGCTAGAACTGTAATAATTGTACACATTACTTATATTATTAGCAATATAACGTGCATTATTACCCATATTATGCAGTTATTATCGCTAGAACTATAATAAATATACGTATTACTTTCATTATCATCAATATAACATGCATTATTACCCATATAATGGAGGTATTATCGCTAGAACTGTAATAATTATACTTATTACTTATAGTATTATCAATATAACATGCATTATTACCCATATTATGCAGTTATTATCTCTAGAACCATAATAAATATACTTATTACTCCCAATATTATCAATATAACATGCATTTTTACCCATATAATGCAGTTATTATCGCTAGAACTGTAATAATTATACTTACTACTTATACTATTAGCAATATAACATGCATTATTACCCATATAATGCAGTTATTATCGCTAGAACTGTAATAATTATACTTATTACTTATATTGTTAGCAATATAACGTGCATTATTACCCATATAATGCAGTTATTATCGCTAGAACTGTAATAATTGTACTCATTACTTATATTATTAGCAATATAACATGCATTATTACCCATATTATGCAGTTATTATCGCTAGAACTGTAATAATTATACTCATTACTTATATTATTAGCAATATCACATGCATTATTACCCATATTATGCAGTTATTATCTCTAGAACCATAATAAATATACTTATTACTCCCAATATTATCAATATAACATGCATTTTTACCCATATAATGCAGTTATTATCGCTAGAACTGTAATAATTATACTTATTACTTATATTGTTAGCAATATAACATGCATTATTACCCATATAATGCAGTTATTATCGCTAGAACTGTAATAATTATACTTATTACTTATATTATTATCAATAAAACATGCATTATTACCCATATTATGCAGTTATTATCGCTAGAACTATAATAAATATACGTATTACTTTCATTATCATCAATATAACATGCATTATTACCCATATAATGGAGGTATTATTGCTGGAACTGTAATAATTATACTTATTACTTATATTATTATCAATATAACATGCATTACTACCCATATTATGCAGTTATTATCGCTAGAACTATAATAAATATATTTATTACTCCCAATATTATCAATGTAACATGCATTATTACCCATATAATGCAGTTATTATCGCTAGAACTGTAATAATTATACTTATTACTTATATTATTAGCAATATAACGTGCATTATTACCCATATTATGCAGTTATTATCGCTAGAACTGTAATAATTATACTTATTACTTATACTATTAGCAATATAACGTGCATTATTACCCATATAATGCAGTTATTATCGGCAGAACTGTAATAATTATACTTATTACTTTTATTATTATCAATATAACATGCACTATTTGCCATATTTTACTATTATTATCGCTAGAACTATAATAATTATACTTATTACTCCCAATATTATCAATATAACATGCATTATTACCCATATAATGCAGTTATTATCGCTAGAACTGTAATAATTGAACTTATTACTTATATTGTTAGCAATATAACATGCATTATTACCCATATAATGCAGTTATTATCGCTAGAACTGTAATAATTATACTTATTACTTATATTATTATCAATAAAACATGCATTATTACCCATATTATGCAGTTATTATCGCTAGAACTATAATAAATATACGTATTACTTTCATTATCATCAATATAACATGCATTATTACCCATATAATGGAGGTATCATCGCTAGAACTGTAATAATTATACTTATTACTTATAGTATTATCAATATAACATGCATTATTACCCATATTATGCAGTTATTATCTCTAGAACCATAATAAATATACTTATTACTCCCAATATTATCAATATAACATGCATTTTTACCCATATAATGCAGTTATTATCGCTAGAACTGTAATAATTATACTTACTACTTATACTATTAGCAATATAACATGCATTATTACCCATATAATGCAGTTATTATCGCTAGAACTGTAATAATTATACTTATTACTTATATTGTTAGCAATATAACGTGCATTATTACCCATATAATGCAGTTATTATCGCTAGAACTGTAATAATTGTACTCATTACTTATATTATTAGCAATATAACATGCATTATTACCCATATTATGCAGTTATTATCGCTAGAACTGTAATAATTATACTCATTACTTATATTATTAGCAATATAACATGCATTATTACCCATATTATGCAGTTATTATCTCTAGAACCATAATAAATATACTTATTACTCCCAATATTATCAATATAACATGCATTTTTACCCATATAATGCAGTTATTATCGCTAGTACTGTAATAATTATACTTATTACTTATACTATTAGCAATATAACATGCACTATTTGCCATATTTTACTATTATTATCGCTAGAACTATAATAATTATACTTATTACTCCCGATATTATCAATATAACATGCATTATTACCCATATAATGCAGTTATTATCGCTAGAACTGTAATAATTATACTTATTACTTATATTATTAGCAATATAACATGCACTGTTTGCCATATTTTACTATTATTATCGCTAGAACTATAATAATTATACTTATTACTCCCAATATTATCAATATAACATGCATTATTACCCATATTATGCAGTTATTATCTCTAGAACCATAATAAATATACTTATTACTCCCAATATTATCAATATAACATGCATTTTTACCCATATAATGCAGTTATTATCGCTAGAACTGTAATAATTATACTTACTACTTATACTATTAGCAATATAACATGCATTATTACCCATATAATGCAGTTATTATCGCTAGAACTGTAATAATTATACTTATTACTTATATTATTAGCAATATAACGTGCATTATTACCCATATAATGCAGTTATTATCGCTAGAACTGTAATAATTATACTTATTACTTATATTATTATCAATATAACATGCATTATTACCCATATAATGGAGGTATTATCGCAAGAACTGTAATAATTATACTTATTACTAATATTATTATCAATAAAACATGCATTATTACCCATATAATGCAGTTATTATCGCTAGAACTGTAATAATTGTACTCATTACTTATATTATTAGCAATATAACGTGCATTATTACCCATATTATGCAGTTATTATCGCTAGAACTGTAATAAATGTACTCATTACTTATATTATTAGCAATACAACGTGCATTATTACCCATATTATGCAGTTATTATCGCTAGGACTGTAATAATTATACTTATTACTTATACTATTACCAATATAACGTGCATTATTACCCATATAATGCAGTTATTATCGCCAGAACTGTAATAATTATACTTATTACTTATATTATTCTCAATATAACATGCATTATTACCCATATAATGCAGTTATTATCGCTAGAACTGTAATAATTGTACTCATTACTTATATTATTAGCAATATAACGTGCATTATTACCCATATTATGCAGTTATTATCGCTAGAACTGTAATAATTATACTTATTACTTATATTATTCTCAATATAACATGCATTATTACCCATATTATGCAGTTATTATCGCTAGAACTATAATAAACATACGTATTACTTTCATTATCATCAACATAACATGCATTATTACCCATATTATGCAGTTATTATCGATAGAACTGTAATAAATATACTTACTACTTTTACTATTAAAAACATGACATGCACTATTAGCCATATTTTACTATTATTATCGCTAGAACTATAATAATTATACTTATTACTCCCGATATTATCAATATAACATGCCTTATTAGGCATATAATGCAGTTATTAACGCTAGAACTGTAATAAATATACTTACTACTTTCATTATCATCAATATAACATGCATTATTACCCATATTATGCAGTTATTATCGATAGAACTGTAATAAATATACTTATTACTTTTACTATTATCAATATATCATGCACTATTAGCCATATTTTACTATTATTATCGCTAGAACTGTAATAATTATACTTATTACTTATATTGTTAGCAATATAACATGCATTATTACCCATATAATGCAGTTATTATCGCTAGAACTGTAATAATTATACTTATTACTTATATTATTAGCAATATAACGTGCATTATTACCCATATAATGCAGTTATTATCGCTAGAACTGTAATAATTATACTTATTACTTATATTATTATCAATATAACATGCATTATTACCCATATAATGGAGGTATTATCGCAAGAACTGTAATAATTATACTTATTACTAATATTATTATCAATAAAACATGCATTATTACCCATATAATGCAGTTATTATCGCTAGAACTGTAATAATTGTACTCATTACTTATATTATTAGCAATATAACGTGCATTATTACCCATATTATGCAGTTATTATCGCTAGAACTGTAATAAATGTACTCATTACTTATATTATTAGCAATATAACGTGCATTATTACCCATATTATGCAGTTATTATCGCTAGAACTGTAATAATTATACTTATTACTTATACTATTACCAATATAACGTGCATTATTACCCATATAATGCAGTTATTATCGCCAGAACTGTAATAATTATACTTATTACTTATATTATTCTCAATATAACATGCATTATTACCCATATAATGCAGTTATTATCGCTAGAACTGTAATAATTGTACTCATTACTTATATTATTAGCAATATAACGTGCATTATTACCCATATTATGCAGTTATTATCGCTAGAACTGTAATAATTATACTTATTACTTATATCATTATCAATATAACATGCATTATTACCCATATAATGGAGGTATTATCGCTAGAACTGTAATAATTATACTTATTACTTAGATTATTATCAATATAACATGCATTATTACCCATATTATGCAGTTATTATCGCTAGAACTATAATAAATATACGTATTACTTTTATTATCATCAATATAACATGCATTATTACCCATATAATGCAGTTATTATCGCTAGAACTGTAATAATTATACTCATTACTTATATTATTAGCAATATAACGTGCATTATTACCCATATTATGCAGTTATTATCGCTAGAACTGTAATAATTATACTTATTACTTATATTATTATCAATATAACATGCATTATTACCCATATAATGGAGGTATTATCGCTAGAACTGTAATAATTATACTTATTACTTATACTATTACCAATATAACGTGCATTATTACCCATATAATGCAGTTATTATCGCCAGAACTGTAATAATTATACTTATTACTTATATTATTCTCAATATAACATGCATTATTACCCATATAATGCAGTTATTATCGCTAGAACTGTAATAATTGTACTCATTACTTATATTATTAGCAATATAACGTGCATTATTACCCATATTATGCAGTTATTATCGCTAGAACTGTAATAAATATACTCACTACTTATATTATTAGCAATATAACGTGCATTATTACCCATGTTATGCAGTTATTATCGCTAGAACTGTAATAATTATACTTATTACTTATATTATTATCAATATAACATGCATTATTACCCATATTATGCAGTTATTATCTCTAGAACGATAATTAATATACTTATTACTCCCAATATTATCAATATAACATGCATTTTTACCCATATAATGCAGTTATTATCGCTAGAACTGTAATAATTATACTTATTACTTATATTGTTAGCAATATAACGTGCATTATTACCCATATAATGCAGTTATTATCGCTAGAACTGTAATAATTATACTTATTACTTATATTATTATCAATATAACATGCATTATTACCCATATAATGCAGTTATTATCGCTAGAACTGTAATAATTATACTTATTACTTATATTATTATCAATAAAACATGCATTATTACCCATATAATGCAGTTATTATCGCTAGAACTGTAATAATTGTACTCATTACTTATATTATTAGCAATATAACGTGCATTATTACCCATATTATGCAGTTATTATCGCTAGAACTATAATAAATATACGTATTACTTTCATTATCATCAATATAACATGCATTATTACCCATATAATGGAGGTATTATCGCTAGAACTGTAATAATTATACTTATTACTTATAGTATTATCAATATAACATGCATTATTACCCATATTATGCAGTTATTATCTCTAGAACCATAATAAATATACTTATTACTCCCAATATTATCAATATAACATGCATTTTTACCCATATAATGCAGTTATTATCGCTAGAACTGTAATAATTATACTTACTACTTATACTATTAGCAATATAACATGCATTATTACCCATATAATGCAGTTATTATCGCTAGAACTGTAATAATTATACTTATTACTTATATTGTTAGCAATATAACGTGCATTATTACCCATATAATGCAGTTATTATCGCTAGAACTGTAATAATTGTACTCATTACTTATATTATTAGCAATATAACATGCATTATTACCCATATTATGCAGTTATTATCGCTAGAACTGTAATAATTATACTCATTACTTATATTATTAGCAATATAACATGCATTATTACCCATATTATGCAGTTATTATCTCTAGAACCATAATAAATATACTTATTACTCCCAATATTATCAATATAACATGCATTTTTACCCATATAATGCAGATATTATCGCTAGTACTGTAATAATTATACTTATTACTTATACTATTAGCAATATAACATGCACTATTTGCCATATTTTACTATTATTATCGCTAGAACTATAATAATTATACTTATTACTCCCGATATTATCAATATAACATGCATTATTACCCATATAATGCAGTTATTATCGCTAGAACTGTAATAATTATACTTATTACTTATATTATTAGCAATATAACATGCACTGTTTGCCATATTTTACTATTATTATCGCTAGAACTATAATAATTATACTTATTACTCCCAATATTATCAATATAACATGCATTATTACCCATATAATGCAGTTATTATCGCTAGAACTGTAATAATTATACTTATTACTTATATTGTTAGCAATATAACATGCATTATTACCCATATAATGCAGTTATTATCGCTAGAACTGTAATAATTATACTTATTACTTATATTATTATCAATAAAACATGCATTATTACCCATATTATGCAGTTATTATCGCTAGAACTATAATAAATATACGTATTACTTTCATTATCATCAATATAACATGCATTATTACCCATATAATGGAGGTATTATTGCTGGAACTGTAATAATTATACTTATTACTTATATTATTATCAATATAACATGCATTACTACCCATATTATGCAGTTATTATCGCTAGAACTATAATAAATATATTTATTACTCCCAATATTATCAATGTAACATGCATTATTACCCATATAATGCAGTTATTATCGCTAGAACTGTAATAATTATACTTATTACTTATATTATTAGCAATATAACGTGCATTATTACCCATATTATGCAGTTATTATCGCTAGAACTGTAATAATTATACTTATTACTTATACTATTAGCAATATAACGTGCATTATTACCCATATAATGCAGTTATTATCGGCAGAACTGTAATAATTATACTTATTACTTTTATTATTATCAATATAACATGCACTATTTGCCATATTTTACTATTATTATCGCTAGAACTATAATAATTATACTTATTACTCCCGATATTATCAATATAACATGCATTATTACCCATATAATGCAGTTATTATCGCCAGAACTGTAATAATTATACTTATTACTTATATGATTCTCAATATAACATGCATTATTACCCATATTATGCATTTATTATCGCAAGAACTATAATAAATATACGTATTACTTTCATTATCATCAATATAACATGCATTATTACCCATATTATGCAGTTATTATCGCTAGAACTATAATAAATATACGTATTACTTTTATTATCATCAATATAACATGCATTATTACCCATATTATGCAGTTATTATCGATAGAACTGTAATAAATGAACTTATTACTTTTATTACTATCAATATAACATGCACTATTTGCCATATTTTACTATTATTATCGCTAGAACTATAATAATTATACTTATTACTCCCGATATTATCAATATAACATGCATTATTACCCATATAATGCAGTTATTATCGCTAGAACTGTAATAATTATACTTATTACTTATATTATTAGCAATATAACATGCACTATTTGCCATATTTTACTATTATTATCGCTAGAACTATAATAATTATACTTATTACTCCCAATATTATCAATATAACATGCATTATTACCCATATAATGCAGTTATTATCGCTAGAACTGTAATAATTGAACTTATTACTTATATTGTTAGCAATATAACATGCATTATTACCCATATAATGCAGTTATTATCGCTAGAACTGTAATAATTATACTTATTACTTATATTATTATCAATAAAACATGCATTATTACCCATATTATGCAGTTATTATCGCTAGAACTATAATAAATATACGTATTACTTTCATTATCATCAATATAACATGCATTATTACCCATATAATGGAGGTATTATCGCTAGAACTGTAATAATTATACTTATTACTTATAGTATTATCAATATAACATGCATTATTACCCATATTATGCAGTTATTATCTCTAGAACCATAATAAATATACTTATTACTCCCAATATTATCAATATAACATGCATTTTTACCCATATAATGCAGTTATTATCGCTAGAACTGTAATAATTATACTTACTACTTATACTATTAGCAATATAACATGCATTATTACCCATATAATGCAGTTATTATCGCTAGAACTGTAATAATTATACTTATTACTTATATTGTTAGCAATATAACGTGCATTATTACCCATATAATGCAGTTATTATCGCTAGAACTGTAATAATTGTACTCATTACTTATATTATTAGCAATATAACATGCATTATTACCCATATTATGCAGTTATTATCGCTAGAACTGTAATAATTATACTCATTACTTATATTATTAGCAATATAACATGCATTATTACCCATATTATGCAGTTATTATCTCTAGAACCATAATAAATATACTTATTACTCCCAATATTATCAATATAACATGCATTTTTACCCATATAATGCAGTTATTATCGCTAGTACTGTAATAATTATACTTATTACTTATACTATTAGCAATATAACATGCACTATTTGCCATATTTTACTATTATTATCGCTAGAACTATAATAATTATACTTATTACTCCCGATATTATCAATATAACATGCATTATTACCCATATAATGCAGTTATTATCGCTAGAACTGTAATAATTATACTTATTACTTATATTATTAGCAATATAACATGCACTGTTTGCCATATTTTACTATTATTATCGCTAGAACTATAATAATTATACTTATTACTCCCAATATTATCAATATAACATGCATTATTACCCATATAATGCAGTTATTATCGCTAGAACTGTAATAATTATACTTATTACTTATATTGTTAGCAATATAACATGCATTATTACCCATATAATGCAGTTATTATCGCTAGAACTGTAATAATTATACTTATTACTTATATTATTATCAATAAAACATGCATTATTACCCATATTATGCAGTTATTATCGCTAGAACTATAATAAATATACGTATTACTTTAATTATCATCAATATAACATGCATTATTACCCATATAATGGAGGTATTATCGCTAGAACTGTAATAATTATACTTATTACTTATATTATTATCAATATAACATGCATTATTACCCATATTATGCAGTTATTATCTCTAGAACCATAATAAATATACTTATTACTCCCAATATTATCAATATAACATGCATTATTACCCATATAATGCAGTTATTATCGCTAGAACTGTAATAATTATACTTATTACTTATATTGTTAGCAATATAACGTGCATTATTACCCATATAATGCAGTTATTATCGCTAGAACTGTAATAATTATTCTTATTACTTACATTATTATCAATATAACATGCATTATTACCCATAATATGCAGTTATTATCGCTAGAACTATAATAAATATGCGTATTACTTTTATTATCATCAATATAACATGCATTATTACCCATATTATGCAGTTGTTATCGCTAGAACTATAATAAATATACGTATTACTTTCATTATCATCAATATAACATGCATTATTACCCATATAATGGAGGTATTATCGCTAGAACTGTAATAATTATACTTATTACTTATAGTATTATCAATATAACATGCATTATTACCCATATTATGCAGTTATTATCTCTAGAACCATAATAAATATACTTATTACTCCCAATATTATCAATATAACATGCATTATTACCCATATAATGCAGTTATTATCGCTAGAACTGTAATAATTATACTTATTACTTATATTATTAGCAATATAACATGCACTGTTTGCCATATTTTACTATTATTATCGTTAGAACTATAATAATTATACTTATTACTCCCAATATTATCAATATAACATGCATTATTACCCATATAATGCAGTTATTATCGCTAGAACTGTAATAATTATACTTATTACTTATATTGTTAGCAATATAACATGCATTATTACCCATATAATGCAGTTATTATCGCTAGAACTGTAATAATTATACTTATTACTTATATTATTATCAATAAAACATGCATTATTACCCATATTATGCAGTTATTATCGCTAGAACTATAATAAATATACGTATTACTTTCATTATCATCAATATAGCATGCATTATTACCCATATTATGCAGTTATTATCTCTAGAACCATAATAAATATACTTATTACTCCCAATATTATCAATATAACATGCATTATTACCCATATAATGCAGTTATTATCGCTAGAACTGTAATAATTATACTTATTACTTATATTGTTAGCAATATAACGTGCATTATTACCCATATAATGCAGTTATTATCGCTAGAACTGTAATAATTATACTTATTACTTATATTATTCTGAATATAACATGCATTATTACCCATATTATGCAGTTATTATCGCTAGAACTATAATAAATATACGTATTACTTTTATTATCATCAATGTAACATGCATTATTACCCATATTATGCAGTTATTATCGATAGAACTGTAATAAATATACTTATTACTCTTATTATTATCAATATAACATGCACTATTTGCCATATTTTACTATTATTATCGCTAGAACTATAATAATTATACTTATTACTCCCAATATTACCAATATAACATGCATTATTACCCATATAATGCAGTTATTATCGCTAGAACTGTAATAATTATACTCATTACTTATATTATTAGCAATATAACATGCATTATTACCCATATTATGCAGTTATTATCTCTAGAACCATAATAAATATACTTATTACTCCCAATATTATCAATATAACATGCATTTTTACCCATATTATGCAGTTATTATCGCTAGAACTATAATAAATATACGTACTACTTTTATCATCATCAATATAACATGCATTATTACCCATATTATGCAGTTATTATCGATAGAACTGTAATAAATATACTTATTACTTTTATTATTATCAATATAACATGCACTATTTGCCATATTTTACTATTATTATCGCTAGAACTATAATAATTATACTTATTACTCCCGATATTATCAATATAACATGCATTATTACCCATATAATGCAGTTATTATCGCTAGAACTGTAATAATTATACTTATTACTTATATTGTTAGCAATATAACATGCATTATTACCCATATAATGCAGTTATTATCGCTAGAACTGTAATAATTATACTTATTACTTATATTATTATCAATAAAACATGCATTATTACCCATATAATGCAGTTATTATCGCTAGAACTGTAATTATTGTACTCATTACTTATATTATTAGCAATATAACGTGCATTATTACCCATATTATGCAGTTATTATCGCTAGAACTGTAATAATTATACTTATTACTTATATCATTATCAATATAACATGCATTATTACCCATATAATGGAGGTATTATCGCTAGAACTGTAATAATTATACTTATTACTTAGATTATTATCAATATAACATGCATTATTACCCATATTATGCAGTTATTATCGCTAGAACTATAATAAATATACGTATTACTTTTACTATCATCAATATAACATGCATTATTACCCATATAATGCAGTTATTATCGCTAGAACTGTAATAATTATACTCATTACTTATATTATTAGCAATATAACGTGCATTATTACCCATATTATGCAGTTATTATCGCTAGAACTGTAATAATTATACTTATTACTTATATTATTCTCAATATAACATGCATTATTACCCATATTATGCAGTTATTATCGCTAGAACTATAATAAACATACGTATTACTTTCATTATCATCAACATAACATGCATTATTACCCATATTATGCAGTTATTATCGATAGAACTGTAATAAATATACTTACTACTTTTACTATTAAAAACATGACATGCACTATTAGCCATATTTTACTATTATTATCGCTAGAACTATAATAATTATACTTATTACTCCCGATATTATCAATATAACATGCCTTATTAGGCATATAATGCAGTTATTAACGCTAGAACTGTAATAAATATACTTACTACTTTCATTATCATCAATATAACATGCATTATTACCCATATTATGCAGTTATTATCGATAGAACTGTAATAAATATACTTATTACTTTTACTATTATCAATATATCATGCACTATTAGCCATACTTTACTATTATTATCGCTAGAACTGTAATAATTATACTTATTACTTATATTGTTAGCAATATAACATGCATTATTACCCATATTATGCAGTTATTATCTCTAGAACCATAATAAATATACTTATTACTCCCAATATTATCAATATAACATGCATTTTTACCCATATAATGCAGTTATTATCGCTAGTACTGTAATAATTATACTTATTACTTATACTATTAGCAATATAACATGCACTATTTGCCATATTTTACTATTATTATCGCTAGAACTATAATAATTATACTTATTACTCCCGATATTATCAATATAACATGCATTATTACCCATATAATGCAGTTATTATCGCTAGAACTGTAATAATTATACTTATTACTTATATTATTAGCAATATAACATGCACTGTTTGCCATATTTTACTATTATTATCGCTAGAACTATAATAATTATACTTATTACTCCCAATATTATCAATATAACATGCATTATTACCCATATAATGCAGTTATTATCGCTAGAACTGTAATAATTATACTTATTACTTATATTATTATCAATAAAACATGCATTATTACCCATATAATGCAGTTATTATCGCTAGAACTGTAATAATTGTACTCATTACTTATATTATTAGCAATATAACGTGCATTATTACCCATATTATGCAGTTATTATCGCTAGAACTATAATAAATATACGTATTACTTTCATTATCATCAATATAACATGCATTATTACCCATATAATGGAGGTATTATCGCTAGAACTGTAATAATTATACTTATTACTTATAGTATTATCAATATAACATGCATTATTACCCATATTATGCAGTTATTATCTCTAGAACCATAATAAATATACTTATTACTCCCAATATTATCAATATAACATGCATTTTTACCCATATAATGCAGTTATTATCGCTAGAACTGTAATAATTATACTTACTACTTATACTATTAGCAATATAACATGCATTATTACCCATATAATGCAGTTATTATCGCTAGAACTGTAATAATTATACTTATTACTTATATTGTTAGCAATATAACGTGCATTATTACCCATATAATGCAGTTATTATCGCTAGAACTGTAATAATTGTACTCATTACTTATATTATTAGCAATATAACATGCATTATTACCCATATTATGCAGTTATTATCGCTAGAACTGTAATAATTATACTCATTACTTATATTATTAGCAATATCACATGCATTATTACCCATATTATGCAGTTATTATCTCTAGAACCATAATAAATATACTTATTACTCCCAATATTATCAATATAACATGCATTTTTACCCATATAATGCAGTTATTATCGCTAGAACTGTAATAATTATACTTATTACTTATATTGTTAGCAATATAACATGCATTATTACCCATATAATGCAGTTATTATCGCTAGAACTGTAATAATTATACTTATTACTTATATTATTATCAATAAAACATGCATTATTACCCATATTATGCAGTTATTATCGCTAGAACTATAATAAATATACGTATTACTTTCATTATCATCAATATAACATGCATTATTACCCATATAATGGAGGTATTATTGCTGGAACTGTAATAATTATACTTATTACTTATATTATTATCAATATAACATGCATTACTACCCATATTATGCAGTTATTATCGCTAGAACTATAATAAATATATTTATTACTCCCAATATTATCAATGTAACATGCATTATTACCCATATAATGCAGTTATTATCGCTAGAACTGTAATAATTATACTTATTACTTATATTATTAGCAATATAACGTGCATTATTACCCATATTATGCAGTTATTATCGCTAGAACTGTAATAATTATACTTATTACTTATACTATTAGCAATATAACGTGCATTATTACCCATATAATGCAGTTATTATCGGCAGAACTGTAATAATTATACTTATTACTTTTATTATTATCAATATAACATGCACTATTTGCCATATTTTACTATTATTATCGCTAGAACTATAATAATTATACTTATTACTCCCAATATTATCAATATAACATGCATTATTACCCATATAATGCAGTTATTATCGCTAGAACTGTAATAATTGAACTTATTACTTATATTGTTAGCAATATAACATGCATTATTACCCATATAATGCAGTTATTATCGCTAGAACTGTAATAATTATACTTATTACTTATATTATTATCAATAAAACATGCATTATTACCCATATTATGCAGTTATTATCGCTAGAACTATAATAAATATACGTATTACTTTCATTATCATCAATATAACATGCATTATTACCCATATAATGGAGGTATCATCGCTAGAACTGTAATAATTATACTTATTACTTATAGTATTATCAATATAACATGCATTATTACCCATATTATGCAGTTATTATCTCTAGAACCATAATAAATATACTTATTACTCCCAATATTATCAATATAACATGCATTTTTACCCATATAATGCAGTTATTATCGCTAGAACTGTAATAATTATACTTACTACTTATACTATTAGCAATATAACATGCATTATTACCCATATAATGCAGTTATTATCGCTAGAACTGTAATAATTATACTTATTACTTATATTGTTAGCAATATAACGTGCATTATTACCCATATAATGCAGTTATTATCGCTAGAACTGTAATAATTGTACTCATTACTTATATTATTAGCAATATAACATGCATTATTACCCATATTATGCAGTTATTATCGCTAGAACTGTAATAATTATACTCATTACTTATATTATTAGCAATATAACATGCATTATTACCCATATTATGCAGTTATTATCTCTAGAACCATAATAAATATACTTATTACTCCCAATATTATCAATATAACATGCATTTTTACCCATATAATGCAGTTATTATCGCTAGTACTGTAATAATTATACTTATTACTTATACTATTAGCAATATAACATGCACTATTTGCCATATTTTACTATTATTATCGCTAGAACTATAATAATTATACTTATTACTCCCGATATTATCAATATAACATGCATTATTACCCATATAATGCAGTTATTATCGCTAGAACTGTAATAATTATACTTATTACTTATATTATTAGCAATATAACATGCACTGTTTGCCATATTTTACTATTATTATCGCTAGAACTATAATAATTATACTTATTACTCCCAATATTATCAATATAACATGCATTATTACCCATATTATGCAGTTATTATCTCTAGAACCATAATAAATATACTTATTACTCCCAATATTATCAATATAACATGCATTTTTACCCATATAATGCAGTTATTATCGCTAGAACTGTAATAATTATACTTACTACTTATACTATTAGCAATATAACATGCATTATTACCCATATAATGCAGTTATTATCGCTAGAACTGTAATAATTATACTTATTACTTATATTATTAGCAATATAACGTGCATTATTACCCATATAATGCAGTTATTATCGCTAGAACTGTAATAATTATACTTATTACTTATATTATTATCAATATAACATGCATTATTACCCATATAATGGAGGTATTATCGCAAGAACTGTAATAATTATACTTATTACTAATATTATTATCAATAAAACATGCATTATTACCCATATAATGCAGTTATTATCGCTAGAACTGTAATAATTGTACTCATTACTTATATTATTAGCAATATAACGTGCATTATTACCCATATTATGCAGTTATTATCGCTAGAACTGTAATAAATGTACTCATTACTTATATTATTAGCAATACAACGTGCATTATTACCCATATTATGCAGTTATTATCGCTAGGACTGTAATAATTATACTTATTACTTATACTATTACCAATATAACGTGCATTATTACCCATATAATGCAGTTATTATCGCCAGAACTGTAATAATTATACTTATTACTTATATTATTCTCAATATAACATGCATTATTACCCATATTATGCAGTTATTATCGCTAGAACTATAATAAACATACGTATTACTTTCATTATCATCAACATAACATGCATTATTACCCATATTATGCAGTTATTATCGATAGAACTGTAATAAATATACTTACTACTTTTACTATTAAAAACATGACATGCACTATTAGCCATATTTTACTATTATTATCGCTAGAACTATAATAATTATACTTATTACTCCCGATATTATCAATATAACATGCCTTATTAGGCATATAATGCAGTTATTAACGCTAGAACTGTAATAAATATACTTACTACTTTCATTATCATCAATATAACATGCATTATTACCCATATTATGCAGTTATTATCGATAGAACTGTAATAAATATACTTATTACTTTTACTATTATCAATATATCATGCACTATTAGCCATATTTTACTATTATTATCGCTAGAACTGTAATAATTATACTTATTACTTATATTGTTAGCAATATAACATGCATTATTACCCATATAATGCAGTTATTATCGCTAGAACTGTAATAATTATACTTATTACTTATATTATTAGCAATATAACGTGCATTATTACCCATATAATGCAGTTATTATCGCTAGAACTGTAATAATTATACTTATTACTTATATTATTATCAATATAACATGCATTATTACCCATATAATGGAGGTATTATCGCAAGAACTGTAATAATTATACTTATTACTAATATTATTATCAATAAAACATGCATTATTACCCATATAATGCAGTTATTATCGCTAGAACTGTAATAATTGTACTCATTACTTATATTATTAGCAATATAACGTGCATTATTACCCATATTATGCAGTTATTATCGCTAGAACTGTAATAAATGTACTCATTACTTATATTATTAGCAATATAACGTGCATTATTACCCATATTATGCAGTTATTATCGCTAGAACTGTAATAATTATACTTATTACTTATACTATTACCAATATAACGTGCATTATTACCCATATAATGCAGTTATTATCGCCAGAACTGTAATAATTATACTTATTACTTATATTATTCTCAATATAACATGCATTATTACCCATATAATGCAGTTATTATCGCTAGAACTGTAATAATTGTACTCATTACTTATATTATTAGCAATATAACGTGCATTATTACCCATATTATGCAGTTATTATCGCTAGAACTGTAATAATTATACTTATTACTTATATCATTATCAATATAACATGCATTATTACCCATATAATGGAGGTATTATCGCTAGAACTGTAATAATTATACTTATTACTTAGATTATTATCAATATAACATGCATTATTACCCATATTATGCAGTTATTATCGCTAGAACTATAATAAATATACGTATTACTTTTATTATCATCAATATAACATGCATTATTACCCATATAATGCAGTTATTATCGCTAGAACTGTAATAATTATACTCATTACTTATATTATTAGCAATATAACGTGCATTATTACCCATATTATGCAGTTATTATCGCTAGAACTGTAATAATTATACTTATTACTTATATTATTATCAATATAACATGCATTATTACCCATATAATGGAGGTATTATCGCTAGAACTGTAATAATTATACTTATTACTTATACTATTACCAATATAACGTGCATTATTACCCATATAATGCAGTTATTATCGCCAGAACTGTAATAATTATACTTATTACTTATATTATTCTCAATATAACATGCATTATTACCCATATAATGCAGTTATTATCGCTAGAACTGTAATAATTGTACTCATTACTTATATTATTAGCAATATAACGTGCATTATTACCCATATTATGCAGTTATTATCGCTAGAACTGTAATAAATATACTCACTACTTATATTATTAGCAATATAACGTGCATTATTACCCATATTATGCAGTTATTATCGCTAGAACTGTAATAATTATACTTATTACTTATATTATTCTCAATATAACATGCATTATTACCCATATTATGCAGTTATTATCGCTAGAACTATAATAAACATACGTATTACTTTCATTATCATCAACATAACATGCATTATTACCCATATTATGCAGTTATTATCGATAGAACTGTAATAAATATACTTACTACTTTTACTATTAAAAACATGACATGCACTATTAGCCATATTTTACTATTATTATCGCTAGAACTATAATAATTATACTTATTACTCCCGATATTATCAATATAACATGCCTTATTAGGCATATAATGCAGTTATTAACGCTAGAACTGTAATAAATATACTTACTACTTTCATTATCATCAATATAACATGCATTATTACCCATATTATGCAGTTATTATCGATAGAACTGTAATAAATATACTTATTACTTTTACTATTATCAATATATCATGCACTATTAGCCATACTTTACTATTATTATCGCTAGAACTGTAATAATTATACTTATTACTTATATTGTTAGCAATATAACATGCATTATTACCCATATTATGCAGTTATTATCTCTAGAACCATAATAAATATACTTATTACTCCCAATATTATCAATATAACATGCATTTTTACCCATATAATGCAGTTATTATCGCTAGTACTGTAATAATTATACTTATTACTTATACTATTAGCAATATAACATGCACTATTTGCCATATTTTACTATTATTATCGCTAGAACTATAATAATTATACTTATTACTCCCGATATTATCAATATAACATGCATTATTACCCATATAATGCAGTTATTATCGCTAGAACTGTAATAATTATACTTATTACTTATATTATTAGCAATATAACATGCACTGTTTGCCATATTTTACTATTATTATCGCTAGAACTATAATAATTATACTTATTACTCCCAATATTATCAATATAACATGCATTATTACCCATATAATGCAGTTATTATCGCTAGAACTGTAATAATTATACTTATTACTTATATTGTTAGCAATATAACATGCATTATTACCCATATAATGCAGTTATTATCGCTAGAACTGTAATAATTATACTTATTACTTATATTATTATCAATAAAACATGCATTATTACCCATATTATGCAGTTATTATCGCTAGAACTATAATAATTATACTTATTACTTATATTGTTAGCAATATAACATGCATTATTACCCATATAATGCAGTTATTATCGCTAGAACTGTAATAATTATACTTATTACTTATATTATTATCAATAAAACATGCATTATTACCCATATTATGCAGTTATTATCGCTAGAACTATAATAAATATACGTATTACTTTAATTATCATCAATATAACATGCATTATTACCCATATTATGCAGTTATTATCGCTAGAACTATAATAATTATACTTATTACTTATATTGTTAGCAATATAACATGCATTATTACCCATATTATGCAGTTATTATCGCTAGAACTATAATAAATATACGTATTACTTTAATTATCATCAATATAACATGCATTATTACCCATATAATGGAGGTATTATCGCTAGAACTGTAATAATTATACTTATTACTTATATTATTATCAATATAACATGCATTATTACCCATATTATGCAGTTATTATCTCTAGAACCATAATAAATATACTTATTACTCCCAATATTATCAATATAACATGCATTATTACCCATATAATGCAGTTATTATCGCTAGAACTGTAATAATTATACTTATTACTTATATTGTTAGCAATATAACGTGCATTATTACCCATATAATGCAGTTATTATCGCTAGAACTGTAATAATTATTCTTATTACTTATATTATTATCAATATAACATGCATTATTACCCATAATATGCAGTTATTATCGCTAGAACTATAATAAATATGCGTATTACTTTTATTATCATCAATATAACATGCATTATTACCCATATTATGCAGTTGTTATCGCTAGAACTATAATAAATATACGTATTACTTTCATTATCATCAATATAACATGCATTATTACCCATATAATGGAGGTATTATCGCTAGAACTGTAATAATTATACTTATTACTTATAGTATTATCAATATAACATGCATTATTACCCATATTATGCAGTTATTATCTCTAGAACCATAATAAATATACTTATTACTCCCAATATTATCAATATAACATGCATTATTACCCATATAATGCAGTTATTATCGCTAGAACTGTAATAATTATACTTACTACTTATACTATTAGCAATATAACATGCATTATTACCCATATAATGCAGTTATTATCGCTAGAACTGTAATAATTATACTTATTACTTATATTGTTAGCAATATAACGTGCATTATTACCCATATAATGCAGTTATTATCGCTAGAACTGTAATAATTGTACTCATTACTTATATTATTAGCAATATAACATGCATTATTACCCATATTATGCAGTTATTATCGCTAGAACTGTAATAATTATACTCATTACTTATATTATTAGCAATATAACATGCATTATTACCCATATTATGCAGTTATTATCTCTAGAACCATAATAAATATACTTATTACTCCCAATATTATCAATATAACATGCATTTTTACCCATATAATGCAGTTATTATCGCTAGTACTGTAATAATTATACTTATTACTTATACTATTAGCAATATAACATGCACTATTTGCCATATTTTACTATTATTATCGCTAGAACTATAATAATTATACTTATTACTCCCGATATTATCAATATAACATGCATTATTACCCATATAATGCAGTTATTATCGCTAGAACTGTAATAATTATACTTATTACTTATATTATTAGCAATATAACATGCACTGTTTGCCATATTTTACTATTATTATCGCTAGAACTATAATAATTATACTTATTACTCCCAATATTATCAATATAACATGCATTATTACCCATATTATGCAGTTATTATCTCTAGAACCATAATAAATATACTTATTACTCCCAATATTATCAATATAACATGCATTTTTACCCATATAATGCAGTTATTATCGCTAGAACTGTAATAATTATACTTACTACTTATACTATTAGCAATATAACATGCATTATTACCCATATAATGCAGTTATTATCGCTAGAACTGTAATAATTATACTTATTACTTATATTATTAGCAATATAACGTGCATTATTACCCATATAATGCAGTTATTATCGCTAGAACTGTAATAATTATACTTATTACTTATATTATTATCAATATAACATGCATTATTACCCATATAATGGAGGTATTATCGCAAGAACTGTAATAATTATACTTATTACTAATATTATTATCAATAAAACATGCATTATTACCCATATAATGCAGTTATTATCGCTAGAACTGTAATAATTGTACTCATTACTTATATTATTAGCAATATAACGTGCATTATTACCCATATTATGCAGTTATTATCGCTAGAACTGTAATAAATGTACTCATTACTTATATTATTAGCAATACAACGTGCATTATTACCCATATTATGCAGTTATTATCGCTAGGACTGTAATAATTATACTTATTACTTATACTATTACCAATATAACGTGCATTATTACCCATATAATGCAGTTATTATCGCCAGAACTGTAATAATTATACTTATTACTTATATTATTCTCAATATAACATGCATTATTACCCATATAATGCAGTTATTATCGCTAGAACTGTAATAATTGTACTCATTACTTATATTATTAGCAATATAACGTGCATTATTACCCATATTATGCAGTTATTATCGCTAGAACTGTAATAATTATACTTATTACTTATATTATTCTCAATATAACATGCATTATTACCCATATTATGCAGTTATTATCGCTAGAACTATAATAAACATACGTATTACTTTCATTATCATCAACATAACATGCATTATTACCCATATTATGCAGTTATTATCGATAGAACTGTAATAAATATACTTACTACTTTTACTATTAAAAACATGACATGCACTATTAGCCATATTTTACTATTATTATCGCTAGAACTATAATAATTATACTTATTACTCCCGATATTATCAATATAACATGCCTTATTAGGCATATAATGCAGTTATTAACGCTAGAACTGTAATAAATATACTTACTACTTTCATTATCATCAATATAACATGCATTATTACCCATATTATGCAGTTATTATCGATAGAACTGTAATAAATATACTTATTACTTTTACTATTATCAATATATCATGCACTATTAGCCATATTTTACTATTATTATCGCTAGAACTGTAATAATTATACTTATTACTTATATTGTTAGCAATATAACATGCATTATTACCCATATAATGCAGTTATTATCGCTAGAACTGTAATAATTATACTTATTACTTATATTATTAGCAATATAACGTGCATTATTACCCATATAATGCAGTTATTATCGCTAGAACTGTAATAATTATACTTATTACTTATATTATTATCAATATAACATGCATTATTACCCATATAATGGAGGTATTATCGCAAGAACTGTAATAATTATACTTATTACTAATATTATTATCAATAAAACATGCATTATTACCCATATAATGCAGTTATTATCGCTAGAACTGTAATAATTGTACTCATTACTTATATTATTAGCAATATAACGTGCATTATTACCCATATTATGCAGTTATTATCGCTAGAACTGTAATAAATGTACTCATTACTTATATTATTAGCAATATAACGTGCATTATTACCCATATTATGCAGTTATTATCGCTAGAACTGTAATAATTATACTTATTACTTATACTATTACCAATATAACGTGCATTATTACCCATATAATGCAGTTATTATCGCCAGAACTGTAATAATTATACTTATTACTTATATTATTCTCAATATAACATGCATTATTACCCATATAATGCAGTTATTATCGCTAGAACTGTAATAATTGTACTCATTACTTATATTATTAGCAATATAACGTGCATTATTACCCATATTATGCAGTTATTATCGCTAGAACTGTAATAATTATACTTATTACTTATATCATTATCAATATAACATGCATTATTACCCATATAATGGAGGTATTATCGCTAGAACTGTAATAATTATACTTATTACTTAGATTATTATCAATATAACATGCATTATTACCCATATTATGCAGTTATTATCGCTAGAACTATAATAAATATACGTATTACTTTTATTATCATCAATATAACATGCATTATTACCCATATAATGCAGTTATTATCGCTAGAACTGTAATAATTATACTCATTACTTATATTATTAGCAATATAACGTGCATTATTACCCATATTATGCAGTTATTATCGCTAGAACTGTAATAATTATACTTATTACTTATATTATTATCAATATAACATGCATTATTACCCATATAATGGAGGTATTATCGCTAGAACTGTAATAATTATACTTATTACTTATACTATTACCAATATAACGTGCATTATTACCCATATAATGCAGTTATTATCGCCAGAACTGTAATAATTATACTTATTACTTATATTATTCTCAATATAACATGCATTATTACCCATATAATGCAGTTATTATCGCTAGAACTGTAATAATTGTACTCATTACTTATATTATTAGCAATATAACGTGCATTATTACCCATATTATGCAGTTATTATCGCTAGAACTGTAATAAATATACTCACTACTTATATTATTAGCAATATAACGTGCATTATTACCCATGTTATGCAGTTATTATCGCTAGAACTGTAATAATTATACTTATTACTTATATTATTATCAATATAACATGCATTATTACCCATATTATGCAGTTATTATCTCTAGAACGATAATTAATATACTTATTACTCCCAATATTATCAATATAACATGCATTTTTACCCATATAATGCAGTTATTATCGCTAGAACTGTAATAATTATACTTATTACTTATATTGTTAGCAATATAACGTGCATTATTACCCATATAATGCAGTTATTATCGCTAGAACTGTAATAATTATACTTATTACTTATATTATTATCAATATAACATGCATTATTACCCATATAATGCAGTTATTATCGCTAGAACTGTAATAATTATACTTATTACTTATATTATTATCAATAAAACATGCATTATTACCCATATAATGCAGTTATTATCGCTAGAACTGTAATAATTGTACTCATTACTTATATTATTAGCAATATAACGTGCATTATTACCCATATTATGCAGTTATTATCGCTAGAACTATAATAAATATACGTATTACTTTCATTATCATCAATATAACATGCATTATTACCCATATAATGGAGGTATTATCGCTAGAACTGTAATAATTATACTTATTACTTATAGTATTATCAATATAACATGCATTATTACCCATATTATGCAGTTATTATCTCTAGAACCATAATAAATATACTTATTACTCCCAATATTATCAATATAACATGCATTTTTACCCATATAATGCAGTTATTATCGCTAGAACTGTAATAATTATACTTACTACTTATACTATTAGCAATATAACATGCATTATTACCCATATAATGCAGTTATTATCGCTAGAACTGTAATAATTATACTTATTACTTATATTGTTAGCAATATAACGTGCATTATTACCCATATAATGCAGTTATTATCGCTAGAACTGTAATAATTGTACTCATTACTTATATTATTAGCAATATAACATGCATTATTACCCATATTATGCAGTTATTATCGCTAGAACTGTAATAATTATACTCATTACTTATATTATTAGCAATATAACATGCATTATTACCCATATTATGCAGTTATTATCTCTAGAACCATAATAAATATACTTATTACTCCCAATATTATCAATATAACATGCATTTTTACCCATATAATGCAGATATTATCGCTAGTACTGTAATAATTATACTTATTACTTATACTATTAGCAATATAACATGCACTATTTGCCATATTTTACTATTATTATCGCTAGAACTATAATAATTATACTTATTACTCCCGATATTATCAATATAACATGCATTATTACCCATATAATGCAGTTATTATCGCTAGAACTGTAATAATTATACTTATTACTTATATTATTAGCAATATAACATGCACTGTTTGCCATATTTTACTATTATTATCGCTAGAACTATAATAATTATACTTATTACTCCCAATATTATCAATATAACATGCATTATTACCCATATAATGCAGTTATTATCGCTAGAACTGTAATAATTATACTTATTACTTATATTGTTAGCAATATAACATGCATTATTACCCATATAATGCAGTTATTATCGCTAGAACTGTAATAATTATACTTATTACTTATATTATTATCAATAAAACATGCATTATTACCCATATTATGCAGTTATTATCGCTAGAACTATAATAAATATACGTATTACTTTCATTATCATCAATATAACATGCATTATTACCCATATAATGGAGGTATTATTGCTGGAACTGTAATAATTATACTTATTACTTATATGATTCTCAATATAACATGCATTATTACCCATATTATGCATTTATTATCGCAAGAACTATAATAAATATACGTATTACTTTCATTATCATCAATATAACATGCATTATTACCCATATTATGCAGTTATTATCGCTAGAACTATAATAAATATACGTATTACTTTTATTATCATCAATATAACATGCATTATTACCCATATTATGCAGTTATTATCGATAGAACTGTAATAAATGAACTTATTACTTTTATTACTATCAATATAACATGCACTATTTGCCATATTTTACTATTATTATCGCTAGAACTATAATAATTATACTTATTACTCCCGATATTATCAATATAACATGCATTATTACCCATATAATGCAGTTATTATCGCTAGAACTGTAATAATTATACTTATTACTTATATTATTAGCAATATAACATGCACTATTTGCCATATTTTACTATTATTATCGCTAGAACTATAATAATTATACTTATTACTCCCAATATTATCAATATAACATGCATTATTACCCATATAATGCAGTTATTATCGCTAGAACTGTAATAATTGAACTTATTACTTATATTGTTAGCAATATAACATGCATTATTACCCATATAATGCAGTTATTATCGCTAGAACTGTAATAATTATACTTATTACTTATATTATTATCAATAAAACATGCATTATTACCCATATTATGCAGTTATTATCGCTAGAACTATAATAAATATACGTATTACTTTCATTATCATCAATATAACATGCATTATTACCCATATAATGGAGGTATTATCGCTAGAACTGTAATAATTATACTTATTACTTATAGTATTATCAATATAACATGCATTATTACCCATATTATGCAGTTATTATCTCTAGAACCATAATAAATATACTTATTACTCCCAATATTATCAATATAACATGCATTTTTACCCATATAATGCAGTTATTATCGCTAGAACTGTAATAATTATACTTACTACTTATACTATTAGCAATATAACATGCATTATTACCCATATAATGCAGTTATTATCGCTAGAACTGTAATAATTATACTTATTACTTATATTGTTAGCAATATAACGTGCATTATTACCCATATAATGCAGTTATTATCGCTAGAACTGTAATAATTGTACTCATTACTTATATTATTAGCAATATAACATGCATTATTACCCATATTATGCAGTTATTATCGCTAGAACTGTAATAATTATACTCATTACTTATATTATTAGCAATATAACATGCATTATTACCCATATTATGCAGTTATTATCTCTAGAACCATAATAAATATACTTATTACTCCCAATATTATCAATATAACATGCATTTTTACCCATATAATGCAGTTATTATCGCTAGTACTGTAATAATTATACTTATTACTTATACTATTAGCAATATAACATGCACTATTTGCCATATTTTACTATTATTATCGCTAGAACTATAATAATTATACTTATTACTCCCGATATTATCAATATAACATGCATTATTACCCATATAATGCAGTTATTATCGCTAGAACTGTAATAATTATACTTATTACTTATATTATTAGCAATATAACATGCACTGTTTGCCATATTTTACTATTATTATCGCTAGAACTATAATAATTATACTTATTACTCCCAATATTATCAATATAACATGCATTATTACCCATATAATGCAGTTATTATCGCTAGAACTGTAATAATTATACTTATTACTTATATTGTTAGCAATATAACATGCATTATTACCCATATAATGCAGTTATTATCGCTAGAACTGTAATAATTATACTTATTACTTATATTATTATCAATAAAACATGCATTATTACCCATATTATGCAGTTATTATCGCTAGAACTATAATAAATATACGTATTACTTTAATTATCATCAATATAACATGCATTATTACCCATATAATGGAGGTATTATCGCTAGAACTGTAATAATTATACTTATTACTTATATTATTATCAATATAACATGCATTATTACCCATATTATGCAGTTATTATCTCTAGAACCATAATAAATATACTTATTACTCCCAATATTATCAATATAACATGCATTATTACCCATATAATGCAGTTATTATCGCTAGAACTGTAATAATTATACTTATTACTTATATTGTTAGCAATATAACGTGCATTATTACCCATATAATGCAGTTATTATCGCTAGAACTGTAATAATTATTCTTATTACTTATATTATTATCAATATAACATGCATTATTACCCATAATATGCAGTTATTATCGCTAGAACTATAATAAATATGCGTATTACTTTTATTATCATCAATATAACATGCATTATTACCCATATTATGCAGTTGTTATCGCTAGAACTATAATAAATATACGTATTACTTTCATTATCATCAATATAACATGCATTATTACCCATATAATGGAGGTATTATCGCTAGAACTGTAATAATTATACTTATTACTTATAGTATTATCAATATAACATGCATTATTACCCATATTATGCAGTTATTATCTCTAGAACCATAATAAATATACTTATTACTCCCAATATTATCAATATAACATGCATTATTACCCATATAATGCAGTTATTATCGCTAGAACTGTAATAATTATACTTATTACTTATATTATTAGCAATATAACATGCACTGTTTGCCATATTTTACTATTATTATCGTTAGAACTATAATAATTATACTTATTACTCCCAATATTATCAATATAACATGCATTATTACCCATATAATGCAGTTATTATCGCTAGAACTGTAATAATTATACTTATTACTTATATTGTTAGCAATATAACATGCATTATTACCCATATAATGCAGTTATTATCGCTAGAACTGTAATAATTATACTTATTACTTATATTATTATCAATAAAACATGCATTATTACCCATATTATGCAGTTATTATCGCTAGAACTATAATAAATATACGTATTACTTTCATTATCATCAATATAGCATGCATTATTACCCATATTATGCAGTTATTATCTCTAGAACCATAATAAATATACTTATTACTCCCAATATTATCAATATAACATGCATTATTACCCATATAATGCAGTTATTATCGCTAGAACTGTAATAATTATACTTATTACTTATATTGTTAGCAATATAACGTGCATTATTACCCATATAATGCAGTTATTATCGCTAGAACTGTAATAATTATACTTATTACTTATATTATTCTGAATATAACATGCATTATTACCCATATTATGCAGTTATTATCGCTAGAACTATAATAAATATACGTATTACTTTTATTATCATCAATGTAACATGCATTATTACCCATATTATGCAGTTATTATCGATAGAACTGTAATAAATATACTTATTACTCTTATTATTATCAATATAACATGCACTATTTGCCATATTTTACTATTATTATCGCTAGAACTATAATAATTATACTTATTACTCCCAATATTACCAATATAACATGCATTATTACCCATATAATGCAGTTATTATCGCTAGAACTGTAATAATTATACTCATTACTTATATTATTAGCAATATAACATGCATTATTACCCATATTATGCAGTTATTATCTCTAGAACCATAATAAATATACTTATTACTCCCAATATTATCAATATAACATGCATTTTTACCCATATTATGCAGTTATTATCGCTAGAACTATAATAAATATACGTACTACTTTTATCATCATCAATATAACATGCATTATTACCCATATTATGCAGTTATTATCGATAGAACTGTAATAAATATACTTATTACTTTTATTATTATCAATATAACATGCACTATTTGCCATATTTTACTATTATTATCGCTAGAACTATAATAATTATACTTATTACTCCCGATATTATCAATATAACATGCATTATTACCCATATAATGCAGTTATTATCGCTAGAACTGTAATAATTATACTTATTACTTATATTGTTAGCAATATAACATGCATTATTACCCATATAATGCAGTTATTATCGCTAGAACTGTAATAATTATACTTATTACTTATATTATTATCAATAAAACATGCATTATTACCCATATAATGCAGTTATTATCGCTAGAACTGTAATAATTGTACTCATTACTTATATTATTAGCAATATAACGTGCATTATTACCCATATTATGCAGTTATTATCGCTAGAACTGTAATAATTATACTTATTACTTATATCATTATCAATATAACATGCATTATTACCCATATAATGGAGGTATTATCGCTAGAACTGTAATAATTATACTTATTACTTAGATTATTATCAATATAACATGCATTATTACCCATATTATGCAGTTATTATCGCTAGAACTATAATAAATATACGTATTACTTTTACTATCATCAATATAACATGCATTATTACCCATATAATGCAGTTATTATCGCTAGAACTGTAATAATTATACTCATTACTTATATTATTAGCAATATAACGTGCATTATTACCCATATTATGCAGTTATTATCGCTAGAACTGTAATAATTATACTTATTACTTATATTATTCTCAATATAACATGCATTATTACCCATATTATGCAGTTATTATCGCTAGAACTATAATAAACATACGTATTACTTTCATTATCATCAACATAACATGCATTATTACCCATATTATGCAGTTATTATCGATAGAACTGTAATAAATATACTTACTACTTTTACTATTAAAAACATGACATGCACTATTAGCCATATTTTACTATTATTATCGCTAGAACTATAATAATTATACTTATTACTCCCGATATTATCAATATAACATGCCTTATTAGGCATATAATGCAGTTATTAACGCTAGAACTGTAATAAATATACTTACTACTTTCATTATCATCAATATAACATGCATTATTACCCATATTATGCAGTTATTATCGATAGAACTGTAATAAATATACTTATTACTTTTACTATTATCAATATATCATGCACTATTAGCCATACTTTACTATTATTATCGCTAGAACTGTAATAATTATACTTATTACTTATATTGTTAGCAATATAACATGCATTATTACCCATATTATGCAGTTATTATCTCTAGAACCATAATAAATATACTTATTACTCCCAATATTATCAATATAACATGCATTTTTACCCATATAATGCAGTTATTATCGCTAGTACTGTAATAATTATACTTATTACTTATACTATTAGCAATATAACATGCACTATTTGCCATATTTTACTATTATTATCGCTAGAACTATAATAATTATACTTATTACTCCCGATATTATCAATATAACATGCATTATTACCCATATAATGCAGTTATTATCGCTAGAACTGTAATAATTATACTTATTACTTATATTGTTAGCAATATAACATGCATTATTACCCATATTATGCAGTTATTATCGCTAGAACTATAATAAATATACGTATTACTTTAATTATCATCAATATAACATGCATTATTACCCTTATAATGGAGGTATTATCGCTAGAACTGTAATAATTATACTTATTACTTATATTATTATCAATATAACATGCATTATTACCCATATTATGCAGTTATTATCTCTAGAACCATAATAAATATACTTATTACTCCCAATATTATCAATATAACATGCATTATTACCCATATAATGCAGTTATTATCGCTAGAACTGTAATAATTATACTTATTACTTATATTGTTAGCAATATAACGTGCATTATTACCCATATAATGCAGTTATTATCGCTAGAACTGTAATAATTATTCTTATTACTTATATTATTATCAATATAACATGCATTATTACCCATAATATGCAGTTATTATCGCTAGAACTATAATAAATATGCGTATTACTTTTATTATCATCAATATAACATGCATTATTACCCATATTATGCAGTTGTTATCGCTAGAACTATAATAAATATACGTATTACTTTCATTATCATCAATATAACATGCATTATTACCCATATAATGGAGGTATTATCGCTAGAACTGTAATAATTATACTTATTACTTATAGTATTATCAATATAACATGCATTATTACCCATATTATGCAGTTATTATCTCTAGAACCATAATAAATATACTTATTACTCCCAATATTATCAATATAACATGCATTATTACCCATATAATGCAGTTATTATCGCTAGAACTGTAATAATTATACTTATTACTTATATTATTAGCAATATAACATGCACTGTTTGCCATATTTTACTATTATTATCGTTAGAACTATAATAATTATACTTATTACTCCCAATATTATCAATATAACATGCATTATTACCCATATAATGCAGTTATTATCGCTAGAACTGTAATAATTATACTTATTACTTATATTGTTAGCAATATAACATGCATTATTACCCATATAATGCAGTTATTATCGCTAGAACTGTAATAATTATACTTATTACTTATATTATTATCAATAAAACATGCATTATTACCCATATTATGCAGTTATTATCGCTAGAACTATAATAAATATACGTATTACTTTCATTATCATCAATATAGCATGCATTATTACCCATATTATGCAGTTATTATCTCTAGAACCATAATAAATATAGTTATTACTCCCAATATTATCAATATAACATGCATTATTACCCATATAATGCAGTTATTATCGCTAGAACTGTAATAATTATACTTATTACTTATATTGTTAGCAATATAACGTGCATTATTACCCATATAATGCAGTTATTATCGCTAGAACTGTAATAATTATACTTATTACTTATATTATTCTGAATATAACATGCATTATTACCCATATTATGCAGTTATTATCGCTAGAACTATAATAAATATACGTATTACTTTTATTATCATCAATGTAACATGCATTATTACCCATATTATGCAGTTATTATCGATAGAACTGTAATAAATATACTTATTACTCTTATTATTATCAATATAACATGCACTATTTGCCATATTTTACTATTATTATCGCTAGAACTATAATAATTATACTTATTACTCCCAATATTACCAATATAACATGCATTATTACCCATATAATGCAGTTATTATCGCTAGAACTGTAATAATTATACTCATTACTTATATTATTAGCAATATAACATGCATTATTACCCATATTATGCAGTTATTATCTCTAGAACCATAATAAATATACTTATTACTCCCAATATTATCAATATAACATGCATTTTTACCCATATAATGCAGTTATTATCGCTAGTACTGTAATAATTATACTTATTACTTATACTATTAGCAATATAACATGCACTATTTGCCATATTTTACTATTATTATCGCTAGAACTATAATAATTATACTTATTACTCCCGATATTATGAATATAACATGCATTATTACCCATATAATGCAGTTATTATCGCTAGAACTGTAATAATTATACTTATTACTTATATTGTTAGCAATATAACATGCATTATTACCCATATAATGCAGTTATTATCGCTAGAACTGTAATAATTATACTTATTACTTATATTATTATCAATAAAACATGCATTATTACCCATATAATGCAGTTATTATCGCTAGAACTGTAATAATTGTACTTATTACTTAGATTATTATCAATATAACATGCATTATTACCCATATTATGCAGTTATTATCGCTAGAACTATAATAAATATACGTATTACTTTTATTATCATCAATATAACATGCATTATTACCCATATAATGCAGTTATTATCGCTAGAACTGTAATAATTATACTCATTACTTATATTATTAGCAATATAACGTGCATTATTACCCATATTATGCAGTTATTATCGCTAGAACTGTAATAATTATACTTATTACTTATATTATTATCAATATAACATGCATTTTTACCCATATAATGCAGTTATCATCGCTAGAACTGTAATAATTATACTTATTACTTATATTGTTAGCAATATAACGTGCATTATTACCCATGTAATGCAGTTATTATCGCTAGAACTGTAATAATTATACTTATTACTTATATTATTATCAATATAACATGCATTATTACCCATATTATGCAGTTATTATCGCTAGAACTATAATAAATATACGTACTACTTTTATCATCATCAATATAACATGCATTATTACCCATATTATGCAGTTATTATCGATAGAACTGTAATAAATATACTTATTACTTTTATTATTATCAATATAACATGCACTCTTTGCCATATTTTACTATTATTATCGCTAGAACTATAATAATTATACTTATTACTCCCGATATTATCAATATAACATGCATTATTACCCATATAATGCAGTTATTATCGCTAGAACTGTAATAATTATACTTATTACTTATATTGTTAGCAATATAACATGCATTATTACCCATATAATGCAGTTATTATCGCTAGAACTGTAATAATTATACTTATTACTTATATTATTATCAATAAAACATGCATTATTACCCATATAATGCAGTTATTATCGCTAGAACTGTAATAATTGTACTCATTACTTATATTATTAGCAATATAACGTGCATTATTACCCATATTATGCAGTTATTATCGCTAGAACTGTAATAATTATACTTATTACTTATATCATTATCAATATAACATGCATTATTACCCATATAATGGAGGTATTATCGCTAGAACTGTAATAATTATACTTATTACTTAGATTATTATCAATATAACATGCATTATTACCCATATTATGCAGTTATTATCGCTAGAACTATAATAAATATACGTATTACTTTTACTATCATCAATATAACATGCATTATTACCCATATAATGCAGTTATTATCGCTAGAACTGTAATAATTATACTCATTACTTATATTATTAGCAATATAACGTGCATTATTACCCATATTATGCAGTTATTATCGCTAGAACTGTAATAATTATACTTATTACTTATATTATTCTCAATATAACATGCATTATTACCCATATTATGCAGTTATTATCGCTAGAACTATAATAAACATACGTATTACTTTCATTATCATCAACATAACATGCATTATTACCCATATTATGCAGTTATTATCGATAGAACTGTAATAAATATACTTACTACTTTTACTATTAAAAACATGACATGCACTATTAGCCATATTTTACTATTATTATCGCTAGAACTATAATAATTATACTTATTACTCCCGATATTATCAATATAACATGCCTTATTAGGCATATAATGCAGTTATTAACGCTAGAACTGTAATAAATATACTTACTACTTTCATTATCATCAATATAACATGCATTATTACCCATATTATGCAGTTATTATCGATAGAACTGTAATAAATATACTTATTACTTTTACTATTATCAATATATCATGCACTATTAGCCATATTTTACTATTATTATCGCTAGAACTGTAATAATTATACTTATTACTTATATTGTTAGCAATATAACATGCATTATTACCCATATTATGCAGTTATTATCTCTAGAACCATAATAAATATACTTATTACTCCCAATATTATCAATATAACATGCATTTTTACCCATATAATGCAGTTATTATCGCTAGTACTGTAATAATTATACTTATTACTTATACTATTAGCAATATAACATGCACTATTTGCCATATTTTACTATTATTATCGCTAGAACTATAATAATTATACTTATTACTCCCGATATTATCAATATAACATGCATTATTACCCATATAATGCAGTTATTATCGCTAGAACTGTAATAATTATACTTATTACTTATATTATTAGCAATATAACATGCACTGTTTGCCATATTTTACTATTATTATCGCTAGAACTATAATAATTATACTTATTACTCCCAATATTATCAATATAACATGCATTATTACCCATATAATGCAGTTATTATCGCTAGAACTGTAATAATTATACTTATTACTTATATTGTTAGCAATATAACATGCATTATTACCCATATAATGCAGTTATTATCGCTAGAACTGTAATAATTATACTTATTACTTATATTATTATCAATAAAACATGCATTATTACCCATATTATGCAGTTATTATCGCTAGAACTATAATAAATATACGTATTACTTTAATTATCATCAATATAACATGCATTATTACCCATATAATGGAGGTATTATCGCTAGAACTGTAATAATTATACTTATTACTTATATTATTATCAATATAACATGCATTATTACCCATATTATGCAGTTATTATCTCTAGAACCATAATAAATATACTTATTACTCCCAATATTATCAATATAACATGCATTATTACCCATATAATGCAGTTATTATCGCTAGAACCGTAATAATTATACTTATTACTTATATTGTTAGCAATATAACGTGCATTATTACCCATATAATGCAGTTATTATCGCTAGAACTGTAATAATTATTCTTATTACTTATATTATTATCAATATAACATGCATTATTACCCATAATATGCAGTTATTATTGCTAGAACTATAATAAATATACGTATTACTTTTATTATCATCAATATAACATGCATTATGACCCATATTATGCAGTTATTATCGCTAGAACTATAATAAATATACGTATTACTTTCATTATCATCAATATAACATGCATTATTACCCATATAATGGAGGTATTATCGCTAGAACTGTAATAATTATACTTATTACTTATAGTATTATCAATATAACATGCATTATTACCCATATTATGCAGTTATTATCTCTAGAACCATAATAAATATACTTATTACTCCCAATATTATCAATATAACATGCATTATTACCCATATAATGCAGTTATTATCGCTAGAACTGTAATAATTATACTTATTACTTATATTATTAGCAATATAACATGCACTGTTTGCCATATTTTACTATTATTATCGTTAGAACTATAATAATTATACTTATTACTCCCAATATTATCAATATAACATGCATTATTACCCATATAATGCAGTTATTATCGCTAGAACTGTAATAATTATACTTATTACTTATATTGTTAGCAATATAACATGCATTATTACCCATATAATGCAGTTATTATCGCTAGAACTGTAATAATTATACTTATTACTTATATTATTATCAATATAACATGCATTATTACCCATATTATGCAGTTATTATCGCTAGAACTATAACAAATATACGTACTACTTTTATCATCATCAATATAACATGCATTATTACCCATATTATGCAGTTATTATCGATAGAACTGTAATAAATATACTTATTACTTTTATTATTATCAATATAACATGCACTATTTGCCATATTTTACTATTATTATCGCTAGAACTATAATAATTATACTTATTACTCCCGATATTATCAATATAACATGCATTATTACCCATATAATGCAGTTATTATCGCTAGAACTGTAATAATTATACTTATTACTTATATTGTTAGCAATATAACATGCATTATTACCCATATAATGCAGTTATTATCGCTAGAACTGTAATAATTATACTTATTACTTATATTATTATCAATAAAACATGCATTATTACCCATATAATGCAGTTATTATCGCTAGAACTGTAATAATTGTACTCATTACTTATATTATTAGCAATATAACGTGCATTATTACCCATATTATGCAGTTATTATCGCTAGAACTGTAATAATTATACTTATTACTTATATCATTATCAATATAACATGCATTATTACCCATATAATGGAGGTATTATCGCTAGAACTGTAATAATTATACTTATTACTTAGATTATTATCAATATAACATGCATTATTACCCATATTATGCAGTTATTATCGCTAGAACTATAATAAATATCCGTATTACTTTTACTATCATCAATATAACATGCATTATTACCCATATAATGCAGTTATTATCGCTGGAACTGTAATAATTATACTCATTACTTATATTATTAGCAATATAACGTGCATTATTACCCATATTATGCAGTTATTATCGCTAGAACTGTAATAATTATACTTATTACTTAGATTATTATCAATATAACATGCATTATTACCCATATTATGCAGTTATTATCGCTAGAACTATAATAAATATCCGTATTACTTTTACTATCATCAATATAACATGCATTATTACCCATATAATGCAGTTATTATCGCTAGAACTGTAATAATTATACTCATTACTTATATTATTAGCAATATAACGTGCATTATTACCCATATTATGCAGTTATTATCGCTAGAACTGTAATAATTATACTTATTACTTATATTATTCTCAATATAACATGCATTATTACCCATATTATGCAGTTATTATCGCTAGAACTATAATAAACATACGTATTACTTTCATTATCATCAACATAACATGCATTATTACCCATATTATGCAGTTATTATCGATAGAACTGTAATAAATATACTTACTACTTTTACTATTAAAAACATGACATGCACTATTAGCCATATTTTACTATTATTATCGCTAGAACTATAATAATTATACTTATTACTCCCGATATTATCAATATAACATGCCTTATTAGGCATATAATGCAGTTATTAACGCTAGAACTGTAATAAATATACTTACTACTTTCATTATCATCAATATAACATGCATTATTACCCATATTATGCAGTTATTATCGATAGAACTGTAATAAATATACTTATTACTTTTACTATTATCAATATATCATGCACTATTAGCCATATTTTACTATTATTATCGCTAGAACTGTAATAATTATACTTATTACTTATATTGTTAGCAATATAACATGCATTATTACCCATATTATGCAGTTATTATCTCTAGAACCATAATAAATATACTTATTACTCCCAATATTATCAATATAACATGCATTTTTACCCATATAATGCAGTTATTATCGCTAGTACTGTAATAATTATACTTATTACTTATACTATTAGCAATATAACATGCACTATTTGCCATATTTTACTATTATTATCGCTAGAACTATAATAATTATACTTATTACTCCCGATATTATCAATATAACATGCATTATTACCCATATAATGCAGTTATTATCGCTAGAACTGTAATAATTATACTTATTACTTATATTATTAGCAATATAACATGCACTGTTTGCCATATTTTACTATTATTATCGCTAGAACTATAATAATTATACTTATTACTCCCAATATTATCAATATAACATGCATTATTACCCATATAATGCAGTTATTATCGCTAGAACTGTAATAATTATACTTATTACTTATATTGTTAGCAATATAACATGCATTATTACCCATATAATGCAGTTATTATCGCTAGAACTGTAATAATTATACTTATTACTTATATTATTATCAATAAAACATGCATTATTACCCATATTATGCAGTTATTATCGCTAGAACTATAATAAATATACGTATTACTTTAATTATCATCAATATAACATGCATTATTACCCATATAATGGAGGTATTATCGCTAGAACTGTAATAATTATACTTATTACTTATATTATTATCAATATAACATGCATTATTACCCATATTATGCAGTTATTATCTCTAGAACCATAATAAATATACTTATTACTCCCAATATTATCAATATAACATGCATTATGACCCATATAATGCAGTTATTATCGCTAGAACCGTAATAATTATACTTATTACTTATATTGTTAGCAATATAACGTGCATTATTACCCATATAATGCAGTTATTATCGCTAGAACTGTAATAATTATTCTTATTACTTATATTATTATCAATATAACATGCATTATTACCCATAATATGCAGTTATTATTGCTAGAACTATAATAAATATACGTATTACTTTTATTATCATCAATATAACATGCATTATGACCCATATTATGCAGTTATTATCGCTAGAACTATAATAAATATACGTATTACTTTCATTATCATCAATATAACATGCATTATTACCCATATAATGGAGGTATTATCGCTAGAACTGTAATAATTATACTTATTACTTATAGTATTATCAATATAACATGCATTATTACCCATATTATGCAGTTATTATCTCTAGAACCATAATAAATATACTTATTACTCCCAATATTATCAATATAACATGCATTATTACCCATATAATGCAGTTATTATCGCTAGAACTGTAATAATTATACTTATTACTTATATTATTAGCAATATAACATGCACTGTTTGCCATATTTTACTATTATTATCGTTAGAACTATAATAATTATACTTATTACTCCCAATATTATCAATATAACATGCATTATTACCCATATAATGCAGTTATTATCGCTAGAACTGTAATAATTATACTTATTACTTATATTGTTAGCAATATAACATGCATTATTACCCATATAATGCAGTTATTATCGCTAGAACTATAATAAATATACGTATTACTTTCATTATCATCAATATAGCATGCATTATTACCCATATTATGCAGTTATTATCTCTAGAACCATAATAAATATACTTATTACTCCCAATATTATCAATATAACATGCATTATTACCCATATAATGCAGTTATTATCGCTAGAACTGTAATAATTATACTTATTACTTATATTGTTAGCAATATAACGTGCATTATTACCCATATAATGCAGTTATTATCGCTAGAACTGTAATAATTATACTTATTACTTATATTATTCTGAATATAACATGCATTATTACCCATATTATGCAGTTATTATCGCTAGAACTATAATAAATATACGTATTACTTTTATTATCATCAATGTAACATGCATTATTACCCATATTATGCAGTTATTATCGATAGAACTGTAATAAATATACTTATTACTCTTATTATTATCAATATAACATGCACTATTTGCCATATTTTACTATTATTATCGCTAGAACTATAATAATTATACTTATTACTCCCAATATTATCAATATAACATGCATTTTTACCCATATAATGCAGTTATTATCGCTAGTACTGTAATAATTATACTTATTACTTATACTATTAGCAATATAACATGCACTATTTGCCATATTTTACTATTATTATCGCTAGAACTATAATAATTATACTTATTACTCCCGATATTATGAATATAACATGCATTATTACCCATATAATGCAGTTATTATCGCTAGAACTGTAATAATTATACTTATTACTTATATTGTTAGCAATATAACATGCATTATTACCCATATAATGCAGTTATTATCGCTAGAACTGTAATAATTATACTTATTACTTATATTATTATCAATAAAACATGCATTATTACCCATATAATGCAGTTATTATCGCTAGAACTGTAATAATTGTACTTATTACTTAGATTATTATCAATATAACATGCATTATTACCCATATTATGCAGTTATTATCGCTAGAACTATAATAAATATACGTATTACTTTTATTATCATCAATATAACATGCATTATTACCCATATAATGCAGTTATTATCGCTAGAACTGTAATAATTATACTCATTACTTATATTATTAGCAATATAACGTGCATTATTACCCATATTATGCAGTTATTATCGCTAGAACTGTAATAATTATACTTATTACTTATATTATTATCAATATAACATGCATTTTTACCCATATAATGCAGTTATTATCGCTAGAACTGTAATAATTATACTTATTACTTATATTGTTAGCAATATAACGTGCATTATTACCCATGTAATGCAGTTATTATCGCTAGAACTGTAATAATTATACTTATTACTTATATTATTATCAATATAACATGCATTATTACCCATATTATGCAGTTATTATCGCTAGAA